>VDFB02373365.1:268114850-268144980 GCA_007258455.2 Sequoia sempervirens
TTTGGTTATAATAAAATCTTTATCAACCCACAAGATCAATACAAAATTGCATTTACAACTTATCAATGAGCAATGACATTGATATTTCACGATTACATACATAAAATCTTGGAAGATTATGTTGATGACATCTTGGATAAATCCTTAACAAGACACCTAAATCTAAAAAAATGTGTCTTTGGCATAGATAGTGGCAAAATTTTTGGGTTCATCATATCTCATAGAGGCATTGAGGTGGACACGAAGAAAATTGATGCCATTATTAACATTCCACCTCCTAGGAACATTTCTCAATTGCGCACATTACAAGGCCGAATTCAAGCTATCCACCGTTTTGTCACATCTTTAGCCGATCACACCTTTCCCTTCACACATCTTCTTAAAAAGGATGTATGTTTTGATTGGAATGAGGATTGTAAATAGGCTTTTGAAAGTTTAAAGGAATACCTTGCAACTCCACCTATTTTACAACCTGTTGTGCCAAACAAGCCATTTCTCCTTTACATAGCAGCATCATCCCATGCCCTTGTAGCATTGTTGTCTCAACAAGATGATCATGGCAAAGAACATCCTGTCTATTACATTAGTTTCAGTTTAATCGATTATGAAACTCAATGCTCAACAATTTAAAAATAATGCTTAGCTCTTGTATTCACTACTAGTAAATTGTGACATTATTTACTAAATGCTGAAATACAAGTCATCACAAAATTTGATCCCCATAAGCATCTTTTTAATAAAACCAATATCTCTAGACACTTAGCTAAGTGGGTGATGTTGTTAACTAAGTTTGACCTTAATTTTGTTTCACAAAAATAAATCCAAGGAAAAGCCTTAACCGATCACTTAGTTGATGCCCCTTCTCCTCTCACTTTGCCTAATCATGACTCCTTTCCTGATGATAGTGTCTTGACTGCAGATGTTAAAACATGGGAATTTTATTTTGATGGATCTAAGTGTAGAACAGGTTCTAGTGCTGAAGTAATATTAATTCCGCCCGATGGAAAGCCTATTCCCTTGTCCTATCGATTAAATTTCTGATGTACAAATAACATAGTTGAGTATGAGGCATTAATCATAGGAGTGTGAGCTGCTTTAACCATGGGTACTAAAGACATCAAGATCTTTGGTGATTCGCAATAAGTAATCAAACAAATAAATGGTACATATCAAACTAAACATGAAAAATTATCAAAATACAAGGTTCTTACAATGAAATTATTAGAGAAGTTTGAATCCTTTACCATTGATAAAATCCCATGGAAAGAAAATTGACATGCAAATGCGATTGCGAGTGCAACCTCTCTTATATCCCCACACGATCCTTGAACCGACTTCACCTTTGTTATTCATCCAATCATGAAGCCTTCAATTGATACATGATTAGAAGACATTTTAACAACAACTCAAGATGACTCACAAGAATGGTATGACACAATATATAATTATTTAAAAGATGGCACCATTCTCGAGCCCATAATGATAAATACTCGAAGTTGTTTATGCAAACTCGCAGCTAAATACATAATCCTCACCGATGTGTTATATATAATCTATCCTTCAATGGTATCTTACTGAGGTGTCTACTAGACTTTGAAACTCCTATAGCCCTTGACTAGGCTAATGTTGGTGCCTGTGGAGGTCATTTTGGAGGACGGTCATTAGTGCAAAAACTTATTCGTATGGGATATTATTGGAAACACATGGAGAAAGAATGCTTTGATTATGTTAAACGATGTCACAAATTTCAAGAACATAACAATTTTATTCATGCCCTTGCTTCTGAGCTCCATGCCTAAATTCCCATTTGGTTGTTTTTAGTATGGGGATTGGATCTTATTGGAAAAATTTCACCACCCTCTTCTACTGGTCATACATTTATAATAGCTACAATAGACTATTTCACGAAATGGGTAGAAGCTATTCCTCTTCTATCTACAAGTGCTGAAGTAATTTGTTGTTTCATATTGGAACACATAATTTCTCACTTTGGACTTCCTTCAGCAATTGTTTCAGAAAATGGAACTCCATTTAAGAATAATGAAGTAAAAAAAATTCTTGAAACATTCAACATTCAACATTGATTCTCCACACCATACTATCCGCAATCCAATGGACAAGCTAAAAGCACTAATAATATTCTTGAATGAATCCTAAAGAAAATTGTTAACAAACATCATAAAGATTGGCATACGCAATATGCACTTTGGGATTATCAAACAAGTGTTAAATTATCCATGAGAACTACACCCTATAACCTTGTTTATGGTTCTGGAACGATCATGCCCTTGGAGTTAGAAATTCCTACATTGCAAATTACTCTTCAAGACCTTATTGATGAAGCCACTTATAAAGACCAATGATTGCACTAGCTTGAAATGCTCGATGAAAAGCACATCAATGCTCTTGAGAATCTTCAGGCTTACATTAAACAATTAAAACAAAAACACACTACTCATGTCATTCCTCGCACATTTCGTAAGGGTGATTTCGTTCTCTATGAGAATCAACTCAATACTCAAACTAATAATAAAGAAAAAGATAAATTTAGCCCTAATTAGTTAGGACCTTACATAATCAATACCGGTTATGGGTCTGGTGCTTACATATTAACAGAGCTCGATAGAACACCCCTTAAGGAACCTATTAATGTCGTGCATTTGCATTGGTATTATCTCTAGTCTCCTTGGATGGTATGATTGAAAAGCAGTGTTGTCTAAAGTTATTTGGTTGCATTCTAAATAACTTTCACATTGCTTCATGACTGATCATGTGTTTGTCTTGAACACTAGGGTAATTATTTAAGTTAATTTTATAATTACAAGTTAGGTTTCATACTATTCATGCTCATGTTATGTTAAGTTTGATCCTTATATGACTTATGCGTGTATTTAATTTAACATACCTTCTTTAAAATAAATATGTTGTATTTAAAGTAAAACTAAAATATGTTTTACATTATATCACATCAATCATGTTAAATCATGTGGACATTAATTAAATAATTTTACAAGTTATTTAATTAATCACATTGTCATTTAACATTCACACACATTAAGACATATTGCAAAACATAAAATTCTCATGTATATATATATCAAAAAGTTTTATGTACATCTCATCATCATATATAAAATCACCAGGGTCTGTGTGAACATTTGGAATTCGTGATCCAGTCCTTGGACATCGTGAGATAGTCGTGTCTGATCGTGATCGTGATTCGCCAACTCTAAGTGCATACTCTAGACCCTGTACTCGCCCAAGAGCTACAAGATGCTCTTCTGCCATTTGATCCCTCTCTGCCCGTAGTTGTGCTAGTTTTGCATGTAGTCTCTCCACCTTTGTTGGAGTCTGGGATGACTATCCTATGCTCTTAGCTTGATGAAGTCATCTCCTCACACTCTCATACATTACCCGTAGCATTGCGAAAGGTCTAAGTGACTCTGGCTCCTCCTCCACAATTGGTGGGGGAATGTAATCAAGGTCCACCTCCTCCTTATCAATGGATGCAGGCACTATCTCTGTGACAACCTGACGATAGAACTCTCACTAGTCTCTCGTCGCTCCTGCAAGATCAAAATAGTACACAATCAATAAACCTAATCATGAAATATATATATATATATATATATATATATAAAGCATAAACACTAAATTACATGCATAAAATAAAATATCATAACCTATATCTCCACTCCGTTGAGGGATATCAACCTCATCCTCTCTGGGGGCATGGAGGACATGCTAGCCTCTCTATGACTGTAGGCATCGATGTCTACTGTAGCTACTACACGTGATCTGGTCACACGAGTGTGTGAGGACTCTCCTAGCTCATGTTGATCCTCTACCACTACCTCATCACCCTCGCTCAAGGGTGGCTCCTACTCATACTCATAATCATCCTCATCCTCCTCTCCTCCATCATGGCCCTCATAGTTAGGATCGACATATGAATCATATGAATCATCAATCACATCAGTAAATATACTGCTAGCCTATATTGTACATCCTCGGCCCTGTCCTCTAGCTCATCTCCCTCATCTGGTATTGGTCCTGCATCACCTATTGGGAGATCCATGGGAAATACAGGAGTTGGTCATGTCACTGACCACCACTCCTCATGCTCATTTGTGCTGCTGACATCATCAACATCGAAGACTAGTGGTCGATCATGATCTAAACAATCAGAGTGACTCTGGATAACATGATCTATAGTGAGCCAAAGAGTATCACTTGGCCTCTGGGCACTCTACACTGATCTCCTAATGAAGAGGCATTCCCTCGGTGGTTTCTACACCTGCCCAAATTGTTGCATGACTCGACCATAATAGAAAGGACATACAACATAGTCATGTCGACCAACTAAGAATCTATCCATCTGCATCCTCCTCAAGTGTCCTGTGGGATCTGGTCACTGTAGTGTGAGTAGATAAGGTCTCCATAGGACCTTGTCCTCCTGCAGCTGATCAACAACGGATCAAATCTCACCCTCCAAAAATGTAGATCTTTGTACTACCACAAGCATCATAGAGGATAGTCGAAGGCTCCAACCGACAGGCCTGGTGCATGTAATATGCTTGTGGAACCACACCTACAGAACCATGTAGTGCACCATACTGTCCATCTCTTGGAACACAAATCAGCCTAGATCATAATACAGATGTGCTAGGATGTAGCATCCCCATGCATAGACTATCCTACACTTTTCCATCCTGTGAATCAATTGAACCAATCCTCCATCTAGGTGTGTCGCTTGTCCATCAAGATTGAGAACCAGAGCCACCATATGTATCATAATATGTCTCACTATGGGGGCTCACGAATATAGTAGTATGGGAAGCTTGATTCGCGCTCTCATGTGCTCATCATGAATAGGTCCATCTAAGCAGTACTGCATGTCCACCTTCTTATCATGGAATGACTAATCTCCTCAGAAATATATGTGGTCCACTCTCCCCAAATAGGAACTCAGATAATCCGGTGTACATCCTCTAATATGATGGTTATCTCTCTGGTCAAGAGGTGAAATATACATGTGTTGACGTCCCAGCGCTTGCATAGGGCTATCAACATGGTGTCGTGGTATCTCATAGGTGGCATCAGATATTTCCAATAGATGCCTACTACATGTAGATGCTCTATCTCCTTTGCTGATATTGTTGGAGCTAGATCTCTAGGAAAACTAATCTCTCCCCCTAGCCATTGTCATGGTCGGGTGGGTACCTATAAAAAACACAACGTTATGCTCTAAAAATTCATCTAATATCTTCAACTTTTACATTATTCATCATGCAAGTGTGCTAAATCTCCTCTAGTGTGCTTTTCTAAAGGCTCTAGAAACTTTAGAACCCTTTTGGGACACTTCACAAAGAAATGGGACACTTTGCAAAGAAATGGGACACTTCACAAAAAAAGGGGACACTTTGCGAACTTTTTTTCCAAGATCCTAAATTAACCTATAAATGCATTAGAAATCATTAAATCATTACAAAATCACTAAGAAAAATTTGTAGAATCGACTCACCTCATGGTATAACTCACCACACGCTACCTGCTGTTGAAGCTCATCCAATCGTGAAGGTGTGTAACTTCGTCTACTTGGCATTTTCTTGTCTCACTCATCACTCTCAAGTTACAAGAAGGTAAACTACAATAGTAAGTTCCAAATTACTCTCCTTTACCTCTTTTCACCTATTTTCATCCCTTTTTAATCTTATGCATTAAAATAGGGTTATTGTCTATTAAGAGTTAATAAAGTACTTTTTCTTCGAAACAGCCTAACGAGAGCTAGCGAACTTCGTTTTCAACATCGTTTGATGTGTTGGAATCGTCATTCACCACCTGACATCATCAATCATATATCATTACATGGCATGGTATTTGGAAATTCCCTACAATATGATGTTCCTTATTCAATGTGGCTAGATTGCTACCTTGATTCCACTTACATAAAGCAAGCAGAATCAAGGGGGGCATACATCTCCCCTCGAATTTGATTTCTAGAAATTTAGATATAAGGATTTTTTCAACACTAAAAAATTTGTGTTGCAGGATGTGGTTCCTAGTGTTGTGGTTTTGTAGATATCTACACTTGGGGCTTCATTCTCCCATCTTCTGAATGAGTATCCTTTTATGCAATAAAGTGCATTGTTTAGAGTCCTTTAGCCTACATATGCACGTAGAGTCATATGGGCGCTAAAGTGGGGGCTAAATGTGGCATAGAAAATTGGACACTCTTGAGAGAAGAGATAATTTCATGCTTAATTTGGACCTACTTTTGTGTACCCTTGCATCATTTATTATTCAAAACAACATTTATAGATCCCTAAGACCCATTATTTTTTATCTAGAGGCCCGTTTCACTTGAAAAATCATCTAAATCTTGACAAACAACACTTAATTCACTCATATCCTGAAAACCCACCTCCAAAAACCACTAGTGGGACCCATTCACCACCTTGGGAAAATGAGTCCCCTTTGGTGGGACCCATTTGCTAAGGGTGGTGAATGAGTCCCTTTTGGGGGAAAATTCAAATTTGAGCAGGAATTTGATCAATTCAACTTAATTTTTCAATGGATGTCGGCCTCTTAGGTCTAAATAATGGGAAAATTAGGTGTTGATGCCTACAAATACACATTTTAGGTCATTTTTCACAATTCTTAGGCATTTTTATAAAGCAAAATCAAAAGTCAAGCATTAAGAGTCTTCCACAATAAGTTTCATTAGAATTTTCTACAACAAAGTTGAAGCTTTAGGACAGCAAACTATGGTTTTTGCAGGTCTTCAAGCTCACTTCTCATTCAAGATCCAACATTGCAAAAGAGTTGATGATGGATGCCTATGGAGAATCATGGAAAAATCTAGGTTGAGGAGATGCAACTAGCCATCAAATCACACCTAAAGACTTGTTTTCAAAGTGATTCCATCTTCCATTTTCTCTCTATCTTCAGATTAAAGGTTTGCATCACATTTTCATGTCATTTACATCCATTTGATGTGTTGTAGGGTTTCTAGGATTGAAGTCTTGCATCATTCAAATTACATTTACACATCTTATTCTAGCACAATAGAATAGGGTTTTATCATACTTTAGTTTTTCCTAGTCTTTAACACACTTAAGGCTAGGGTTTTATGCATATTTTATTCATTAAAGTTTTGATTACCCAATTAGGGGTTTGACCAAGGAAAACCCCCCATTAGACAAAAAAATTTAAACTATTTTGCAAGAATTTTCCAAGATCCAGATTCGGGTTTCTGTCAAGAACTGTTGTAGAAGTGATAATGTACAGATCTAAGATTTGAATTTGGAGAAAATTAAGAAAGGACTAATTCACCGTGGATGGCGAATGAGTCCCATTTGAGGTACCTGTCAGAGTTAAGTGTAGATTCTAGTACCCATTTAGCAGAAACCAGTTTCGAGGCAAAAAACCCTAACCTAAGACTAACTCGCCCAAGGTGGTGAATGAGACCCAGTCAACCAAAAATTCAACTTTTCCAGATTTCTAGAGTGATTTCCTGTCTTCATCAGTCTTACAGGTGCACACATTCTGAGTTAAAACTTTCTGTTTGATTCTACTTGCATTTTTGTTCATCTTTTTAGGTCTTTTGCTAACTTCACTTTGTTTTCAAACATTACGTATTTCATTAGTTTTGCATTCGTAGTCAATCAATTTCATCACTTAGCTACATTTAGATCATTGCATTTAGTCATATTTACATCATACATTCCTTAGTTTGAGTGAACCACCTCAATTTTAGGGGTCTATCTCCTTTTAGGTGAAAAACCCTAAGAGTGCAAGAGAAGTACATAGATACCAAACCTTAAAATTGATGGTTCAAGTGAACCTTGGGTTTAGTGTGTAAACCTATTACTATTGGGGACCCTATTCCAGGTTACATTTGAGTGTAGATCAACAAGGTGAATAGATTGACTATCAACCATAAAGGTAAGACAATCAAATTTGGATCTACACTCTTAAGGCCATCTTGAAGATGGACAGGAAATGATTTGAAACGAATAACCTAATTTAGCTATATGACCTAATAATATAAATGTAATATTCAAGAAATACACGAGTAATTTTTTTAGTGGCTAATATTTACCAATTGGCTAGCTAATAGTTGAAATTTAGAAATCTAAAGTTGGTTAATAGTTCAAGCTATAATGTGACTTGAATCAACACATTTTTATAAAATTTAATTATAGTCTTATTTAAATAGCCAAATAATTTATTAGATTAAAAAATTTGACTCAAAAATTCACCATAATATTCGATACATTGATTACATTAGATTCTCCTAAATTTTATAAATTATAGTATAAATCTATATTAATTTGCCAATAGTAAATCATAATTATTAGTTCCTTTAGAATGTTTCTAATCTTTAGTTTCCACCATTAATTTATAATGTAATCTAATGGTCATTGTTGTATTCCACAAGGTAAAATGTACCCATGATTTGTAATGCTCACGGGGCCCACAATTTTAGGTCTCATGAGCATTACAGATTGTGGGTACATTTTACCTTGTAGAGTATTATGAGGGTCGTTAGGTCAATGATCTAAAAAAAATTTTGATCCCCATGAGAATTATAGATCGTGGGTACATTATATTATATTTTAAAATAATGGTGGCAAGTAAATATTATAGTCTACCCCTTACTTACACCCATCAATAATTTTTTTTGATGAATAGGCAACTATCTATATTAAAATATAGATTAAGTTACCTATTCACAAAAAAGGGCGGGTGGTATAAGAAGGCACACCCATCAATAATTTTCACTCTCATGCCCCTACTTTTTCATGAGAATTATTTTTAGATTGGGTGATTTGACATTTTTACAAATCAGATAGATACTAGGAGGGTATTCAACATGCTTGTCAAAGGTTTTTTTTTTTCCTTGATTATGCTTATGAGTAGAGAAAATAGAATCATACAAGCCATGTGATACTTTATGAACACTAAATGCTTGAAAAGAAAACATGCTAACATGAAAAGGTAAGGTATCTAAATTATGCAATGCTTCTCAAATGTAAACAAATATCCTACATATATGAAAATCTTTAATAATGAAATGATTTTTGAAATGCTTTAAAAATGACTACACTAAAAGGATGATTTGATCTAGATACATAAAAAAAAAAGTTCCTGAAACTTTTCAGACTTATACTATGGGTTACCAGTACAAGCTTAGGAAGTACAAAAATGAGGTTTTTAATGCTATAAATGGTAGTTTTAGGTCTAATCTGGGACTAAATCACCCAAAGGGACATATGAGTCCTAGTCGGGGCTTTTCAAGGGTTCAAATGTTGATAAACTATCAACACAAAATTACCAGAAATTAGGAAAAACAACCTGTACTAGGACTAAATTTCCTAGAGGGGTGTGAGTCCCAGATTACAGTTTTTTGCACAAATTTTAGAAAATTATGAGTGAATGTTAGGTTTTCTAATTTGAATGATGTCTAGACTAAATGCAATTACAGATTTCAAGTGAAATTCAATGATGCAAGATGCAAAAATGCAACCTAGATGCACTTTCACTAATGCAAGATTTAGAAACCCTAGATGCAAAGTAACTAATGCAAGACCTAATGCAAAATTAATGCAAGCTAGATCTAGGACTATGTTGCACTCCAAATTAGAAATGAGGCATTCTAAAGGATAGGTTCACCAAAATGAAACCTAGGAAATGGTCACTCTATTGTTTTAGGAGATAAAACAACTAATTTCCTACAAGTTTCACGCAAGGAAACCTTAGAGATCTTAATGTAGGGATGAAATAAGGGAAATAGATATACAATAAGGTGTCCTAGGGGTGTGATTAAAGACTAAAAGGTGGGTTCACCACAAAGCAAAGGATTAGAATGAAAGAGATGGATGCAATGTGAAAAACTAACTATATGACAAAATATAAAACCGAATTATAGAATAACAAATTGAGAATGAGTAGAGGGGTACTTAGAAGGAAGATGTGATCAACAGAAGCTCCAAAACCCTAAAATTTTTACTTTTAATGCTCATTGGGACTCATACGCCAGTCTAGGAGATTTAGTTCCAAACTAGGGTTTGGTTACAAGAGATAATAACCTAACCAAAATAACCCTAGACAGAATAACCCGGTCACAATAACCCAGGGATGAAATAACCCAGGGTCATAATAACCCAAGCCAAAATAACTCGTGGTCAGAATAACCCATGGACAAAATATCCCCATAAGAATATAGAAAAAGGAAAACAAAATTTATAAGTTACATGTATGTTGCTAAAAAAACTTTATTATTCAAAATTTCAATTAAAGTGTCAAATTATGAGCAATGCCTCTTATATAATCTAAAATGTTATGGTTTCCATAACCATCAACCAATCTTTTTAGTATTTCTTTGAGTTCATGGTATTTTTCCTACTTGGTTGCCTAGTGTATCCAACCAAATATTTCTCTATTCTATTCTCTTGGAGACTTTGTTCTTTTTTCACTGCTTTGATGAATTTCTAGATTGAGTTGTGCGATGCTTGAAGCAATTCACTAAATCTTGGATCACATCACCTAATTCTGTTTGTGTCGTAGCATAGCACCGACTTGAACATTTATTTGTAAAATATTCCTCAAAATGCCAGATTGTTTTATTGGCGCCTTGTCGATGAAACAAAAATGTGTAACCATCTACAATAAGTAAATTCTTGTTTTTTTGACTTGTTAAAAACTGAAGAGGCATTGTATATATTAAAAATTATGAAGAATGTGTTGGTTCCCTAAAAATTATATTGATTTTTTGTACACTCTTTTAGAAAACCCTAGAAAAATTTAAAATAATGTTCAAAAAAATATATTACAAAATATCTTCTTTTATGAATTTGGATTTCTCCTCTTCTTATCACTCTACACACTCTTACTTCTTCTACCCTTCTTCCTTTCTTTACTTCTCTTAATTCTATCACTTTATATATCTTCTTAATGCCTTTTCATTTATATATTTTCATAATAACTCTTAATCAACTTATTCCCACGAAATTTCCTTTATTTTTATAATTATTTACCATTTTATAGGTTATTTAAGCATATTAAAGGTGTTTTAAGGCTATTTTAGGGGTATATAATGGATATATGGTCTAAAAATAACCTAAATAGCCTCTATGGTGCCTCACAATCATATTTATAATTTATTTGATGTCATTTCTAGTTTACTAGCTTGATCTAAAATGACCATGGGTTATTCTGTCCATGGGTTATTTTGACTACGATTTATTTTCTCCATGGGTTATAATGACCCTGGCTTATTTTGTCCTTGGGTTATTTTGGTCGAATTATTTTGGTTGGGTTATTATGTCCTGATACCCTAGGGTTTCTATGCAAAAACTAGAATCTCTCAGTGACTGATCTAGATCTCCTAAAATTTGGAAAATGGAAGTACTGGGACTCATACGCCCAAGGTGGCGATTTAGTCCCAATATTAAGGTTTGGTTAAAATTTTGGTATTCTCTGGTGATCTCCTGTAGCTTCTCTTCTACGAGATCTCTATGTCTAAAAGCTTGAATTCTGGCCTCTAGGTGACTTTATGTGAAGATGACAACCTTGACAACTTTTTTTAATCTTGCAACTTTTTCTTCAAAGGATCTTCAAGCCCAAATCATCTAGATCTGCAATCACACATTTAGAGAGAAAAAATTGTTGATTGTTAGGGAATAGGGGTTAGCCTTGGTCAAACCCTATTTAGGTAATTAAACCTTATGATGAAACAATGAAACATGAACATGAAACATGAAACATGAATGTAATGATACCTTGAATGATGCCTTGAAATGCAAATCTGTAATCTAACATGAAGGGGCCATGAAGAGTGTAGATCTTGATCTTGAATTAGATGTGGAACAATGCTTGACTTGGATCTTGAATGCTACATCACAACACTAGCTCAACAATATGCTTGATGCCTTATGCCTTTGGTACATGATGATGGATCTTAAATTGCTACAACAAATGATGAAGAAATTTTCCCTTGAATGTCTTAAAAATGATCTTGAATACTCTATGATACTTTTGTGAAGTCTTAGGATACTTGACTCTTGATTGCTAGGTGAAATAATGATTTAAAACCTTTTCTATATAGGCACTTCATCTAATTTATCATTTATTAGATCCCAAATGTCGACATTCATGAAATTTGAATCCAAAACCTTGATTTCCTATTCAAAACCCTAGAAAGGGGCCAAATGGGACACATACACCCAAGGTGGAATATAAGTCCCATCTGGGTGGGAATCATACGCCCAAGGTGGCATATAGGTCCCATCTGGGTGGGACTCATATGCCCAAGGTGGCGTATGGGTCCCACCAGGGATTTTCAAGCAGAGGAAATGTCGAGGGGTTAGGATATTAAGTGTATTTGCTGATTATGTTGGGATCTCAGTTGAAATAAGCCTCAAGATGAATAATAAAGGGTCTTAGGGGCCTATTAATGATGATATGAAGGTCATAAATGCAAAAGTTCCCAAAACTTAATGTGAAGGTGTAAATAAATACACTTTACAACACTAAATTAAGGCAAAATTAGGTCTATATAGCTTAGAAAGGCCCTAAACCTAATGTGAATGTGTTAAACACATTACAACAATAGATCAAGGATAAATTAAGTTCATTTTAATATTAATCATTCCCAAATTAAGTGTGAAAAAGGGATACTTTTTTCTACACTACACTATATAGCACTCAACCCTCATTGTGTTATCACTTTGAGATTTATTCTTCTGATCTCTCGAACTCTCAACCTTTGAGGACATTTGTTTTGCTTAAAGATTCTTGAGGTTGATTCTATATTTTTTTCTTGTGGAGGAATATTGCACATATTGTTTGTAGATCTCTTGTGTGGAAGGTGTCTTTCTTCCTTGTTTGATCCTATTGCTCATTTTTTTCACAATCCTATCAATAATGATTAATTTCCAATAGTAATGATGATAATATAATATAATTTCTAAACTAAATCCATTTAGATAATTCACTACATTGGAAGAGATTCCATGCATCAAGTATTAGAAAAAATATTGAAACATTATCTTATTATTTTTCCTTCAATTAAGCAAATGGATAACTCTAAGCTTGCACCACACACAACTAAGTAAGTTTTTTCATATCATTGTATACATGGAAATTCAATAGATAGATGCATTATATTGTGGAAAAATCTTCAAGAAATTATAGATAGAGAAAAAATAAAAAATAATACTCATGATTCCACAACTTCCTCACTTGATAATATTATTCATTGGAAAACATATACATGTCAAAAGGTTACTCTTGTTCACCACATCACATCTTAAATTGAGGTTATACTTGACATATAAAAGGAACTACCTGATATGAGAGATGAAAAATTTATTGCTTAGGCATTCTTATTTACACTTCTTATTTCTAGTCACATTTTGTTTTTTTCCCTTGTTTTCTTAGCTTTAAGTTGTCATTTTTGGTTTAGGATTCTCTTTATGCCTATCCTTTACCAACCTTTACCTTTGTTTCCCACTTGGTTTGATCTTTTACCTATTATTTTTATATTTTAGCTTCCACATCCTTATGTGCATAGGGCTTTTGTTTATTCATGGTTTTATTTTTGTTTCCTAACCATTTTGGTTTCTCATTTACCTTATTATTGCTTACCATAATGTTTGTCAAATATTCCCATTCCTAGTATGATTATTTGCTTATACTTGTCCAAATTTATTATCATGCCTATCTGTATGAAGTATACCAAACTATGTGTTGGATAAATGATGCTAGCATATGTTTCCATGCAACATATAGTTCACTCAATTTCATAGTTTGCATGAGCATTCTTTTTAGATGCACGTGTTTTAGTTTTACATTCTAAATACATGAAAAAACTAGTTATATTTTTTTTTTTTTTTCCATTTTTAGGGGCTATGATCTTTATAAAGACTTTCCTTGACTATTCATAAAGTAAGTTTGTAAGTCTTTTTGTAATTAAGGAGAGGACATGACCTCTATATTAAGACATGGTGTAATTTGTTTGAACATGAATAAAAGTTTTTTTTTGTGTTGAAATAATTTGTGCTTATTGTTCACCCCATTTATTGTTAGTGTAAGAGAATCTACAATATGATTCTCGTGACTCATCCTTTGACCATTGATTTCTTGTAGTTGATCCCACATTATCATTTCATACTTTTAGAATTTACATATTTACCAAGTACATTGACAAATAATACTTTATATTTACCACATTAGACCAAAGACATCATTTCTTTCGGCAACACCTTTATATTTGGAATATCTTAGGCCTTTTATTTCCACATGGGGAATCATTTGTTGCTTGCATCTTATGTTTTTATTGACCTCATTATATTAGTCCACTATGATTTATGGCGATATCTAAGAACTAAGACTATGTGTGACATGACTATTATGAGAGTGGAATTTTTCCTTAATTACAATCACGGAAAGTAACCGTGACTATTTTGTGGATTTTTTTAATCCACAAGAAAGCATGCAACACATGGGAATGCCAACCTTTCTGGATTTGCTCCGAAAGGGCTTACTTTTTAAAGCTATTGTAATACAGCATGTGAGAGATTGCAGGGTTATGTTATAAATATTGGTAGGAATAATCCATGTCTAATTTATTAAACATATAAAGTCAAAGTAAATAAAATCTATGCCATTTTTTAAAATTTAATTTCTTTGGAACACCAAATACAGCCTAGATCATGATGATATGAGCAGATCGATACAGATCTGAAAAAAGTTTAAATTATGTATCCGACTCCTGAAGGCCAGGAGGCAGAGGAGGAATTAATATCCACACACAGTAAAAATTAAAACATAAAATATATTTTTTCAACACACAGAGCTGCTGCTCGTAATTCTCTATTTCTTCACATTCACCTTCCTCTGTTCTCATTCACTTGTTAAAAATAAATTACAATTACAAAATATATGCTGCAAGTAAAAAGACACGTGAAGATTTTCACGGATGAGAAAGCCCGAAATAACATTTAAAATTCAAATTTACCTAACTAATTTTTCCCCCGTCAAAATGCATTTAATACAATGTCCTTTTCATAATATTCAAATTTAAATATTAAATCTTTCACATCCCGATATTTCCTTTGGCGGTGGCGGCTTTCTCCATAGTTCCCCGCGGTATCGCGATGGTTAAAATCTTGATTGCGATATTGCGGGAAGAAGCGAAGCTGATCTGCCCGGTGAATCAAGGGCGGTTAAAATAAACAAGCTTTTATTGAGGCCCCCGTGATATCGCGATGAATATTTTATTGATTGCGATATAGAGGGCATTGGCTGGAGGTACGGCAGGCGGTTGAAATAAAACAAAAAGATTACCGAAGACTCCCGCGGTATCGCAATGACTAATTTATTGATTGCGATATAGCGGGCAGTGGTTGGTGGGGACGGCGGCAGTTAGGGTTAATATTCCAACACTCCCCCTTAAGCATAACTGCGCTGTCCACCATGCCCAATTGTTCCTTTGAAAAATAAAATTATCTCTTCCCAGCGGCTTTGTAAAAATATCTGCACTTTGCTCTTCTGATCTGCAAAATTCTAAAAATATATCACCATTGTTAATTAATTCTCTGATAAAATGATACCTGGTATCAATGTGCTTGCTTCTCTTATGAAAGACTGGATTTTTCGAAAGAGCATGGCTGAATTGTTATCACAGTAAATTTTTGTTGCCTCCATTTGTTCATTTTGCAATTCTTTCAAAATTCTTCTCATCCAAACTGCTTGACATGCTGCACTTGTGGCTGCCACATACTCTGCTTCGCTGATGAAAGACAAACTATTGGCTGCTTCTTTGAAGACCATGAGACAACTCCAGTCCCAAAATTAAATACATAACCAGACGTGCTTTTTCTGTCATCAATCTGCCAGCACAGTCACTGTCTGTGTATCCTATGAGTTTGAACTCATCTGAACTTGAATACTTAATGCCAAAATTTCTTGTTCCACTTACGTACCTTAAAATTCTCTTCCCTGCTTTCCAATGGGTGTCTTTTGGTGTTTCCATAAACCTTGAAATCAAACTTACTCCATACATAATGTCTGGCCTTGTGGCTGTGAGATACATGAGACTTCCAATAAGCCTCTTAAACAAAGTTGGATCAACATTAGACCCTCTATCATCCTTGCTTAGTTTCAGACCTGTCACTGTAGGTGTTGGTGCTGGTTTGCACTTCATCATATTAAACCTCTTCAAAATGTCATTTGCATATTTTGACTGTGAAATAAAAATACCACTTTCATTTTGATTCACTTCAATGCCTAAAAAATACTTCATCAGACCTAAGTCTGTCATTTCAAATTCTTTCTTCATGTTTGCCTTGAACAGATCAATTGACAAATTGCCAGTGAAAATTAAATCATCCACATATAAGCATACTATTAGTATTTCACCTTCTTCATTCATTTTTGTATACAGTGTGGGCTCACTGCTACATCTATTAAATCCATTCTGCAAAAGATAACTGTCTATTCTGCTGTACCAAGCTCTTGGGGCTTGCTTCAATCCATACAGTGCCTTTTTCAATTTGTAAACTTTGTCTTCCTGACCCAGAATTTCATATCCAGGTGGCTGATCCACATAAACTTCTTCTTCTAAATAACCATTTAAAAAAGCTGACTTTACATCCATTTGAAATACGACCACTTATTCTGAGCTGCTAAAGCTAAAATCATCCTTATAGTATCCAATCGTGCTACAGGTGCAAATGTTTCATTGTAGTCAATTCCAGGTTGTTGTGAATAGCCCTTTACAACCAATCTTGCTTTAAGCTTCTGAACTTCATCTTTTTCATTCAATTTGATTTTATAAATCTATTTCACTCCAATTACATCTTTGTCTTTTGGAAGACTGACTAGTTCCCATGTCTGATTCTTTTCAATTGCTTCAATTTCTTCATCCATAGCACTTACCCATTTATCATCTTTGACTGCATCTTCAAAATGAATTGGATCTTCTATTTGAGAATAAAATGCACAAAGAGAAATCTGATCTGAGTTATTCTCACCTTCATTTTGCTCATATATATCTCTTATGCTTTTTGATTTTCTGTCTTCTCAGACTTGCCAATGTAGGATTTGACATATCACTTGAACTTGTGGAATGTGGACCAGATGGTCCTGTTGTAGATGGTGTTTGTTGTCCTCTTGTTGGACTTCTTCCTTGAATGATTGAGGCTGTTCTTACAGTCGATGCTGGTGTCACTTGTGGACCACTTTGCTGAGCTTGAATGGGAGTGGTAGGAGTCACAATAGCTGGAATATTTGTTGATGCTGAAACTTCATTCCCCTTGAGGTATACTAGCTGAAATATTGATTGTCTTCTCTATGCTTCCATCCCATGCTTCATCTTCTACAAATTGTACATCTCTGCTGATTATAACTTTCTTTGTTGTTGGATTATAGAGCTTATAAGCTTTGGATTCTTCACTGTATCCAACAAATATACATTTTTCTCCTTTGTTATCTAGCTTCCTTCTCAATTCATCAGGCACATGTGCATATGCTACACATCCAAATACTCTCATGTGAGTAACACTATGTTTTCTTCCTGTCCATGCTTCTTCAGGTACTATATTCATGACACTTTTTGTTTGACACCTATTCATTATATAGGCTGCACAAGAAATTGCTTCTGCCCAATATTCATTTGACAAATGTTTGGCTTTCAACATACTTCTAGCCATTTCCATGATTGTTCTGTTTTTCCTTTCAGCTACTCCATTTTGTTGAGGTGTGTATCTAGTTGTGAATTGCTTGTGAATTCCATGATCCTTGCAAAAATTAAAAAATTCTCTTGAAATATATTCACCACCTCTATCTGTTCTCAACACTTTAATATAATAACCACTCTGTTTTTCAACCAAATTCTTGAACTGACGAAACAGATCAAACACTTCATTTTTCTGCTTTAGAAAGTAAACCCATGTTTTTCTTGAATAATCATCAATGAATGTCAGAAAATAAAAACTACCACCTATTGAAGGTGTTTGCATTGGTCCACACAAATCTGAATGTATAATTTCCAAAGGGGCTTTTGCTCTAGTTGACTTTCCTGCTGGAAATGATTCTCTATGTTGTTTTCCTAAAATGCACCCTTCACATACCCTTTCTGGTTTTTCTATTAAAGGTAGTCCCTTGACCATGCCTTTCCTATGAAGTAAATTTAAACCTCCAAAGTTGAGATGACCAAATCTCAGGTGCCATAACCAGTTTTCATCTTTTATCTCAGCTTGAAAGATTGTCTGCACTACTGCTGTAGTTTCTTCTCTACCCACTTGTGAATTCATTAAGTGTTGTGCTTGAGCATAATTTATATTCAAATCTGGCCTTATCTTTAAGGGAAACATTCTGTTGTTTGTCATTCTGACTTTTGCAATAAGCTGGTTGCTTGGGTATTTGTCTAAAATTGTGCATAGACCATTCTTGAAGGTTACTCTATACCCTTTTTGAACTAGTTGCCCTACACTCATTAAGTTATGTTTCAGACCAGGCACAAAATACACATCTGAAATATACTTTTTCTCCCCCTGTTTAGTTAGAATATTGACATCTCCTTTTCCTTTGACTGACACTTTGTTGTCATTACCCAATGTAACATCGGACTTTACATTCTCATTTAAACTTGAAAACATTTCTAGATTCCCTGTCATATGATTGCTACAGCCTGAATCTAAAAACCATACATCTTTTTCATTTGCTTGAGCAACATTACAAGCTAAAAACATTGTTCTCTTATCTGAATCCTGATTTTGACCTTCTCTTGAAAAATTTGCATTTTTTATTATTATCATACTGCTTCTTTCTACACTCATTCATATAATGCCCATATTTTTTACAATAGTGACATTGGACTTGAGATTTATCATACCTTTGATTTTGTGACTGATTCTGTGTTGAGTTTTGGCTTGAGCCTTGATTGTTGCCTCTTCCATTTGAGCTTGATAAACTGTATCTTTCACCTCTGTAAGAGTTTCTTCCTCTTCCTCTTGATCTACCTCTGCCTCTTCCTTGACTGACTGAAGCCTGAGTTTTGAAAGCATGCTCTAGTGATGTATCTGCTGACCTTTTCAGCCTTTGTTCATGAGAAATTAGAGAAGCATACAGCTCATCAACTGAGAACTGTGAGAGATCCTTTGTCTCCTCTATAGCAACTACAACCGGTAAAAATTTTGTGGGCAAACTCCTTAAAATCTTTTCAACAACTCTAGTATCTTCCAGATTTTCTCCATGAGACCTAATTTGATTAACCACCCCAATGACTTGGGTGTAGAATGAATCTATAGATTCATTGTCCTTCATACATATTGTTTCAAAATCTCTTCTCAGCATTTGTAGCTTTGCTGTTTTAACTTTTTCCATGCCTTGATAGGCTATTTGAAGTATGTCCCATGCTTGTTTGGACTTTGTTGCTGCTGAAATCCTTGGAAAAATGCTCTCATGTACAGCTTGAAACAGATAAAATAAAGCCTTTGAATCTTTCTTCCTTGTGTCCTTCAATAAGTCTTTCTCTGCTTGTGTTAAAGCATTGTATGCTACTGCATCTGCTGGCTCTGCAAATCTATTCTCTACTAAATCCCATATATCCTGTGAGCTAAATAGTGCTTTCATGGTAATTGACCAGTACTCATAATTCTTCCCATTAAACTGTGGAATTTGTGGGTTTGTCAAGCTTGTGCTTGCTGCCATTTTTGAAATTTACCCAGATAAACTGCTTTGATAAAATTGATTCTGATAATCAAACTTGCTCTAATACTCGAACCTTGCTCTGATACCACGTGAAGGCCAGGAGGCAGAGGAGGAATTAATATTCACACACAGTAAAAATTAAAACATAAAATATATTTTTTCAACACACAGAGCTGCTGCTCGTAATTCTCTATTTCTTCACATTCACCTTCCTCTGTTCTCATTCACTTGTTAAAAATAAATTACAATTACAAAATATATGCTGCAAGTAAAAAGACACGTGAAGATTTTCACGGATGAGAAAGCCCGAAATAACATTTAAAATTCAAATTTACCTAACTAATTTTTCCCCCGTCAAAATGCATTTAATACAATGTCCTTTTCATAATATTCAAACTTAAATATTAAATCTTTCACATCCCGATATTTCCTTTGGCGGTGGCGGCTTTCTCCATAGTTCCCCGCGGTATCGCGATGGTTAAAATCTTGATTGCGATATTGCGGGCAGCGGTTAGTTGACGGCCCGGTAAACTGCGGCGGTTAAAAATAAAACAAGCTTTTATTGAGTCTCCTGTGATATCGCGATGAATATTTTATTGATTGCGATATAGCGGGCATTGACTGGAGGTACGGCAGACGGTTGATATAAAACAAAAACTTTACCGAAGACTCCCGCGGTATCGCAATGACTAATTTATTGATTGCGATATAGCGGGCAGTGGTTGGCGGGGACGGCAGCAGTTAGGGTTAATATTCCAACAACTCCATCCTCCCAACTTATTTCCCTTGTCTCTCCTTAATGAGAAGATTGGGTTCAGATACTTGTTCATTTTTTTTTCCAACTACTTAAAACTGGTAGATGCATCCTCCGTTCAAAGGGAACAATAACTCATTTGATAATCTGTTTTCAATTATCGATCTCATTGCTACCGTTGTTTGAATAATTCAATATAAATTTAAGCTTGTTCTGGACGTTTTGAATTATTCTGATTCTCTACTCTGTTAAAAAAATATGATGGAAGAATACAAACTTTATGTAAGTCAAATTTTAGTTCAGGCTTGCTTTGCAGGCATGAATATCATAGTCAGAATTGCTCTGGACAATGGAATGAACCCTTTCGTATTTGTAGCTTATAGACAAGCTGTTGCTACACTTGTGATGGCCCCTTTTGCTTATTTTCTAGAAAGGTATATTCATTATACGTAGTGCAAGCATAGCAAAATCCAGATCTGAGTTGAACTTTTAGTCTTTGTAGCCATGGCAATACATATAAAAAGGTTTGGATGAATGCTAGAATTGTGCGTATGCCTGGAAAAATGTACGTTGGTTTAGTATAATGATAGAATATCAACATCTCCAAATCATTTGCATAATTCCAATTTACTGTGCAGAAAAGAACGTCCTCCACTGACTTGTACTATTTTCTGGCAGATCTTTCTTCTTGCTCTTTCTGGGTAAGTAGAAACAATCATCTACTCAACATATAATAATTAGCTTCAAATTCTGCTTAATTTGATCATTTGGCGTTCGTGTAAGGAGACTAACTAGTGTAGTAATATTGCAGGATTACTGCGAGCCAGAATTTGTTTTTCACTGGCTTGGCATACACTTCGGCCACCTTTACAACTGCAATGACAAACCTCATTCCTGTTGTCACATTTGTGATGGCCATGGCTTTTCGGTATTGATTTAAGTCTAATCATTTTTTTGATCCCATTTAGTTGGTGGCAATCTCACCAAATATAGCTTGTTAGTGCATCTCCTGCAAGACATTGATCCAGAAAATATCATTAACATATGAAATTTGCATTAGATCATACACTTTGTAGCAAAACTTGTGAGTCATTTTTTTTCTTTTCGAACAAAGGTTTCATTCATCTGTATGATATATAGTAAGCCAATTTACAGACTTTGTCCTAGACAATACATTTCTAGGAGGTATTTTCCACAGCGTGTCAAATTGTGATATTGCTATCAGGATTCAACCGTGTAGTTCGACTCAAACTCATTGACCCATATTTCATGAGTAGTGGTTCACAAGAACCCATCTCTCATTGACCTAGATGCAATGAGTGCTAAGTGGACCATTCATTATCATGAGAGATGGGTTCTTGTGAACCACTACTCATGAAACATGGGTCAATGAGTTTGACTTGAACTACACGATTGAATCCTGATAGCAATATCACAATACATTTCTTATCAGGACATTTGTATTTACTATTACACTTTATATAAAAAGTTTGAGATACTTTATTAAATAATTCTCAGTAATAATATAATAATATGCGCCCCACATATTTGTATAAGAGCAATATAACGAGAAGGGATGCTATGCGAAATTGTCCATAAGAAAACATAGCCATATGAAAGTATTATAGTGATATAATGAAAATTCTGTTACATAATACAGCGCCCATGATAGATGTTACAAGATTCCAGCACTATCAAGTAATCAATCATTGAAATAACCAGGAGTTTGATTATTTTAAGCATTCTGACTTTTCAGATATGAGAAAGTTGATATCAGAAGTAAGCGTGGACAAGCAAAAATAATAGGGACTCTTGTCTGTGTGGGAGGGGCTATGATTATGACATTATACAAAGGCTCTACGCTTACTGGGACACTTCTCCTCCTAAAACTGAGTACATGGTTTGTGGGTGCAGTGTTGTTGTTCGCTTCCATCCTTCTTTTGTCGGCATACCTTACTTTCCAGGTATGCATTGTCTCCTTCAATTCATTTGCACACTAAAAAAAATAAAATTATTACAGTAATCATATGTATATAGAAAGAAAAATGATCAATATTTCCCGGACAGGTCTCTGTTTTGAAGAAGTATCCCGCTCAAAAATCATTCTTAGCATTGGCATTCCTGCTAGCCACATTCCAGAGCACAGCAATAGCCTTAATATTTGAGCCAAAGATCTCTTCCTGGAAACTAAAGTGGAACATGGAGCTTCTGAGCATTGTGTTCTCGGTCAGTATATCAAGCTTTATATGCCAGAACTTCCAAATGTTTTCAAAATTTACACAATAAACATTCATGCTAAATGCTATTAATGCAGGCAGTATTGGGTTCAGCATTTACATTCTTTGCTCAAACCTACTGCATCAATGAAAGAGGGCCTGTCTTTCCAGCACTCTTCAATCCATTATCTACAATTTTAGTTGCAATCTTGGAGCTGTCGGTCTTTCATGCGAACCTTTATGTGGGAAGGTTAGATAATTTCTTGCACATAAAACTTTCACTCATAGAGAGCGAGCAGCCTATACAATATCTTTAGTCATGCATGCATGCCAAAAATTATTACTGTTATCTCGAGATTTTTTGTCACTGGCTTTCACCTGTTTTGCAGCGTGGTAGGAGGAGTTTTGACAATCGCAGGACTTTACACTGCTCTGTGGGGAAAAGCAAAGGATAAAGAAGAAACAAACCCATCAGAAGATGGGGTGGAATACGGATCTACCAACACCATTGAAGATTGCACAGTTGAAATTAAGCAGCCTTTGTTAAGATAAGAATCATATCATCAACACCAATCTCAATTAGATACAGAAATTTCTCACTAGCTGACTGCAACTTGTTAGTGCAATTAACTATATGCAAATTGATTCCAACTCTCTGTTACGTTGGTGTTTCCAACTCTCAATTACGCAATTAATAACTGTTGTTAACTGTTGCAAAGCTTGGGATGGCTCAGCTGTTACTTGCTTTAGTATAAGCTAACTAATGGAAACTCTTTGTTGTTTCGTTCTTTTCTTCCTAGGATTCTTCTCCTACGGTGGTTATATATTTGTAAATCTATGCATTGATAAAATAAGAATGAGGTCAGTTTATGCAAATTCGTTTTTCTATGCTTGATCAAACGTCTTTGTAGATCTGCAGAATTTAACATGGTATCAGAACGGGAGGAGGTAATTTCAAGCCAATAGTTGAACAGATTTGTTGTATTTAGTAGGCGGTTTATAAATTTGGAGGGCACCTCTTACATCTGCAGTGCAGAACTGAGGATATCCCCTCACGCCATCCCCATTTTCGTGGCTCCATAGGTGACCCCCACATCACGCCTTCGCTAGTGTCTTTTGGTGCTGTGATTTCTCTATGGAACCCTTAGACGTGAGGAGTTTACAAGGCCAATTCCCTTCTGTTTCTTCCAAGAGAGACCCGATTGACATTGGGGCGCAATATCTACCCGGAAGGCTACGCTAAATCATTTAGAGGCTCGATTTCGGAGGTCTGTGATTTGCAACTGCAGAAATTTGATTTTTTTTGCAGGTCAGCCTCTGAATTTGGAGGTCGATTATTCCCTTTGTAGGCGTGATTTCATCCATTGGAGGCTGCATATCATTTCTCTGTTGCAGGCTGTGTCTGTGCAGGCCGCTTTCTTCACACAACATAGCATTTTCAACTTGGTGTGATTTATGAGGAAGCGCTATTGAAGGTGCGATACCTTATAGCATGGAAAGAAGACACAAACCCACGAATCCGCCACCAACGATTTGAATTTGCTGCCCAACGTGGAATTCACCCAGCGTGGAACTTGAGCCCACGCAATCTCTCCAACCCTTGAGACTTTAGTGCAAGGAGTGGTAGAATAAGTCACCTAGTTTGGATGCAATTTTTTTTGCTGCTTGTGAGTGACTTGCAAAGCAATGATAGCGCCCAAATCAGAGGAGTAATCCCTATTCACTCATCACATAGTGTGCTTCTTGTATTATGCATGTCTCCTATAGACACTCAAAATTGTCTTTGTCATAATAGTACCTAGTTGATACATGACCTTGTAAAACATCTTGTAATATTTTACCCTAGGTCATTATCTTATCCCATTTATTCCACTTAATCACCTTTCCAATTAATTAGATAAATCTCATTAAATATTTGAATTAATCCATCACTTATTACCACATTGCAACATGTGTCACATGACTACAACTCTTCACATGCACAAATAATTTAAATAATTTTATTATTTAAATTATGAGATTCTCACTCACATCATATTTTTAGCCCCATTCATTGTTCATCATAGGCATCTTTTCTCTCTAAAATAAATAAAAGAATCCCACTTATTCCTTCACATCCTAATTTTAGCCTCATGTCACAACCCACTTAATGTGCATCATAAACACTAAAATCAACTTTTAATCTTTGCCATACATATCACCCATTTGACTTTTAATCTTGGCCATCGAATCAAAACATCTTTTGCCTATAAATTAAGCTTTTCATAGGCCATTTGAGATCAAATCTTCTTCTAGTATCCACACTCTTCCAAAATTTCCTCCAATCTTCTCATCTATCTATCTATTTTTCCTCTATCATCTCCATCTTCTTATCGTTATGTTGCAAAAATGAGTAATCAACATCAACATATCAAATCATTCAATCTTTTAAAATCTTGCATGCTCATGTGAGGTGGAGAAGAGCAATAGAGATAAATCAAATCTAGCTTGGAGATTGGTTTTCTTTGCTTTCTTGTTTGCATTTCATGCTAGTTTGTGTTTCATTGTGCTTGTTAGGTTTTCACTATTGATGTTTATGCTTTTTCCCTAAGATAATTATCCCTAACTACATCTTCAAATGATGGTAGCGATGGGAGAGTCGTGGTTTTCTGTGAAAGGTGTGTGTGCTTGTCACACCACACACTCACCCTGAACCCATAGTAAAGGCAATTCAATTGCCAAAGGCCGCGAACACACAATCTCTCTACAATCAAATTGGTTTGGACAAGTTGTGACTAGGTGACCATTTTTCCATCTTGCAAGCTCGCTCCCATTGAGGCATTTACAATGCAGCTTGAATTTACCTTGAATTTGCAAGTCATGTGAATTTTTAAGCCGTTTGAGTTGTTCACAAGCTAACTGACCTCGTGGGAGGTGCATGGAAAATTTGGAGGTAGTGTTTCACACTGCAGGGCTTATGTCATTTGGGGGAGGGTGTGGTCCCTCTCAACCATTAGCCCTTGCTCATATGGGGTCTTTAGCCCCTGGTTTGTTCCAGTCCATGAGGGAATAAAGGGAGCATAAACAATTTGTTCATGTGCTTGCATGTCACTGCATGTGAAGGAGAAGTTTCTTTTTTCGCTTTTTGCATTCATTATTGGGGGATTATACATACATTTTGTAATCATGAACTAAGATAAAGTTCCACTTATAGGGGGTTAATCATGTCTCTTTGAACCATTGATTTTTGGGTTTCCTATGGACAACTCTAGCTCTTCTAGGGTTTTTATCTAAAAGGAGAGAGATAGGGCCCAAAAATGTTAAGGGTTTATTCAAATTATGTTATGTATGATGTTGTCTAAACTAAATGAAGTAAATTAAATGCAATTAAATGATTTAAATGAATGAATTTGAATGTAAAACTAAGATTTAAACTATGTTTTAAAACATGTTGTGATATGCAAACAATGAACTAAATGAAGAAATAATGCAAGACATAAAGAAATGAAATGAAACAGAGTACACCTGGGAAATGTTTGATGAATCTAGAATGTTGTGGATGTTGATTGAAATCACTAAAATTTCATAGTGGGACTCATTCGCCCAGGGTGGCGAATTAGTCCTCCTACTGGTGAAAAAGTGTCAAAAACTGGTTTTTGACTGTCAGGATCTAGAATCTAACAAAATTCAAGTTTTCAGTTCTAAGGTGGGACTCGTTTTTCACTAGTGGTGAATCAGTCCTCTCTCAAAATTTTGAAAAATTAGGAGACAACTCTGCAACACCAGATTTGGAAATCTCTAATTATCGGGTTGTCGAAGTCAATTTTGTAGGAAACAGACATAAAACCTTCTTCAAACTTGAAATATGAATGAGTTGACTTGAAGCACCTAGTTGACTTGTTTTCCAATCTTTAACACTAAAAAGCTTGTTAAATATACATACCTAGGTCTGCAAACACACATGCAATAGGGGGAAAATGGTTGAGGGTTAGAAAATAGGGGTTTGCCTTTGTTAAACCCCACTTTTGGTAATCAAAACCTTAATGAAACAATGAAATGAAAGAGAATGATAAAATAATAACATGCAATAGCTATCAACTTACCAAACCCTTGATAATGAAAATCTAAAGTAATGTTAATGGATGCTCCAAAGTGCTTGAATATTGCTTGAATAGATGTTGTAGAATTCTTGAATGCTTGAATATGATGTGTGAATGTTGGAGAATTGTAGGGGATGTAAAATGAGATGAAAATCACATATTTATACACACTTGTGCATTAGTTAACCGTTCATACCTCATCACAGGCCGACATCAAATGTTTTTGAATAAAAATCTGAAAGGAAAATTTAAAAATTTTGAATTTGGAATCAAGGGGGACTCATTCACCACCCATGGCAAATGGGTCCCACCTAGGACCTGAAAATGGGTGTTGAGAATTAAGTTGTATTTAATGTTGTTTGTTAGGTTAACATTCAAAAATACACTTAATTTTAAGACATATGAGGGCATAAAGGGGTCAAATAAAGCATGAGAAAGGGATAAATAGTGAAGATGTGCCTAGAAAAGTGTGAAATCTTGTTACAAGACTTTACAACACTTCAAAATAGGACTTGTTTAGTGATGAAAAGGTGATTTTTAGGTGAATTGCATTAAATAAAGTCTAGAAGAATGTAGAAATGTCTTATAACACTTCACAACACCTTCACAAGACATCGTTATTTGAATTTTAGTACCTAAATTTGCATGTTCAAGCCATGTTATAAAATAAAATTAGAGCAAAATAGATCAAATACCATGAAACAGGACCGAAAAGGCCATGAAAATGACAAGGGGGCATTTTTCTATGGAACACTCTTAAACAACATTTTTGCCATTTTGTTGTTAGACTAACTTCAGATAACTTTTTGTCTTGGAAAAAAGGGATGAAGAGTCATTGCCTTGAGCAAGATCTACTACCCTATCTCCTTAGACTCATTCTTGAGCCAAGTGACTATGGTGAAAAGAATGCATGGTATATTGATTTCCCATCAGCAACACCTATTGCAGATCTAGATTCTAGAGATTCTTCTTTGAGAGCCTCCAGTGATTCATTGCAACTGGATCATTCATGTCTTTTGGATTTAGTCCATTGGGACCAATTTCTACCAAACATTTCTTTTTTGTTTATAGAATCCCTCATTTTAGATCTAAATGACACTATTGAGGAAATATGTCTTCTCTTTGAGGACCACTCTTTTGTCCTTGCATTTGTTTCTACTTCTTAGTTCTATGTTACTTCTTCGAAATCTTCCAATGGCTTCTTGCAATAGGGTATACATAGTCTTCCTAATTCAAGTTTTTGGGATGATCTCTTGACAAGAGTTTCAAACTTGTTTATGGAGATACATATTTCAAATTTCGAGGACACATTTGAGGGGCTATCTCTCCTCTTTGATGATAGTCATTGTACAACTATTGTCAAACCATCATTTTCTTTGGAATATGCTCTATATTAGTCTCTAGAAGATTTTGATGTGTGGTGCAGGAGCACCTGTTTGATTTCTTGCATCCATGAGGCCATTTGTAAATAGTTTCTCTATTTGTGTATTGAGTCTTATAATAAGGTTTATCAAACCATTCTATAGGTTTTTGACTCTTAGGAATTCACATTTTAAGTCATTTTTCAAATAATGTTTAAGGTTGTTCCATATTGTAAAAATTATAAAAGTTGCTCAAGAAAGTTTTCAAGCAACTTGTGAAAAAGTGTCATTAAGGTGTTTTGTCAAAAAACTAATCAAAAATTAGTTGAAAATGGTTGGTTGTGGTTGGAAATTTATAAATACACCCTTAAAAACTCAAATTGGGGGTTGGAGACATTATAATTGAAGTTTGATGAATGGCAATCTCAAGTTTTGTGTGCATTTTCTGATTTTCACATTGTTTTCAGGCTGAAGTTGTGATTTGTATGGCCCGGTATGGATTCAGATAATGTATTATCATATATGGATGGAAATATGTCTATTTCTAGTTTCCAATTATTATTTTCTCATTGAATTTTATTGAGTTTTGTGGAAGATATGACTATTTTGGTGAGACTGCCTATTCTAACAATATTGTACAGAATTTACAGTCTGAAAAATGTGATGGCACGGATTGTAAAGTCTATATTTTGGATATGAAACTAATTCTATTTTGTTTCCATGTGAATCTACTTTCATTAGCTTTAAGTCTCATCAAATTTCATTAATATTTGAATAAGTTATGACTATTTTGTGAGGGCGGGTCTAAACCCTACCTAGGGTTTGCAGTTTTGGGAAAAATACAATAACTTTCATTTCCACTATTGGATCTTCATAAAAATTGGAATAAAAGTCTATAACTATGTTTTCTTCAATCTCACTTGAGAGATTGGATTCTTTTTTTTTTTGTGGAAGTTATTAATGATTTTTCATTGCATTAAAGTGTGGGCTGCCATAGTTATGTTTCCAATGTGATATACAATGCCTAATAGCATGTGTTATACAAAGATTTTTTTGGATTATTATTGAAGGTTTGTGAGATGTGTTATTGAATCCTCTAGCTTTGCATCAAATTGCTATTAGGGTCCAGTAAGGTTTGGGTAGAGGAAGAGTTTGTTTTTGTGGTTGTGGTTGTGGTTGTGTTTTGTATTGTGCAGGTTGAGGAAGGAACTTGATTGCCTAGGTGAGACAAGGTGAAGTGGAATCAAGGAGAGACTTGCTTGTGAAGATGGATTTGTTAAAAAATATTGGAAAGATATTTGCAGGTTGAGGATTCACGAAGGAAGAATAAAAGAGAGGAAAAAGAGTTGAGAAAGATGGAGAGAAAGAAGGCAAGACAAACAGAATTTGAGAAATCCATCAAAGAGATGAGACAAGAGTTGGAAAGATTATCCAAGGAACATGAAATTCTTAAGAATCACTAAGGAGTCGGCATATACCAATGTCAAAGAGGTTAAGATGGCCTCTAAAGAAGATTATGAAGAAGCAAAGAAAATAGAAGAGGGCAAAAAATTCAGCCAAAGATGAAGAAGAAGAATTATGGGCACAATATGTAGCTATTGAAGAAGAATGGGATAGTAAGGTTGGTGATGGGCATGTCAAACAAGAGGAAGAGGAACTCATCAAGGTGGAAAAAGACAAGGACATTGAGGTTGCAAGTGAATTGGTGTCAAGATTGGATAAGTTGGTTATGGGTGAATAGGAATTTGAATTACAAGAAGACAAGGAGGAGACCTCAAGGTCTCTATATTGTGTTTCTAATTTTTCTTTGGACTATGTATGTGCAGGTTATGAAGGACAAAGTGAAGGATATGATGATCTGATAAAGTTTTGGGACCTCCAAGTTGCAAGAATGATTGATAGAAGAAGGCATAAGAAGAAGAAAAGGAAGAAAGGACCAATGATGATTGAAAAGAAAAGGAAAAAGTGCAAAGTAACTGGAAGAATGGGAAGAAGACA
>VDFB02373365.1:268145080-268209005 GCA_007258455.2 Sequoia sempervirens
TAATTGGTGATGCACCAAATTGATACTAAAACCCATGTTGCTATTTCAAACACAATTTTCTCAATAAATAAACTATTTTCTACCACAACTCAGGATTTTTGACATATCTATACATAATATTTTATAAGGAGATTTGTATATTCACAACTTTAGAAGGAAATGATGTATTTTCACAATTAATACCCTTTTAACCAACACAACCTATGACTTGCACAATATATATATATATATATGTGTGTGTGTGTGTGTGTGTGTGTGTGTGTGTTATCTCTATTTGAAAGTATTGAAAGTTGAGACATAGCATGAGAATTTCATATAGAACATCATAAAATTTGCATCAATCACTTAGTTTATACACACAAAAAAATTCTTTGACCAAAAAACTTATCTTTTATTGATGAAAAAGGTGTACACAAAAAATAAGCCTAGAAATTATTTTTGAATTAAGTGTACAGAAATGATGGTGTTACATTGAATATTTTCCAGTGATGGAGAGATCATTTTTTGAGTTACAGTGTAATATTTCATAGAAAGAACTATTACACTAGCAATATTGCCTTCAAAAATATGCCAAAATTGACTTAGAATGAACCTAAGTTTTCTTTTCTCTATTCAACATTGGAGATGAAGTAGGAAAAGCCTTAAAGGCTATTAAATCAATCTAACTTGCTTTATTATAACTCATTGACCTATCTTGGGCATTATAAAAAATTCTCCTATGCTAAATGATTACTTGAAATACTCATATGTGGCATTGGGCAAGGAAAGTCTTGTTATTATTTGGCTTTTTCAACAAAAACACCTTGAATTTTCTCCTCAACCTCTTAAGCATTTAAAACTATTGTCTCCAGTACCCTATATAGGTGGATGATGTTAGGATTTCCATTCAAGATCATAATAGCAAAAACCTTGTGCTTCCAAAAAAATACTTGCACAAAATGAGCCTAATTCACATTATGAAAGAGATTGATTAAAGAGTTGATTAAAATGTACAATATGACCTTCCATATATAGGAAAGCAAGAGGCAGTCCACCTATCATGTTTATTAACAAGTACCCCATGATGTGGCACAAATAATTAGACAAGTGTCCTATAGGTGTCAACCTTTGGATCACTTGGAATGTGTAAACCAACAACCTGGGCAAGTGCATGGAGATGGGTAGCAAATTTGTGGCCACTTTCAAAAAAAAGTTTTGAAAAGTCATAACGCGAACGCGCTATAACGCGAGCACGTTATAATGCGCGCACATTATAGCTTTGTGTGTCGAGCCTGAGGCTCGGCCACAACGAGCCCATTACGCGAGTGTGTTATAACGCTCTTGCGTTATTACATATTAAAAGAAAAAAAGTGAAACTATTTCATTCTTACTGAAACGGTCATGTCTAAGGAGAGCAAGATAGAGTGAGTGAGAGAAGGGAATGGGAGAGAGATAGAGGAGTGAGTGAGAGACCTAAGAGAGGGAGAGGGTAGGGAGGAGAGACTTGAGAGAGAGAGATAGATAAGAAATATAACGATCTAAGAGAGGGAGATGGAGTGAGAGAGACAAAAAGAATAAAGGGGGGAGAGAGAGGGAGAGAGATAGATTTATTTAGATACCTAGGTGGGAGGGAAAGAGACCTAAGAGAGGGGATTGGACTGAGAGAGAGTAGTCTAGGTCACATGGGAGGGAGTGAGACCTAAGAGAGGCAGACTTCAAAGGGATAAAGAGTTATCCCATTAGGGTAATGAGTTAGAGAGCGTATGAAAGGTAAACCCTCAACCATCCATCTATGATCATAAATTGTGCACTTTAAGCATTATCAAAGTTGTCAACCAAAGAGAGGGAAAATTCAAGTTTTGTTCAAAGCAGGCCATTTGGCAAGCGCCAAATGTGGTGCTCGCAAAATGACACATCACATTTGGCGCATGCCAAATTTGGCACTGGCCAAATGACCTAGTTTAGACATGTTAATTGACAGGGTTTTCCAAATTTCCTCATATTTTTTTGTGCTCCCCATCTCATTTGCAAGTCTTTTAATGCAAGTTTATAAAAAAATTGATGATAGCATTACCTCTCTCTTAGCTATCTCAATATATAATTCTTTTTTCATTTTGATTTAGTTAAGGTTTTGATCCATGGCTTCTATTGTAAATGCCTCTATTTTTTGTCAAAAACTAGCATGTGCTATTTTTAGGATAGATTTTTACTTGTTCATCGAAATGTGAAACAAATTACATTTTCTAAAACTAGACTCCATTCTATGTATGATGAAAAACAATCAATTTTTTATTAGTTTTCAAAAAAATTAGGGGGGAGCACGCTCAAATTTCATCTTTTTAGGATGTGTCCAGTTTGAAAATTCATTAAATATTATATATTCATTAAAAAAATTATCCAAAAGAATGATGATAAACTAAATGGTGCTAGCTAATTTCTCACCATTGGAATTTTTGAAATTCTGAGAAAAAGTTAATCAAAAAGGGGGGAGCCCTCAGGTGCTATGTTGTTTTTTTTATAAAAATAAGACTTATTTCACCCCCCACTTTTGAGACCCTTAATCTTCATTAATTTCAACAAAAAATAGTAGCTTAGAAACTAGACTCAGATCATTTCAACTTTTGTTTTTGATGTATCTCAAAATTTTGAGTGTAACTACATTTTCTTGTGCAAATCAGATTTTGCTGATTTGAGAGAAAAAAAAAAAAAGTGGCATCTTAAGAGCCAAAATTGTGTCACAAATCCATGCACTTACCCAGTCTATAAAAAAAATCATTAAACATGTTCATGGTCTTGTTCGGATATCTATATTAAGTGAAAAAATGATCATATATGATTGTGAGGTCTATGGGTAGTCTAAATGGTCGAGGAAGTGGCATTTAAATTATCCCAAGGGATTATGTAACTATTTGGTAAGGTATGATACTAAATATATGTAGACTCATAGAAACTATACAAGAACATACAACAAGGCACATCTTCATGGTGAATCCAAGTATAAATCAAATAATCTTTATAAGAATAAGTATTCTCTTCCACAATATATGCCTCATTATAGTAAAAGTTTAAGATGAAGTTGTTTATATTTTACATAAATCGTAGCCAATTCACACATTTAAGATACAATTTCTTCCTAACAAGAATCATGGTGGTTCTATTTATTGAATATAAGGTATGATACCTTAATTCAAATTTATATTTAGGTGTGAAATGAATATATCAATGGGATAATTGTCTAAAAATTGGTCAATAAAATAATTTTGGGAATTTATTTACAAGTTGACAAAAATGTTACCAGGATTAGAAGGGACTGTCAACTCTAGGATAGTTACCAATAGATTGTACATGGTCAAAATATCTAGTTTTATTTGAAGAAAACTTGAATTGTTGTACTATAAATTGTATATTAACTTTCACTCCTTCAACAACCATTTTCTTCCCTAACAAAATAGCATAGGCCAATAACAAGAGGTATTATGAAGGGATTCCTCTCTTCAAAAGAAACTGGGAGATCTCCTCAAGGTTGATTTCCACCATATCTTGGTTGTGCTAAGATAAATTAGAGCCTAATTAAATTCTATTATATAAGGGTCCTAAGGAGATTTCGTGAATATTTTTCTTAAGGCATGTGTTTGGGGTAGGAATTAAGCATATCAATAAAACACAATAAAAAATATCAATTCTTTATAAAAACTTTTAATTTTGAGTAAATGAGCTCCTTAAATATACCAAAAAAATAAAATTTACCATCTATTAACTAATTTAAAACGGAAATGGAAACTAGTCTCTAATCTTTCTAATTTTAGAAAAAAGTTAAAAGACTTAAGGATTAGATAAAATAGACCTATTTTATCCCAAAACAATGTCTAAAAGAAGATAAACCTAGCCCTAGCTTGATCTATTATACAATTGAATACTAAATGTAGTGCAAATATTAACAACTCTCATGAGTTCATGAGATTGGAACAAATATTAGTCATGTTAAATACATAAAATAGATATATTAAATCGTAACAGATTTTAGATTCATAATATATACCATGAAGCCCATATGTATTGATTATCTACACTTATATTGACTTCTAACTAGAAAATTTATGAAAAAACACTCTAACTTAATTACCCAGACTAAGAATGTGTATGTGCAAGATCATCATGGAAAAAACAAGCCCTTAAGTGGCAAAAAATTCTAAAAAATCAGAGTTAGGAAAATTGACGTAAAAATTTGAATAAGTTATCTATATTATTTCAAAAATATGTAAGAATATAATCTATAGAAAATTGAATGTAGTTTCTAAACTACTAGGTTTATTTTTAAAAAAAGAAATCTATTTGGTGAAAATTTGAAATTTTAGTGCAGTAGTACTTAAATTTCAGGGAAAAAATAAGAAGTAGGTGTCTGTCTAACCACCTTAATGATAGTGAAATGTTAATAATTTCTTATAATATTTTAGTTATAAGTAGAGGACTCATGTCCGAATGTGATGCATATTTTTTTGTATAATTTTTTTCCAAGTAAATAATTAATTATGAATTTTGTATCAAAACTTTTTAAAAATATAAAAAGTTGTATGTCTGACCACCTTAACTTGGTCAAAACTTCATGAAATTCAATTGTTTTTAATCCTATAGTATGTGAAGTATAGAATGTGACACATGTTTCGATTCAAAAAATGTGATACCTTTGAAAGCTATAGATGTTTTTCAATCAACTTATCAATCAGACTTTAGTCGTAATTCAAATAGAAAATGAATAATAATTATTTATTAAATTCAAAGTAAAAGCATAATTTATATTGGTGGAAATCTAATATTCTCTTTAAAAACCCTTTTTGTTTCATCAATTTTGGGTAAAAAAAAGTCGTTAGCCACATACCCATCATATCGCCACTTTTTGGCTCATCATGATCCTGCACATACCCGAATATAGTAATTTTTTTAATCCCCTAGAAGTAAAAACAACCTAGATTTTATAGAAATCCTTGAACCTAGGATATGCGAAATGTTGCCACTATGGGGAAGTTGTGATCACTAATGTAGGATGACAATACAACTTGTATTCTTAGGTATCAAATGCTATCTAAATTTTTAATTTTTCACATTTATTATATACCTTACAAATTTTCTAAATAATATTTAAACCATTGTGTCAATTTCAACTCAAGTCTTTTACAAATGTGTTAAAAATACAAGTAAACAAAAAAATTATCTTTTACATGGAGAATACTTTGAAATTTAACCCACTTTTATCTCACAATTGGGGATAGACACTCAATTTGTATTTGTATTTCTAGTTGTTGGTATATTTTAGGATATATATATATCTGTACACTTGATTTTCAAAATAATAATGGATTTTTTTGTTATTCCTTTGTTGGGATTATTAGAGACCTGTATCCAAAAACATTTACCAAATGCATGGAGAATCAATAGTGGTATTTTATCCTAGACAAATACATCTAATTGAATAGAGTGTTAATCATTTACATGTTTAGAAAATTACTACCGAATATGATTTTTATTCATTTATTAGTATACTTGCTTAAAATGACAAGCTTACACTCAAAACCATATCTAAGTTTACAAATAGAAAAAAATATTGATTAACAGGTCATAATTAATGGTATGACTAGAATTCATTATCTTTTCTCACACATAATCATATGGTACAATATAGAAAAATTCTCTACATCCCATAAACTTTGACATATGTAGTTTTATAAAATCCAATATTATAACTAAGAGATATCAACCATACTATCACACTTAGTCACACTATTTTCTATACCATGTTAGCACCATATCCACCTATTTTTTTAATTTTTCAACTCATTTTCACTAGTATAATGATGGATTTGATGGGTACAAAGCTTTACTACATGGGAATATTACTTTTATGCTAATCATGATGATTTAGTACACATAATTCATACCTATTATAGTATTATCAATGATCTTGGTGAAAATAAGGGGTTATGTTGCTCAATATATTTGTCAACACTATACATAAGATAATAATTATAATCTTTATTTTATAATGATGCTATTTAGTGATGGCTAATATGTGTAAGTTTATGCATATGATTTATGTTTGAGTAGGCTAGTACTCTTGTTGGGCTAATTGGATTGTTTCTAGTAAGGGATAAATTAGGCCTTGAAGGGGTCTAAAACCTTTATACAACAAAAAAAGAAAAAAAATGTCAGCTAAAGATAAGCTAACCTACAATAGATCAACAAAATAATTGGAAAAACAAAAAAAAATGGAAAAGGAAAGTAAAAATACATAAAAGATAAAATTCTATTCAATGTTTAAAAGGCCTCTATTTCTTATTTATAAAATATATCATGTAGGTTTGCAAAATCTCATAGTTCCTTCTTCTCCTTTGCACAAGTTTTCTTCTTATCATTTCTTCTTCTTAAACTTAGACAATCTATATTTTTCTAAACATTTATCTAAGTAGCAGGGATCCCTAAGTCCTTGGCTAAATTCTTCAATTTATCACTCATAATCTTGAGACCCATAGTATTATTTTTATTTTGTATTTTCTAACCATAACAACCATATTTAGATTGGCTTTGATGATATTCATGTCATTTTATAGCTCAACGTTTCTCATAGAATGATTTTCTTTAACCTACTAGAGGTAAGCCAAATGGATTGGTGTGCCTTATACACATTAGGATATTAATTTTATTGAATAACTTCTTTGGATATTATGTTAAATAGATATTATTATTTTATTGCAGCCATATGAGGCTATGTTACTTATGAATGCATTATAATCATTCCATATGAATGTTTCTAAGAATAGATGATCCTTGTTTGAGACATACAATGACAATTTCAAGTCTCCATTTTTTGTTACAAATGGAATGATAAAAGATGATTTATGACTATTGATAGTGATCATTGATTTTTAGAATTGATGTATGTAGAGTCATTGTGTCATTATCTTTAGCAAACTTTGCACCATGAAATCCTATGTACCATTTTTCTAATATTTGTATATCTAAAGATGAAGTTGTTTATCTAGTTGTCATATGTTCAATTAAAATGTACATTCCTTGCAATTTTGTGCTTCACAAACCTTTTTTTTTTGGTTTGAATCTTGGTCTCTTTTCTTCAAAGTCTTATTAATGTGGTTTTATATGTTATTCAAATGTATTACTTATTTCTTTGTTTGATTGATTGAGAATTTTCTTAGATTGGGTTGTTTTTGAAAAGGAAAAATAGGTTTTATAGGGACCTGAAACCACAAAGTTAAAACAACAAAAGATAGAGCAAAACAAGTCCAAACAAACAGACAGCTGTCCCAAAAAGGAAACGACAGCACAAAGAGACAACAGGGTCCAAAAAAAGGACCGCCAAAAAGCCAGAAACAAACACCACCGCACTACTCCAAGGTGTTCATCAACTCCTCGGCCTCCTTTTCAACATCCTTCATATCTTGTAACCCCTGCTTGAGGATTTGAACCGTATGTGAAGAAATCGGGGTCTTCCTCTTAATTAGGGTGCGAAAAAATTCAAAGCAAATCTGCTACAACCTCTGTCCATCCAAATCCATGAGCGAGCCCTTTTGATTTTTTGAACTTTTCCACCATAGCATTGATGATAATGGTGTTATGCCTGGCAATTTTGTGATTATTCGCCATAGTGGCCCTAATATTTTGGCCTATCTTGGACATATTGCACTCGAGCCTAGTCAATCTTTCCTCCTGCGAATGTTGTCTTTTCCTTGGTAAGGGGGTTTCCTGTCCCTCATTCTCATTACGACTCTAGCTAATCTTCTGCTCCAAATCCATGACTCTGTTGCTGAGATCTCTATTACGGCCTTTCAAATCACAGACTTCCTTCTGGGTCCACTTGAGAACAGTGAAAAGGCCATCCGTACTTTTTTCGGCCACACTCACAATGTCCTCAGGCTTGAGCTTATTCAGGGCAGAATTAATTTCATCCTGATTAGGGGAATCATTAGGGGCATTCCCAAATCTTCCAGACACAGGGGCACTAGGGGCCGACTCTTTACTGACCATAGGTTTATCAGAAAGAATTTCCATAGAATTCCCAGAGTACGAGACTAATTTCGTAACTGAGGTACCTTTAAAACTAGAGACCAAACCCGAGGTAGGGCAGCCAGGAGACGGCTGGGGATTAAGACAGGGCGGCAGGAAAACCCGGGATAGGGCAATCATGCAAAGGCTACAATTAGGACATGAAGGCGGAGCAGAATCCATAAGGGCATTCTGAGAGACAACTGGGGAGCAATGGTATTAGGACCAATAGGGGCACAAGCAGGAGGGGCCAGGGGGTTCTCTGCTACTTTCAGTATCCTCATCATCCAATCCCCAATATCAACAATTTTAGGCAAAGCAGGTAAATTTTGATAATGCTCATAGATGAGCCTGACAAGACCAGGGTGAATAATAGAAGTCCTCCTAGGGTTTCTTTCAACTTCATCAAGGCAATTCTTCAAAGAAGAGAATAAGTAAAAAGGCAAAGAGATACGAACCTTGTGACGGAAATGGTTCAGAATGGCAAAGTGATAACCATACGCCCTGGTGAAGCGCCCGTCAACCGTGATATACTCCATTATTACTCTTAAAACTTTCCTCCAGATTGATTTAATGGACTCCACATCAAAGTAGCTATTGGCAACCTTAACCAACTTAGCCTTCTCCTTGTCTTTTTTAGGAAATCTTATGACCGCTTCATCAGAGAACCGATGGTCCCAATAAAATTTCACACCCTCAGTCGAAAGACCAGTAATCTCACCAATTATTTTCTCATTCAGCTTAACATTCCTACCAAACAACACAATCTCACCATTTTTCCAATTTTTGGCAAAATAGTCTAGCATCCCCTCGTCAGTACCATGGAGCTTTTCCAAAAATGGGACTAAACCTCCCTTTTCAATTCTTTCCCAGGCTTTAGCATTCTTTCTATGCTCTTGAAAGCTGCTCAGCTCCACACGTTTTCTCTCTCCCCCCATCTTCAAAGCTCTGTTATACCACACCCTACAGTTGCTCTGGGTCCCGTTTAAGCATATTTTATCAAACACCCAGAAAGCATGCTGGAGACTCTTCTTGAAAAAGAAAATGACGTCGGTCCCATCAAATCTAATGAAATCGACGTACCTAATCTTTATCCTCTTCATCATGACGAAGACAAGCTTCTCTTCCATGCATTGAATCATAATAAATTAGCGCTTTCACCTCAGAATGGAGGTAGTCATTCTTCCTCCACGTGTTTTCCCCGCCCTTCTTAACCCCTTCATTGGCGAAGTAATCAGCCACCCTATTGGCTTCTCTGTAGGCGTGGGACACTTTCACTTTATCGAATTTACTTAATAAGATTATTGTATCTTCAATCCACTTTTTAATGGTCCACGAGGGAGGGGTAAGCCCAAGAATGCAATTTATTATATTCATTGAATCACCCTCCAACCAAAGACATTTCGTGTTCTCTTAGATTGGGTGTTTTTCCAACCCCAAGTTGTGCATGTTTTGGTTTCATAAAAAAAAACCCATAGATATGGAAATAATGAGGCTCTATAACCTAAATATACTTATTTTTTCTAGTTAGTTAAAAACTAGTTATAAGCTACATCTGTCATCAATTTTCTACCACACAAATTTTATAGTCATTGTGTTATATAAAAGGTCCATGTCTATGGTAAAAAATTAATTTCCATACTAGAAACAAATGATTCCATAACATGGTGATATGAATATATAGATAGTAGGGATAAATGTGTTATTTGAATATCCTCTAATATTATTATTATCCTCCCAAATTCTCTCATAAGTTTTTTAAGCATCACTTTAGCCCTCAACTTTTCTTTTTAGTACTTGACTAGCCGCTTAGCATGATTTTTATTATTTTTTCCTCATTTAGGTTCCTACCTTTTTCTTTTAGAAAGTTATCTTCTCATTTTCCCTTCACTTCCCCCAACTTTCATTTGTTTTAGCTAATACAACCAATCAATTCATACATCCTTAAATGAGAATAATTTTTTTTCCTTAGTAGAGATAATCAAGTGGAAGAAAATCCATACAAATTATATCACATCATCAATAAAAATAATATAAAAATTATCTATATTCTAAATTATACCAAGTCAATATTCATTCAAGGTGTGTGTCTTTGATTATTAATGACTACATTGATTGATTATAAATCTATTTCGACAACCTTGATTCCACTTTATCATGTCAAGAATGGATTTTGTATTGTTGATTGTGCCCAAACTTTTACACCAACTATAGATGAACCCAATAAATGATTATTGCATTTATGCAACGAAAATAACATATAGTACCCATTATGACACTTTTTCATTTTTTTATCATTTCTTATTATCCAATTCCAATAATTAAGCTTACTATTTTTGCAAATTAGGAGGATTGTGAAATAGTTTAGAAAAGGAACTAGACAATATTGTAGCTATTGAAAGGGTTTTCATTCAACATATTCTTTTTTGATATTTTACCTTTCATTTTTTCGTTTTGTACTAAGACTATTAAATAAAATATTACAACTATTAGCAATGTGTTAGAAATGTGTCTCCAACCCCAAGGTATGCCTTTTTGGAGTCTATTGAAAATAACCTATAAAAATAGAAATAATGAGGATGATATAATAAGGTTGTGATTTGAATCCTACATATTTTTTCTATTTATTTAAATGCAAATTATAAATTACAACTATAAGCAATTTGCTACCACACAAGTTTTAGAGTTATCATGCTATATAAAAAGGGCCATGTCTATGGTAAAGTATTGATCTCCATACCAAGAACCAATGGTTATATAACATGATGGTATGAATATACAAACAAATCAAAACAAAACAAAAAAATATATATTAGAATATCTTCCAATATTTTTACAATCTTTTCAAATATTCTTTCAAATACTTTTAACATCACTCTAACCCTTAGATTTTATTTGTAACGCTTAGATAAAATTTTGTACTTTTCAACATTTAAATTCCTCTTTTCTTTCAGCGAGATGCTTTCTCATTTTCCCTTCACTTCCCCAACCTTCATTATTGCTAATACTCATCCTCTTCCTATCTTACTCTACACAAACTAAACATAAAAAAATATAAATACTAAATGACACGTGTCTACAATATAGAACATCCCACTTTTTCATCTTGTATACCCTGCCCCATCTTGTCTGGAGAATAGCCGCTGCCGTCACTGTCATTGGAAGACGACAATAATATCCACTGTTTCAAAAATTTAGAGACTTTTGAAGAAATAACATCTTCATCAGACGAGAAAAATTTCCACTTGCCTTAGTAACACCGGACTCTCCCGCTTAGACGATCGATCCTCTACACGGTACGAGCATCTCATCTCACCCTCCTCAAAAAATGGTATGGCAGAATATTTTCTCTGATCCCATCCATTTAAAACGCATACTCGCAGGATATTTTTCCCGTTGCCATATTCTTTCATAAGCGAAGGGAGTTTGAAAGTTCGAGAAAATGAGTGCTCATGGTCATCATCCAACAATGTCATTACCACTTCCATCTCTGGAAGACGGACATTCTCATTGCTGTCAAATACAAAGCAAAATAAGACTGCTACGGATGAAGTGTCCCTTTCCACTTTGCGGTACATTTGGCCTACAAGAGGTTGCGTTTCACCAAGCAACTCCTCTGCAGGAGATACCGACAAGTCCAGTTGCTCCAAGTATTCAAAATCCTGTCATTCAAACAAGTTAGGGGATTAACTTTACTACAAATTTTGCATCCTCAAACGGGTATTTCTCTACCCATAAAAACTATATTAAATATTTGCAAAGAAAATCTCTATAACTTTTGTTCAAATGTGAAAGAGAAGAAAGCGAATTTAAAGCCACAAACGCAAACATTCGGAGAGGAAGACTACCGCGGTAATGCGTACCTTCAACAACCGGTAAATATTTAGTCGAATGTTGTCACAGCCTATCATGCATAGCCTTTGCGTTTGATCAGAAGTACGCATAAGAGAACCTTGGGCGAAGAGTCCTTCGAAGAAACTAGGCCTTACCGTTGGTTCAATTTTACCCCCCCGGGCCTGCATATGAACTATCTGTCCAAAGGATAATTTCTGCAATTGTGAGCAGCCGGAAATGCGTAAAGAAGCGAGCCATCTTGGAAGATTATCCAATTTGACAACTTGCTTACATCCATCTAGATTAAGATATCTCAAAGATCTCCACCAATACAATGATGGAAGTTGACAAAGAGTTTTGCAGTGAGATAGATCCATAGTCTTCAAACATTCCATATCATACATTGAAGAGATTACTTGCAATTTTGAGCATCTTCTAGCATTGAGAGTAATGAGACGTGTTGGAAGAGCAGGAAAAATTACAAGTTGTTCATTCCACGCCATCTCTAGATTCACCAAAGATTCCAGATTTTGAAAGCTTGGTGGAAATTCTGACAAAAAATTGTTGCTAATGTCAAGGGTCTTTAGCTTGATAAGGTTTCCAAAAGCTTTAGGCAAAGCCTTTAAACTGCATCTGCTTAAATATAATTCTTCCAGGCAGTGAAGTCCGCAGACTTCTTTTGGAAGACAAGTCTGTTTAGTACCGCTCATATCAAGGTATTTCAGATATATGAGTTGGGCTATGGATGTAGGCAGAACAGGGGAAAGGACGGGGGATTCATTAACGTCTCCAGTCATCTGTCAAAACAAAAAGAGCTGTGGGACGTTGCCCAGAAAAATATCGGTACAAAGCAAAAGCGCCTACCATATTTTTACTAATGTTTAAGCAGAGTAACTTACCTGGGGATCGTACTGCTTTGATTGACCGTTAAATAAGACCAGATCTTTTAGACTTCTAGCAAGCCTTTTCATTATCCAGAAGAGGTTGAAACACATTATTTCGGCTTTGGATTTAGGCAGAACAGGGGAAACGGCAGACAATCCATTATTGTCACTACCGTTCTCTACTCCAGAGGGGACAGACATCTACCAGAACAAGAAGTCTTGTGAGATCATGCGCGAAACTATTATCCCTGAAAAGCAAATAAAGAATTGCATACTGCTTTTGTGGTTCTTCTTAACTAAAATTCGAGTGGAGTAACTGACCTGGGGGTTGTACTCCTTAAATTGACACTCGGATAAGACTAGATATTTTAGGCTTGTAGGTAGTCCTTTTATCTCAGTAGTTACTTGCAATTTCCACCACATCAAGAAATATAATTTCTGCATCGATGCCAAAGTATCTATATGCTGAAGCTTCATGCGCCTTCTCCACATGAGGCCCTCTACATTTGAGTTTTCCTGTTTAAGATGAAAGGCAGAGCATTGCTTAGCGACGTCTCTAGCAAGTAGGACAAGGTAAAAGGTCCAGTTACTCTCCATGTTTGATTCATTTATATATATTAATTAAAAATCTATTAAAGAATTTCAAAATGTATCAATAGTTGTTTTTTTTGTATATTCAATAGTTAAAAAAATAATAATTAGAGAAATTTTATAACATTATTGGTATCAATAGTTCACAATTACTGGAACATTTGTACATATGTATTTCATCAATTGTTCAAATTTTGTGGTGGTCAAAAGCAAAAACAGTTATTAGTTTTTGACCTTTGTGTACATAATGAACCCTCTTGTGTTCCTTATAACTACCTAGAAGCCAATAGCAATAAAATTTTAAGTGGTATAAAAAGAAATATAAAAAAATATTGTTAGAATTTGTACCATTTAACAACTTAAATATGTGAAATTAGCTATAACAACTACTAGTATCCTTCCCCAATATGATGCAAATTACATCTGCAGAGAAGACTTTATAGGATGCAGACTACTCATCTGCAGAGAAGACTCTAAATGGAACACTGAAAAACAACATAGAATTATAAAGGATTCCACGAAACTAAACTAATTTTACATTGCAAGTGACTAAAATTATACTGCTTTTTCCCAAAATGTCTTTTCCAGACTAGATCCGAAAAGCCTACGGACCCAGCAACCCATACCCACTTAAGGAAAAACAGAACCGCTATCTGAACAACTACAGCAGTTACAAAACAAAACGATGATCAGCACTGCAAAAAAATCCATTTCTACAGACTGACGGTAGGGTGGGAATTGTTTCGGCCCTCGCCAGTTACACATCATTTTGGTTTTAGATTTGAAAACTGAATACAAAACTTACTAACAGGTTATTGCTATAAAGTTTGAAACAGAGGATAAACAGTACCTGGAGTGTACCAGAAGCCATTAGCGTACGGATGTCCTCCTCCTTCCACAGTCTACTGCGTTTGGTTGGATCCTTCTCCGATTCCTCTACGATAATTCGTCTGCCCATGTCTCTTATCTGATCATGCATAGAAAATTCACAAAAGTACTGACCGGCATGGTCCTCTTCATCTATATCCTCATCCCCGACCTCGCTATATCTGTGCTCATGTACTACAATAAGTGCCTTCTCCTCAAGAGTTTTAAGATTTGTATACACAGGTTCGCACCCTAAAGCACTCCAGAATCTATCATAAAAATCCATATTGAAAGCCCTATTCTGAATGAAGATGCTGCTCTTGAGGTTGACGAAGAAGCATGCTATGTCTAAAAAGATGTGCTTCTCCGCAGGCGCTAGCGTATCGTAACTGATTTTGAGGGTCTTAAAGACAGAATTGTGGCCTGCATTTTCAAGTTTGCGTAGAGCCTCGGTCCAATATCTAATGTGATTTCTATCATATAGGTCTGTGCCTATAATCTCCAAGGACAGAGGAAGACCCGAACAAGCCTTCACAATTCTCTCCGTTATATTTCCATAACCTTCCTGCGGGCCGGCTCTGAGAAAGGCATGCCAACTGAACAACTCTACACCTTCAGCAAGTTCAAGTCCTCTCATGGGGTAAATCACATCAACTTGTCGCACCTCTAAGACTCGTTTATCTCGGGTTGTTATTATGATTCTGCTACCTTCTCCAAAGCAATCACCCATCAGAGCATCCAACTGTCGCACATCGTCAACGTCATCGAAAACCACGAGTGCTCTGAAGGATGCCAAATGATTTCTCATTAGAATTTTTCCATGACCTATATCATTCACCTTTATCTGTGTTTTCAACAGATCCCTGAGGATCTGCTGTTGCAATTTTCTAAGACCCTGGATGCGCTCCTCTAATTTTACATTAGATACAAAACAAGAAGCTTCAAAGAGGTGATGGATCTTGTTATAAAGGGCTTTTGACAGGGTGGTTTTACCCAGACCACCCGTGCCCCAAATACCAAGGGCAAGCCTATCACTTGTCTTACCGCCCAGTTTCAACAACTGTATCACCTCCTCACAGCGAGGAATGAGTCCCACAGGGCGTCTGGCCACATCTAATTCTTCAATATCCAATGTCTGGAGAACGTCCTTCACCACTTGCTTTACAAGCTTCCCTTCGAACCTGCCACATTAAAGACATTGAGTCATGAATTTTATTTTTCTTAAATGACTTCGATTTCAAAACGCAACACACACACATAAAAGACAACAAAGTACCCGAAGGACGTTTCCTTGAGAGGCCACCCAGATAAACAAGAGACTTGGTTCAGCGCAACCCTCCAGCCTTCGATCTCCCCTGGGCTATGCCTACCCTGTGTCCGATGTTTACTGAAAGCCTCAGCGTATGGAACTCTCGAATCAGGATATCTGACCGCACATGGTTCCACATTATAAAAGAGAGGTATCATCAGTATAGGGTATGTGCTAGTGGATTTGATATTCCACATGAGGGAGAGCTCCTTGAGGCACCATGCTGAATTCGCGTAATCAGGAGAAAAGATGGGTATATAGATGGTAGAGTTTTGAATGGCCTGCTCCAGATTCATTCCAATATTTTTCCCCTTTTCCAGTTTCTCACTGTCTATGAAGACATTCACTCCAGCAGTGCACAGAGATTGGTGGAGATGATCCACCAATGTTTTTCTCACGTCGGGACCTCGAAAGCTCAGGAAAACGTCATATTTTTTTCTCTTACGAATGGAAACTTGAGATGACTGAGGTTTGTAATGCCTGAACTCCTCCATTTGTAGGACTTGAATAAAGGCAGTCAGGAATAAGAATGGAGGAAATTGTTACTACCTTCTAAATCGTAGAAGCCATAAACAATATAATAAGAAGTCAGTAGAAAGGCAGAATTTCCTCGAAATCAGAAGGAAGCTGCAAAGGAGGAGCGCGGAAAGATGCGCACTGACAAGTGAAAGTGAAACGAAACAGTAAACTTAAACAATTGATTTAATTATGTATGTGGACAGTTGTCCCACCCAAGGCCAATTTTTCCCTGAAATTATTAACTCTCTTTATCTTGATGTGACAAAAGTTGTCGAACAAGAAATAGCAGCTGCTCGGCCCTACCTAATTATTCTTCTCGAGAATGTGAGAAACCGATGCACGTCTTTCTAGAGATCGAGATAGATGACATATGATAAGTCGCAATCCGAAACACAATTGAAAAATGTCATATATAAGTATTTTTGTGGTCAAATATATTAAAATTTTAGTAAGGCTGTATCTTCGAAAACTTTTAGGATTAATTTAATTTAATTTTTCTTTAATACTTGTAGAGTAATTTTAATTACATCATCAATTTAAAAATGTGTAAATGAGATGAAGATAAAATCATATATGTTTTTTTTTCACAATTTCATTAAATAAATTTGTATTTAAGTGATTTGAAGCATATTTTGTTAATATCAATTAGTTCTTGTTATATTTTTTAATTAGAAATGTTTCAAATATAGTTGTATTAAGTATAAATTTTTTAAAACATAGTTTTGGAAGGCTTATAATAATGAGTGGTTAGTTGACTTCACAACTCAAAAAATGTGCATTTACAAAATCCTATAACAATAAATAAAAAATATACTTTTAAGTAGATATAATAGTCTCAAATGGGAGTTGTATAGGGTCATTTGTCTATAGAACCATCCATTGGGCATGTTCGTCTAATACTCTTGGAGCCACCCATTCATCTTGTGACAGTAATTAATCTAAAATAGTAAGGGGAAACAAAATAACCCATCATAATGATGAATTGAGCATTAATGGTATATTCACATGTTGTGTAACGACAACAAGAGGAGAATGTATAGCCATGGTGTATTGATAAATGGATCACTTCTTATGAAGGGAATCAAATAACCCATATTATGTCAATCATGATAAGGAATGGCCACTATTGTTATAGTTGTAATGATTGATCCTATGCACCTTGGGAGGCATGGTGTGTCCATGATGATATTTGAGTAAATCCTATAAATGTTAGAATTCCATTAGTGCCTTCTCCATTTAAGCTTAAGTCTAGAAGTAACCAAAGGAAATCATACTCATCTTTATATTAAAATAAAAATTTCAATGAATATCCTAATTACAAAATATAGAATGGTTTCTTAAATTCCCTAAAAACAAGAATGATAGCTCTAATATTTTTCCAAATACAAATAATTTAAGTAGCCTAGTGGTTATATCTCCCCAAGATAGCAACTCTGCATTGGTGCTCAAAATATTTCTCTACAACCCTAGAGACTACATTTGCAATATAAGCATAGTGAACATAGGTTGGTACATTATTGCTATTTATAGGATTGTTAGTGTAGGGAATTGTTGTCAATCAAGTATGCACCCTTGTTGAGCTATCAACTCAACTACCTATTGAAAAACGGGAAGACTCCTCAAAGTGTGGGCTTTGGTAAACTAGAGTCAACCTCTAGAAGTGTTGCCTCCCTTTTTACTCACCTAATTTAATCTAACGTGCTACTTGTTGAGAAAAGGGATGGAGAATCACATAAAAATAAAATCTAAAAACTAATTGGTGATACACCAAATTGATACTAAGACCCAAGTTGCTATTTCAAACACAATTTTCTCAATAAATAAACTATTTTCTAGCACAACTTATGATTTTTGACATATCTATACATCAATATTTCGTAAGGAGGTTTGTATATTCACGACTTTAGAAGGAAACAACGTATTTTCACAATTAACACCCTTTTAACCAACACAACCTATGACTTGCATAATGTGTGTGTGTGTGTGTGTTATCTCTATTTGAAAATATTGAAAGTTGAGACATAGCATGAGGATTTCATATCGAAGATCATAAAATTTACATCAATCACTTAGTTTATAGAAAAAAGAAATCCTTTGACAAAAAAAACTTATCTTTTATTGATGAAAAGGGTGTACACAAAAAATAAGCCTAGAAATTATTTTTGAATTGCACAAAAATGATGGTTTTACATTGATTTTCTAGTGATGGAGAGATCGGTTTTTGAGTTACAGTGTAATATTTCACATAAAGAACTTATTACAGTAGCAATCTTGCATTAAAAAATATGCCAGAATTGACTTAGAATGAGACTAATTTTTTGTTTCTCTATTCAACAATGCAGATGAAGTAGGAAAAACCTTAAAGGCTATTAAATCAATCTAACTTGCTTTATTCTAACTCATTGACCTATCTTGGGCATTGGAAAAAAATATCATATACTTTGATTACTTGAAATACTCATAGGTGGCATAAGGAAAGGAAAGTCTTGTTATTATTTGGCTTTTCAACAAAAAAGCCTTGAATTTTCTCCTCAACCTCTTAAGCATTTAAAACTATTGCCTCCAGTACCCTATATAGGTGGATGATGTTAGGATTTCCATTCAAGATCATAATAGCAAAAACCTTGTGCTTCCACAAAAACGCTTGCACAAAATGAGCCTAATTCACATTATGAAAGAGATTGATAAAAGAGTTGATTAAAATGTACAATATGACCTTCCATATATAGGCAAGCAAGAGGAAATCCACCTATCATGTTGATTAACAAGTGCCCCATGATGTGGCACAAATAATTAGACAAGTGTCTTATAGGTTTCAACCTTTGGATCACTTGGAATGTAAACCAACAACACAGGCAAGTGCATGGGATGGGTAGCAAATTTGTAGCCACTTTCAAAAAGTTTACGAAGAATGTGTCTGAGCAGCTATAGCATTGAGCACGTTATAGCACACATGTTATAACATTAGAGGCACGAGGCTACATTACAGCAGTATAGCAATGTTATAATGCACTCATGTTATTACATAAAGAAAAAGTGAAACTCATTCATTCTTAGCTGAAGCGGTCGTAATGCAAGAGAGCAAGATAGGAGTGGAGTGAGAGAGGGAATGGGAGAGAGATAGAGGGATTGAGTGAGAGACCTAAGAGGGGGAGAGGGGGTAGGAGGGAGAGACTCGAGAGAGAGATATATAGATAGAGAAATATAACGATTTAAGAGAGGGAGATGGAGTGAGACAAAAGGACCAAATGGCCAGAGAGAGAGAGGGAGAGTAAGAAAGGGAGTTGGAATGAGATAGATTTATTTAGGTACCTAGGTGGGAGGGAAAGAGACCTGAGAGAGGGGATTGAACTAATAGAGTAGTATAGGTCATGCGGGAGGGAGTGATACTTGAGAGAGAGAGACTTTAAAGGGATAAAGAGTTAGTAACGAGTTAGAGAGCATATGAAAGGTAAAACCTGAACTATCCATCTACGATGAAAAACTATGTACTTTAAGCATTATCAAAGTTATCAACCAAAGAAGGGAAATTTAGGTTTTTTTCAAAGCAGCTCATTTGGGAAGTCCCAAATTTCCTGCTCACCAAATGACACATCACATTTGGTGCACGCCAAATGTGATGTGCCATTTGGTGAGTGCCAAATTTGGAACTCTCCAAATGACCTGCTTTGGACATGTCAATTGACAAGATATTCCAAATTTCCTCATATTTTTGTTCGTGCTTCCCATCTCATTTGCAAGTCTTTGAATGCAAATTTATTAAAAAAATGATGATAGCATTAACCTCTCTCTTAGCTATCTAAATATATAATTATTTTTTTCATTTTGATTTAGTTAAGGTTTTGATCCATGGCTTCTATTGTAAATGCCTCTATTTTTTGTCAAAAGCCAACATGTGCTATTTTTAGGATATATTTTTAAGCATTTCATGAAATGTGGGAAACAAATTACATTTTTCTAAAACTAGACTCCATTCTATGTATGATGAAAAACAATCAATTTTTTATTAGTTTTCAAAAAAATTAGGGGGGAGCACGCTCAAATTTCATCTTTTTAGGATGTGTCCAGTTTGAAAATTCATTAAATATTATATATTCATTAAAAAAATTATCCAAAAGAATGATGATAAACTAAATGGTGCTAGCTAATTTCTCACCATTGGAATTTTTGAAATTCTGAGAAAAAGTTAATCAAAAAGGGGGGAGCCCTCAGGTGCTATGTTGTTTTTTTTATAAAAATAAGACTTATTTCACCCCCCACTTTTGAGACCCTTAATCTTCATTAATTTCAACAAAAAATAGTAGCTTAGAAACTAGACTCAGATCATTTCAACTTTTGTTTTTGATGTATCTCAAAATTTTGAGTGTAACTACATTTTCTTGTGCAAATCAGATTTTCTTTGATTTAGGAGAAAAAAAAAAAAAAAGTGGCATCTTAAGAGCCAAAATTGTGTCACAAATCCATGCACTTACCCAGTCTATAAAAAAAATCATTAAACATGTTCATGGTCTTGTTCGGATATCTATATTAAGTGAAAAAATGATCATATATGATTGTGAGGTCTATGGGTAGTCTAAATGGTCGAGGAAGTGGCATTTAAATTATCCCAAGGGATTATGTAACTATTTGGTAAGGTATGATACTAAATATATGTAGACTCATAGAAACTATACAAGAACATACAACAAGGCACATCTTCATGGTGAATCCAAGTATAAATCAAATAATCTTTATAAGAATAAGTATTCTCTTCCACAATATATGCCTCATTATAGTAAAAGTTTAAGATGAAGTTGTTTATATTTTACATAAATCGTAGCCAATTCACACATTTAAGATACAATTTCTTCCTAACAAGAATCATGGTGGTTCTATTTATTGAATATAAGGTATGATACCTTAATTCAAATTTATATTTAGGTGTGAAATGAATATATCAATGGGATAATTGTCTAAAAATTGGTCAATAAAATAATTTTGGGAATTTATTTACAAGTTGACAAAAATGTTACCAGGATTAGAAGGGACTGTCAACTCTAGGATAGTTACCAATAGATTGTACATGGTCAAAATATCTAGTTTTATTTGAAGAAAACTTGAATTGTTGTACTATAAATTGTATATTAACTTTCACTCCTTCAACAACCATTTTCTTCCCTAACAAAATAGCATAGGCCAATAACAAGAGGTATTATGAAGGGATTCCTCTCTTCAAAAGAAACTGGGAGATCTCCTCAAGGTTGATTTCCACCATATCTTGGTTGTGCTAAGATAAATTAGAGCCTAATTAAATTCTATTATATAAGGGTCCTAAGGAGATTTCGTGAATATTTTTCTTAAGGCATGTGTTTGGGGTAGGAATTAAGCATATCAATAAAACACAATAAAAAATATCAATTCTTTATAAAAACTTTTAATTTTGAGTAAATGAGCTCCTTAAATATACCAAAAAAATAAAATTTACCATCTATTAACTAATTTAAAACGGAAATGGAAACTAGTCTCTAATCTTTCTAATTTTAGAAAAAAGTTAAAAGACTTAAGGATTAGATAAAATAGACCTATTTTATCCCAAAACAATGTCTAAAAGAAGATAAACCTAGCCCTAGCTTGATCTATTATACAATTGAATACTAAATGTAGTGCAAATATTAACAACTCTCATGAGTTCATGAGATTGGAACAAATATTAGTCATGTTAAATACATAAAATAGATATATTAAATCGTAACAGATTTTAGATTCATAATATATACCATGAAGCCCATATGTATTGATTATCTACACTTATATTGACTTCTAACTAGAAAATTTATGAAAAAACACTCTAACTTAATTACCCAGACTAAGAATGTGTATGTGCAAGATCATCATGGAAAAAACAAGCCCTTAAGTGGCAAAAAATTCTAAAAAATCAGAGTTAGGAAAATTGACGTAAAAATTTGAATAAGTTATCTATATTATTTCAAAAATATGTAAGAATATAATCTATAGAAAATTGAATGTAGTTTCTAAACTACTAGGTTTATTTTTAAAAAAAGAAATCTATTTGGTGAAAATTTGAAATTTTAGTGCGTAGTACTTAAATTCAGGGAAAAAATAAGAAGTAGGTGTCTGTCTAACCACCTTAATGATAGTGAAATGTTAATAATTTCTTATAATATTTTAGTTATAAGTAGAGGACTCATGTCCGAATGTGATGCATATTTTTTTGTATAATTTTTTTCCAAGTAAATAATTAATTATGAATTTTTTATCAAAATTTTAAAAATATAAAAAGTTGTATGTCTGACCACCTTAACTTGGTCAAAACTTCATGAAATTCAATTTTTTTTTTAATCCTATAGTATGTGAAGCATAGAATGTGACACATGTTTAGATTCAAAAATGTGATACCTTTGAAAGCTATAGATGTTTTTCAATCAACTTATGTCAGGGACTTTAGTAGTAATTCAAATAGAAAATGAATAATAATTATTTATTAAATTCAAAGTAAAACATAGTTTATATTGGTGGAAATTTAATATTCTCCTATAAAAACCCTTTTCGTTTCATCAAGTTTGGGTAAAAAAAAGTCATTAGCCACATACCCTACACATACCCATCATATCGCCACTTTTTGGCCCATCATGTTCCTGCACATACCCGAATATAGTAATTTTTTTAATCCCCTAGAAGTAAAAGCAACCTAGATTTTATATAAATCCTTGAACCTAGGATATGTGAAATGTTGCCACTATGGGGAAGTTGTGATCACTAATGTAGGATGACAATACAACTTGTATTCTTAGGTATCATATGCTATCTAAATTTTTTATTTTTCACATTTATTATATACCTTAAAAATTTTCTAAATAATATTTAAACCATTGTGTCAATTTCAACTCAAGTCTTTTACAAATGTGTTAAAAATACAAGTAAACAAAAACATTATCTTTTACATGGAGAATACTTTGAAATTTAACCCACTTTTATCTCACAATTGGGGATAGACACTTAATTTGTATTTGTATTTCTATTTGTTGGTATATTTTAGGATGTATATCTGTAAACTTGATTTTCAAAATAATAATAGATTTTTTTTGTTATTCCTTTGTTGGGATTATTAGAGGTATCCAAAAACATTTACCAAATGCATGGACAATCAATAGTTGTATTTTATCCTAGACAAAGACATCTAATTGAATAGAGTGTTATTCATTTACATGTTTAGAAAATTACTACCGAATATGATTTTTATTCATTTATTAGTATACTTGCTTAAAATGACAAGCTTACACTCAAAACCATATCTAAGTTTACAAATAGAAAAAAATATTGATTAACAGGTCATAATTAATGGTATGACTAGAATTCATTATCTTTTCTCACACATAATCATATGGTACAATATAGAAAAATTCTCTACATCCCATAAACTTTGACATATGTAGTTTTATAAAATCCAATATTATAACTAAGAGATATCAACCATACTATCACACTTAGTCACACTATTTTCTATACCATGTTAGCACCATATCCACCTATTTTTTTAATTTTTCAACTCATTTTCACTAGTATAATGATGGATTTGATGGGTACAAAGCTTTACTACATGGGAATATTACTTTTATGCTAATCATGATGATTTAGTACACATAATTCATACCTATTATAGTATTATCAATGATCTTGGTGAAAATAAGGGGTTATGTTGCTCAATATATTTGTCAACACTATACATAAGATAATAATTATAATCTTTATTTTATAATGATGCTATTTAGTGATGGCTAATATGTGTAAGTTTATGCATATGATTTATGTTTGAGTAGGCTAGTACTCTTGTTGGGCTAATTGGATTGTTTCTAGTAAGGGATAAATTAGGCCTTGAAGGGGTCTAAAACCTTTATACAACAAAAAAAGAAAAAAAATGTCAGCTAAAGATAAGCTAACCTACAATAGATCAACAAAATAATTGGAAAAACAAAAAAAAATGGAAAAGGAAAGTAAAAATACATAAAAGATAAAATTCTATTCAATGTTTAAAAGGCCTCTATTTCTTATTTATAAAATATATCATGTAGGTTTGCAAAATCTCATAGTTCCTTCTTCTCCTTTGCACAAGTTTTCTTCTTATCATTTCTTCTTCTTAAACTTAGACAATCTATATTTTTCTAAACATTTATCTAAGTAGCAGGGATCCCTAAGTCCTTGGCTAAATTCTTCAATTTATCACTCATAATCTTGAGACCCATAGTATTATTTTTATTTTGTATTTTCTAACCATAACAACCATATTTAGATTGGCTTTGATGATATTCATGTCATTTTATAGCTCAACGTTTCTCATAGAATGATTTTCTTTAACCTACTAGAGGTAAGCCAAATGGATTGGTGTGCCTTATACACATTAGGATATTAATTTTATTGAATAACTTCTTTGGATATTATGTTAAATAGATATTATTATTTTATTGCAGCCATATGAGGCTATGTTACTTATGAATGCATTATAATCATTCCATATGAATGTTTCTAAGAATAGATGATCCTTGTTTGAGACATACAATGACAATTTCAAGTCTCCATTTTTTGTTACAAATGGAATGATAAAAGATGATTTATGACTATTGATAGTGATCATTGATTTTTAGAATTGATGTATGTAGAGTCATTGTGTCATTATCTTTAGCAAACTTTGCACCATGAAATCCTATGTACCATTTTTCTAATATTTGTATATCTAAAGATGAAGTTGTTTATCTAGTTGTCATATGTTCAATTAAAATGTACATTCCTTGCAATTTTGTGCTTCACAAACCTTTTTTTTTTGGTTTGAATCTTGGTCTCTTTTCTTCAAAGTCTTATTAATGTGGTTTTATATGTTATTCAAATGTATTACTTATTTCTTTGTTTGATTGATTGAGAATTTTCTTAGATTGGGTGTTTTTTGAAAAGGGAAAAATAGGTTTTACAGGGACCTGAAACCACAAAGTTAAAACAACAAAAGATAGAGCAAAACAAGTCCAAACAAACAGACAGCTGTCCCAAAAAAGAAATGACAGCACAAAGAGACAACAGGGTCCAAAAAAAGGACCGCCAAAAAGCCAGAAACAAACACCACCGCACTACTCCAAGGTGTTCATCAACTCCTCGGCCTCCTTTTCAACATCCTTCATATCTTGTAACCCCTGCTTGAGGATTTGAACCGTATGTGAAGAAATCAGGTCTTCCTCTTCGTATTAGCCCGGGTGCGAGTCAAAATCCCTTCAACAGCAGATCTGCTGCAACCTCTGTCTGCATCCAAATCCACGACCAGCGAGCCCTTTTGATTTTTTTTGAGCTTTTCCACCATAGCATTGATGATAATGGTGTTATGCCTGGCAATTTTGTGATTATTCGCCACAGTGGCCCTAATATTTTGGCCTATCTTGGACATATTGCACTCGAGCCTAGTCAATCTTTCCTCCTGCGAATTTGTCTTTTCCTTGGTAAGGGGGTTTCCTGTCCCTCATTCTCATTACGACTCTAGCTAATCTTCTGCTCCAAATCCATGACTCTATTGCTGAGATCTCTATTACGGCCTTTCAAATCACAGACTTCCTTCTGGGTCCACTTGAGAACAGTGAAAAGGCCATCTGTACTTTTTTCGGCCACACTCACAATGTCCTCAGGCTTGAGCTTATTAGGGAGAATTAATTTCATCCTGATTAGGGGAATCATTAGGGGCATTCCCAAATCTTCCAGATGCAGGGGCACTAGGGGCCGACTCTTTACTGACCATAGGTTTATCAGAAAGAATTTCCATAGAATTCCCAGAGTACGAGACTAATTTCGTAACTGAGGTACCTTTAAAACTAGAGACCAAACCCGGGGTGGGGCAGCCAGGAGACGAGATTAAGACAGCGAGGCAAAACCCGGGATAGGGCAATCATGCAAAGGCTACAAATTAGGACATGAAGGCGGAACAGAATCCATAAGGGCATTTCGACAAGACAGGGACTGGGGAGCAATGGTATTAGGACCAATAGGGGCACAAGCAGGAGGGGCCAGGGGGTCGTTCTCCCTGCTACTTTCAGTATCCTCATCATCCAAATCCCCAATATCAACAATTTTAGGCAAAGCAGGTAAATTTTGATAATGCTCATAGATGAGCCTGACAAGACCATGATGAATAATAGAAGTCCTTCTAGGGTTTCTTTCAACTTCATCAAGGCAATTCTTCAAAGAAGAGAATAAGTAAAAAGGCAAAGAGATACGAACCTTGTGACGGAAATGGTTCAGAATGGCAAAGTGATAACCATACGCCCTGGTGAAGCGCCCGTCAACCATGATATACTCCATTATTACTCTTAAAAATTTCCTCAAGATTGATTTAATGGACTCCACATCAAAGTAGCTATTGGCAACCTTAACCAACTTAGCCTTCTCCTTGTCTTTTTTAGGAAATCTTATGACCGCTTCATCAGAGAACCGAAGGTCCCGATAAAATTTCACACCGTCAGTCGAAAGACCAGTAATCTCACCGATTATTTTCTCATTCAGCTTAACATTCCTACCAAACAACACAATATCACCATTTTTCCAATTTTTGGCAAAATAGTCCAACATCCCCTCGTCAGTAGCGTGGAGCTTTTCCAAAAACGAGACTAAACCTCCCTTTTCAATTCTTTCCCAGGCTTTAGCATTCTTTCTATGCTCTTGAAAGCTGCTCGGCTCCACACATTTTCTCTCTCCCCCCATCTTCAAAGCTCTGTTATACCACACCCTACAGTTGCTCTGGGTCCCATTTAAGCATATTTTATCAAACACCCAAAAAGCATGTTGAAGACTCTTCTTGAAAAAGAAAATAACGTCGGTCCCATCAAATCTAATGAAATCGATGTACCTAATCTTTATCCTCTTCATCATGACGAAGACAAGCTTCTCTTCCATGCATTGAATCATAATAAATTAGCACTTTCACCTCAGAATGGAGGTAGTCATTCTTCCTCCATGTGTTTTCCCCGCCCTTCTTAACCCCTTCATTGGCGAAGTAATCAACCACCCTATTGGATTCTCTGTAGGCATGGGACACTTTCACTTTATCGAATTTACTTAATAAGATTATTGTATCTTTGATCCACTTTTTAATGGTCCATGAGGGAGGGGTAAGCCCAAGAATGCAATTTATTATATTCATTGAATCACCCTCCAACCAAAGACATTTCGTGTTCATCTTAGATTGGGTGTTTTTCCAACCCCAAGTTGTGCATGTTTTGGTTTCATAAAAAAAAACCCATAGATATGGAAATAATGAGGCTCTATAACCTAAATATACTTATTTTTTCTAGTTAGTTAAAAACTAGTTATAAGCTACATCTGTCATCAATTTTCTACCACACAAATTTTATAGTCATTGTGTTATATAAAAGGTCCATGTCTATGGTAAAAAATTAATTTCCATACTAGAAACAAATGATTCCATAACATGGTGATATGAATATATAGATAGTAGGGATAAATGTGTTATTTGAATATCCTCTAATATTATTATTATCCTCCCAAATTCTCTCATAAGTTTTTTAAGCATCACTTTAGCCCTCAACTTTTCTTTTTAGTACTTGACTAGCCGCTTAGCATGATTTTTATTATTTTTTCCTCATTTAGGTTCCTACCTTTTTCTTTTAGAAAGTTATCTTCTCATTTTCCCTTCACTTCCCCCAACTTTCATTTGTTTTAGCTAATACAACCAATCAATTCATACATCCTTAAATGAGAATAATTTTTTTTCCTTAGTAGAGATAATCAAGTGGAAGAAAATCCATACAAATTATATCACATCATCAATAAAAATAATATAAAAATTATCTATATTCTAAATTATACCAAGTCAATATTCATTCAAGGTGTGTGTCTTTGATTATTAATGACTACATTGATTGATTATAAATCTATTTCGACAACCTTGATTCCACTTTATCATGTCAAGAATGGATTTTGTATTGTTGATTGTGCCCAAACTTTTACACCAACTATAGATGAACCCAATAAATGATTATTGCATTTATGCAACGAAAATAACATATAGTACCCATTATGACACTTTTTCATTTTTTTATCATTTCTTATTATCCAATTCCAATAATTAAGCTTACTATTTTTGCAAATTAGGAGGATTGTGAAATAGTTTAGAAAAGGAACTAGACAATATTGTAGCTATTGAAAGGGTTTTCATTCAACATATTCTTTTTTGATATTTTACCTTTCATTTTTTCGTTTTGTACTAAGACTATTAAATAAAATATTACAACTATTAGCAATGTGTTAGAAATGTGTCTCCAACCCCAAGGTATGCCTTTTTGGAGTCTATTGAAAATAACCTATAAAAATAGAAATAATGAGGATGATATAATAAGGTTGTGATTTGAATCCTACATATTTTTTCTATTTATTTAAATGCAAATTATAAATTACAACTATAAGCAATTTGCTACCACACAAGTTTTAGAATTATCATGCTATATAAAAAGGGCCATGTCTATGGTAAAGTATTGATCTCCATACCAAGAACCAATGGTTATATAACATGATGGTATGAATATACAAACAAATCAAAAAAAAAAAAAAAAGGTATTAGAATATCTTCCAATATTTTTACAATCTTTTCAAATATTCTTTCAAATACTTTTAACATCACTCTAACCCTTAAATTTTATTTGTAACGCTTAGATAAAATTTTGACATAATTTTCAGTACTTTTCAACATTTAAATTCCTCTCTTCTTTCAGCAAGATGCTTTCTCATTTTCCCTTCACTTCCCCAACCTTCATTATTGCTAATACTCATCCTCTTCCCATCTTACTCTACACAAACTAAACATAAAAAAATATAAATACTAAATGACACGTGTCTACAATATAGAACATCCCACTTTTTCATCTTGTATACCCTGCTCTATCTTGTGTGGAGAATAGCCGCTGCCATCACTGTCATTGGAAGACGACAATAATTTCCACTGTTTCAAAAATTTAGAGACTTTTGAAGAAATAACATCTTCATCAGACAAGAGAAAAATTTCCACTTGCCTTAGTAACACCGGAGTCTCCCGCTTAGACGATCGATCCTCTACACGGTACGAGCATCTCATCTCACCCTCCTCAAAAAATGGTATGGCAGAATATTTTCTCTGATCCCATCCATTTAAAACGCATACTCGCAGGATATTTTTCCCGTTGCCATATTCTTTCATAAGCGAAGGGAGTTTGAAAGTTCGAGAAAATGAGTGCTCATGGTCATCATCCAACAATGTCATTACCACTTCCATCTCTGGAAGACGGACATTCTCATTGCTGTCAAATACAAAGCAAAATAAGACTGCTACGGATGAAGTGTCCCTTTCCACTTTGCGGTACATTTGGCCTACAAGAGGTTGCGTTTCACCAAGCAACTCCTCTGCAGGAGATACCGACAAGTCCAGTTGCTCCAAGTATTCAAAATCCTGTCATTCAAACAAGTTAGGGGATTAACTTTACTACAAATTTTGCATCCTCAAACGGGTATTTCTCTACCCATAAAAACTATATTAAATATTTGCAAAGAAAATCTCTATAACTTTTGTTCAAATGTGAAAGAGAAGAAAGCGAATTTAAAGCCACAAACGCAAACATTCGGAGAGGAAGACTACCGCGGTAATGCGTACCTTCAACAACCGGTAAATATTTAGTCGAATGTTGTCACAGCCTATCATGCATAGCCTTTGCGTTTGATCAGAAGTACGCATAAGAGAACCTTGGGCGAAGAGTCCTTCGAAGAAACTAGGCCTTACCGTTGGTTCAATTTTACCCCCCCGGGCCTGCATATGAACTATCTGTCCAAAGGATAATTTCTGCAATTGTGAGCAGCCGGAAATGCGTAAAGAAGCGAGCCATCTTGGAAGATTATCCAATTTGACAACTTGCTTACATCCATCTAGATTAAGATATCTCAAAGATCTCCACCAATACAATGATGGAAGTTGACAAAGAGTTTTGCAGTGAGATAGATCCATAGTCTTCAAACATTCCATATCATACATTGAAGAGATTACTTGCAATTTTGAGCATCTTCTAGCATTGAGAGTAATGAGACGTGTTGGAAGAGCAGGAAAAATTACAAGTTGTTCATTCCACGCCATCTCTAGATTCACCAAAGATTCCAGATTTTGAAAGCTTGGTGGAAATTCTGACAAAAAATTGTTGCTAATGTCAAGGGTCTTTAGCTTGATAAGGTTTCCAAAAGCTTTAGGCAAAGCCTTTAAACTGCATCTGCTTAAATATAATTCTTCCAGGCAGTGAAGTTCGCAGACTTCTTTTGGAAGACAAGTCTGTTTAGTACCGCTCATATCAAGGTATTGCAGATACATGAGTTGTGCTATGGATTTAGGAAGAACAGGGGATAGGACAAATGATCCATTATGGACGCTACCGCTCTCTACTCCTACTACGACAAACAAAAAGTGTAGTGAGATCATACGCAAAAATATTATCCCTGCAAAGCAAATAAATAACTGCATACTGCTTTTGTGGTTCTTTTTTACTAAAATTCGAGTGGAGAGTAACTGACCTCGGGATTGTAGTCCTTCAGGGACAAGTGAAGAAGTGAGCGTCGGTGCCGCACGGAGGCGTGGCCCCGTGACAGTTGGTATCAGAGCACAAGGTGCTCGAGTCTGTTAAGTGGATCTAGGATCTGAGAGCAGAGGTTTGATACTCCAAGTTTGCAACACCACATTTTGAAGTTTTGAGATCTAGTTCAAATGGATTCCGGAGATGAGAACCCTTTGGGAGAGTCGGGTCAACAACCGGAGAATGTGCCTGAGCAGAGGCGGCACATTACTGTAGACAGACAGACCATGAGGACTAGGGACAGAGTCTCAGATTTGGAGAATAGAATGGAGTCCTTGGAGGACCAGTATTTGAGTTAGAGAATTGACGCATTGGAAGTCGAGGTCAGGGATCTCCATGATGAAATGGCTTCACGGGATATTGAGATGAAGAAGCTCGCAGACGAGCTCCAGTTTCTGAAGGGGGTCATAGCACAGGGAGTCGGCCAGCCGGCTCACAAAGGTAAACCACCGGAGTGTTATGATGGTCAGAGAGATGACAAGAAGCTGGAAAACTTCTTTTGGGATGTAAGCCAGTATTTGGATGCCCTCATCGGGTATTCAGATGAGGCGAAGTTGAGAACTGCTGTCACATTCTTGTCTGGGGATGCCAAGATTTGGTGGAGAACCCGAGCCGAAGAGGCGAAGGCGGGCAAGACGGTGGTGAAGGTGGACAACTGGGATGAGCTTCAGCAAGCATTGAAGGACCAGTTCAGACCAGGGAACTCAGCCTGGCAGGCCAGGTTGCAGCTCATGAACTTGAAACAGAGTGGGACGATCAGGGATTACATCAAGTCTTACTCAACCTTGATGCTAGAGATTAAGGACATGTCCGAGCCGGACAGGTTGTTTCAATTCATGAAGGGTCTCGCGCCGTGGGCTCAGCAGGAGCTCAGGCGTGCAAATGTCCAGTCCGTGGTGGAAGCGATTGCAGTGGCAGACCGGCTGTTAGATTTCAAGAATGACTTGTAGAGGAACAGTGCCGGGTCTAGTTCTCAAAGGAAAGACAAGTATTCGACCCCGAAGGAGGACAAGAGCAAGTCCAAGGGGAAGGAGAAACAAACTGGAAAGGGGTCCAACCCCAATAAATCCAACAAGAGTGGGTCTCCCAAGACTCAGGAGAGTAAGAAAGGAGGGTCGGCCAAACCTAAGGATCAGGAGTCCAGGACTCCCTGGAGGCAGCGTGGGTGTTTTATCTGTGGGAACCCGAAGCATTTTGCAAGGGAATGTCCGGAGAGGCAGAGATTGAACAATACAAACACAGCGCAGAGTGTGGCTACAGTGCCAGATGCAGAAGCTCCAGCTATGGGGGTGATTCAGGTTGGTTTGGGAGCTCTTGGAGCTCAAAGTCAGGTAAAGACTACGGCGGCCCAACCAGAGAATAAGAATAGGTTGTGTTATGTGGAGGTCCAGATAGCAGGGAAGAACACCATGGGAATGATAGATTCCGGTGCCACACACAACTACATCGCTGCGAAGAGGGCAGTGGAGATGGGGCTCAAGGTGCTACCCAACACGAGCACCTTCAAGACAGTCAACTCACCGGCCAAGAAGGTGATAGGATTTGTGAAGAATCAGTTGGTCAGAGTTGGAGGGTGGCAGGGCCACATGGATCTCATGGCGATTGAAATGGATGATTTTGTAGGTAGTTCTTTTATCTCAGAAGTTACTTGCAATTTCCACCACATCAAGAAATATAATTTCTGCATCGATGCCAAAGTGTCTATATGCTGAAGCTCCATACGCCTTCTCCACATGAGGCCCTCTACTCTTGAGTTTCCCTATTTAGCATGAAAGCCAGAGCATCGCTTAGCATCGCTTAGATTACTCAGATCTGAAGAGAAGATTCTAAATGGAGCACTAAAAACAGCAGAGAATTATACTGCCTTATCCCAAAATGTCTTTTCATAAGCAAACTTGACATTGCAGTGAGTGAAGAACAAATGATACTATTTTTTCCCAAAATGTCTTTTCCATACTAGATCCCAAAAACCTCCTGACTCGGCAACCCACACCCGTTTAAGGAAAAACAGAACCGCTATCTAAACAACTACAGCAGTTACAAAACATAACAATGACGAGCAAAGCAAAAAAATCATTTACGGAAGGGTGGGAATTTTTTCGGCCCTCGTCAGTTACACATCATTTTCGTTTTAGATTTGATTGCTATAAAGTTTGAAACAGAGGATAAACAGTACCTGGAGTGTACCAGAAGCCATTAGCTTACATATGTCCTCCTCCTTCCACAGTCTACTGCGTTTGGTTGGATCCTTCTCCGATTCCTCTAAGACAATTCGTCTGCCCATGTCTCTTATCTGCTCATGCATAGAAAATTCACAAGAGTACTGACCTCCGTGGTCCTCTTCATCTATATCCTCATCCATGACCTCGGTATACCTGTGCTCATGGACTGCAATGAGTGCCTTCTCTTCAAGAGTTCTAAGGCTTGTATACACAGGTTCGCACCCTAAAGCACTCCAGAATCTATCATAAAAATCCTTATTGAAAGTCCTATTTTGATTCAAGATGCTGCTCTTGAGGTTGACAAAAAAGCAGGCTATGTCTAAGAAGATGAATTTCTCTACACTGGTTAAAGTATCGTAACTAATTTTGAGGGTTTCAAATACAGAATTGTGGCCTACATTTTCAAGTTTGCGTAGAGCCTCGGTCCAATATCTAATGTGATCGCTGTCATATAGGTCTGTCCCTATAATCTCCAAGAAAAGAGGAAGACCCGAACAAGCTTTCACAATTCGCTCCGCCATATCTCTGTAACCTCTCTTCGGGCGGGCTCTGAGAAAGGCATGCCAACTGAATAACTCCAAACCTTCAGCATGTTCAAGTCCCCTCATGAGGTAAATCACGTTTACTTGCCTTAACTCCAAGACACGTTTATTTCGGGTTGTAATGATGATTCTGCTACCTTCTCCAAACCAGTCACCCATCAGAGCATCCAACTGTCGCACATTGTCAACATCATCCAAAATCACCAGTGCTCTTAAGGATGCCAAATGATTTCTCATTAGAATTTTTCCATGATCTATATCATTCACCTTTAACGGTGATTTCAGCAAATCCCTGAGGATCTGTTGTTGCAATTTTCTAAGGCCCCGAGAGCTAGACTCCTGTAAGCTTCTTACATCAGATACAAAAGAAGCGGCGTCAAAGAGGTGATGGATCTTGTTATAAAGGGCTTTTGACAGGGTGGTTTTACCCAGACCACCAATGCCCCAAATACCAAGGGTGAGCCTATCACTTTTCTGATCGCCCAGTTTCAACAACTATATCACCTCCTCACAGCGAGGAATGAGTCCCACAGGGCGTCTGGCCACATCTAACGTTCCAATATCCAGTTCCTTGAGAACGTCCTTCACCACGTGCTTCACAAGCTTCCCTTCGAACCTGCCACATTCCAGACATTGAGACACTAATTTTACTTTTCTTAAATGCCTACGATTTCAAAATACAACACACACACATAAAAGAGTATAAGTACCCGAAGGACGTTTCCTTTAGAGACCACCCAGATAAACAAGAGACTTGGTTCAGCGCAACCCTCCAGCCTTGGATCTCCCCTGGGCTATGCCTACCCTGTGTCCGATGTTTACTGAAAGCCTCGGCGTATGGACCTCTCGAATCAGGATATCTGACCTCACATGGTTCCACATTATAAAAGAGAGGTATCATCAGTATAGGGTATGTGCTAGTGGATTTGATATTCCACATGAGGGAGAGCTCCTTGAGGCACCATGCTGAATTCGCGTAATCAGGAGAAAAGATGGGTATATAGATGGTAGAATTTTGAATGGCCTGCTCCAGATTCATTCCAATATTTTTCCCCTTTTCCAGTTTCTCACTGTCTATGAAGACATTCACTCCAGCAGTGGAGAGAGATTGGTGGAGATGATCCACCAATGTTTTTCTCACGTCGGGACCTCGAAAGCTCAGAAAAACGTCGTATTTTTTTCTCTTACGAATGGAAAATTGAGATGACTGAGATTTGTAATGTCTGAACTCCTCCATTTGTAGAACTTGAATAACGGCAGTAAGGAATAAGAATGAAGGAAATTGTTACTACCTTCTAAATCATAGAAGCCATAAACAATATAATAAGACGTCAGTAGAAAGGCAGAATTTCCTCGAAATCAGGAAGGTGCAAAGGAGGAGCGCGGAAAGTTGCGCACTGACAAGTGAAAGTGAAACGAAATAGTAAATTTAAACAATTGATTTAATTGTGTATGTGGACAGTTGTCCCAACCAAGGCCAATTTTTCCATGAAATTTCTTACGCTCTTTATCTTGATGTGACAAATGTTGTCGAACAAGAAATAGCAGCTACTTGGCCCTACCTAATTATTCTTCCTGACAATGTGAGAAACTGATCCACGTCTTTCTAGAGATCGAGATAGATGACATATGGTATATCGCAATCCGAAACAACAATTGAAAAATGCCGTATATAAGTATTTTTGTGGTCAAATATAATTAAAATTTTATTAAGGCTGTATATACGAAAACTTTTAGGATTAATTTCATTTAATTTTTCTATAATACTTGTAAAGTAATTTTAATTACATCATCAATTTAAAAATGTGTAAATGAGAAGAAGATAAAATCATATATGTTTTTTTTCACAATTTCATTAAATAATTTTTTATTGAAGTGAATTGAAGCATATTTTGTTAATATCAATTAGTTCTTGTTATATTTTTTAATTAGAAATGTTTCAAATATAGTTGTATTAAGTATAAAAATTTTAAAACATAGTTTTAGAAGGCTTATAATAACGAGTGGTTAGTTGACTTCACAACTCAAAAAATGTGCATTTACAAAAATCTATAACAATAAATAAAAAATATACTTTTAAGCAAATATAATAGTCTCAAATGGGAGTTGTATAGGGTCATTTGTCTATAGAACCATCCATTGGGCATGTTCATCTAATACTCTTAGAGCCACCCATTCATCTTGTGACACTAATTAATCTAGAATAGTAAGGGGAAACAAAATAACCCATCATAATGATGAATTGAGCATCAATGGTGTATTCACATGTTGTGTAACCACAACAAGAGGAGAATGTATAGCCATGGTGTATTGATAAATGGATCGCTTCTTATGAAGGGAATCAAATAACCCATATTATGTCGATCTTGATAAGGAATGGCCACTATTGTTAGTCATTCTGATTGCTCCTATGCACCTTGGGAGGCATGGTGTGTCCATGATGATATTTGAGTAAATCCTATAAATGTTAGAATTCCATTAGCACCTTCTCCATTTAAGCTTAAATCTAGAAGTAACCAAAGGAAATCATACTCATCTTTTATATTAAAATAAAAATTTCAATGAATATCCTAATTACAAAATATAGAATGGTTTCTTAAATTCCCTAAAAACAACAATGATAGCTCTAATATTTTTCCAAATACAAATAATGTAGGTAGCCTAGTGGTTATATCTCCCCAAGATAGCAACTCTCCATTGGTGCTCAAAATATTTCTCTACAACCCTAGAGACTACATTTGCAATATAAGCATAGTGAACATAGGTTGGTACTTTATTGCTATTTATAGGATTTTTGGTGTAGGGAATTGTTGTCAATCAAGTATGCACCCTTGTTGAGCTATCATCTCAACTACCTATTGAAAAATGGGAAGACTCCTCAAAGTTTGGGCTTTGGTAAACTAGAGTCAACCTCTAGAAGTGTTGCCTCCCTTTTTACTCACCTAATTTAATCTATAGTGCTACTTGTTGAGAAAAAGAATGGAAAATAACATAAAAATAAAATCTAAAAACTAATTGGTGATGCACCAAATTGATACTAAGACCCATGTTGCTATTTCAAACACAATTTTCTCAATAAATAAACTATTTTCTAGCACAAATTAGGATTTTTGACATATCTATACATCAATATTTTATAAGATGGTTTGTATATTCACAACTTTAGAAGTAAATGATGTATTTTCACAATTAACACCCTTTTAACCAACACAACCTATTACTTGCACAGTATATATGTGTTATCTCTATTTGAAAGTATTGAAAGCTGAGACATAGCATGAGGATTTCATATAGAAGATCATAAAATTTACATCAATCACTTAGTTTATACAAAAAAAAAAAACCTTTGAAAAAAAAAACTTATCTTTTATTGATGAAAAAGGTGTACACAAAAAATAAGCCTAGAAATTATTTTTGAATTACACAAAAATGATGGTGTTACATTGATTTTCCAATGATGGAGAGATCGGTTTTTGAGTTACAGTGTAATATTTCATAGAAAGAACTTATTACAATAGCAATATTGTGTTAAAAAATATGCCTGAATTGACTTAGAATGAGCCTAAGTTTTCTTTTCTCTATTCAACATTGGAGATGAAGTAGGAAAAGCCTTAAAGGCTATTAAATCAATCTAACTTGCTTTATTCTAACTCATTGACCTATCTTGGGCATTGGAAAAAATTCTCATATGCTTTGATTACTTGAAATACTCATAGGTGGCATGGGGCAAGGAAAGTCTTGTTATTATTTGGATTTTTCAACAAAAACACCTTGAATTTTCTCCTCAAACTTTAAGCATTTAAAACTATTGTCTCCAGTACCCTATATAGGTGGATGATGTTAGGATTTCCATTCAAGATCATAATAGCAAAAACCTTGTGCTTCCATAAAAATACTTGCACAAAATGAGCCTAATTCACATTATGAAAGATATTGATAAAAGAGTTGATTAAAACGTACAATATGACCTTTCATATATAGGCAAGCAAGAGGCAATCCACCTATCATGTTGATTAACAAGTGCCCCATGATGTGGCACAAATAATTAGACAAGTTTCTTATAGGTGTCAACCTTTGGATCACTTGGTATGTGTAAACCAACAACCTATTTGACCAAGCCATCAACCATGGTGACAAGTGTTGAATTACTAGAAAATTGACCTTTGAGGTGATATGTAAATTATTTCAACATCAAAAGGTATGCACATGAGATTTACGAAACAACTAGGTAACCTCTAGAGGCCTAAAAGGTTGTGCATTTAGTTAGACAAGATGTTTTCTAATCTCATAAACCTAAGTTATATACTTAAGATATAATGAATAGGTAAATTATTCACTTTAACAACCCCCCTTAAGTGATACTTGGGGAGATCACAAAAGTCCAAATCTAGATGCAAAGAAATGTGTCCTAGTTACGAGGCCTAGTGAGGTACCCATGTACAAAATCTCTCATAAAGTGGAGTAAAAGAGAAAACCCAATGGGAAAAAAAATCCTCCCCAAAAGAGAAAGAGAAAGATAAGAACTCCTAAAGAAGATGTCCCATGATAGGAACATGATGATGAAGAACTCCTAAAGCATGTCGAAGTTGTAAACTATGTAAAAGATGAACTAGTGTTTGTTGGAATCAATGAGCCTCCAAGGAATGTACATGAAGATAAGAGATACAAAGCTTAAACATCCAAATGAGGAGGGAAAAAATTAAGCCTTAAAAAGTTCCATTTTAGGATTCCCATTGAAGAGGGTTTGATCAAATCACCTTAGATCAAACCCCTTGGATAGAACCTTGCTAGTTCTAAACCATACCTATAAATGCGTCTCCTTTACACCTATCAAAATGTTGATAAAATGCTTTTGATTTATTTTGGGATCAAATGAATTCATTTAAAATTTATTTCAAATGATTATAGTATTTCTTAGAACAAGCTATCCAATGAATATAATTTTAATATGTTTTGGTTTTGTTATGTATTTGTTTTAAGTTTTATTAAACATAGGTTTTTCATGAAAATGAATTTCTTTGTTCTTCACATGTGGAAAAATAGAATATTATCAAAAAATTTGAAAATATGAGTGCACTAGATATTGAAGTCCTTGATCCAACAAAAAAATTAAAATTAAATTTTGACATATACAAAAAAAGTTCGCATTATACGATTATTATGAATGTAATTCATTTGACTTTGAAACTTGATTAAGGAAAAAGTATTCATAAAAAAACTATCTAACAAAGTGGAAGCACTAGATATCAGAGTTACAAATATAAATTTGAAAGAATTAGAATTTTATCCTTGAGAAAAAAGGTTCAGCGTTATCACGGTTGTGCGTTACTTTTAAAAATGTTGTTTTGAAAAAATCTATTTTTTGGGAGATGGAAAAATAAGTGCAATTTGATTCCAAAAATTTTGAAAAGAATATTTTAGAATCTACAGACAAAATTTGATGAGACTCTAGTTTGCACCATCTTCAAATTCCTCATAGTTTAGCCTAGTTATAAGTGCGAGATGTGAAGATTTAGTTAAAAATAATAATTTGATTGTCAGTTTGGCCAAAAATTGTAAACCACTATTATGGGATCACTTTATGAGTGAACACATGTACACTAATCAACTATGAATACACAAAGGCAATCAAAATATATGAAGTTGAAAATATAGATAGTTCTTTTATTTTGGAGTATTAGAATCTCAAAATATGATCCATTGATAATCCCCCATTCGAGAGATAAAGATGGAAGGTTCCTCCATTGCTCCATTGAAATAAGTTGCTCCATTGAAAGAAGTATTAGCATAACACCGTCATGATCCCCCCTTAATGCTAAAAGGCTTAAGAAAACCAACTAAAATCAGACACAAATATGTGCAAAGAATTTAGACCCAGATTTAGGTTGAAAAGATGTATAAGAAACTGAAAAGCAGTATGTATCAAGGCACACACACATGGGGTAAGAATTACGAGGATCCATTGTTGTGATGAAAAATCAAGGCAACAAAGACATGAGCAAGGATCATGAGGATCCATTAATGTGATAGTAAATCAAGGCAATACACAACTCACCATTACACTTTATAATTCAGTGTAAGTTAAAAATTCCCTCCCTAAAGAACATCCATTTAGTTTTTGTGGCACTTTATGTGAGTCCATTTACAAACTTATTTTCTCTTTTGAGCTCTTACAACTTTTTGTCATGAGATGGATAATGAAGACATATGTTAAATAACCTTTCAAACCTCAATAAAATGACAAAAATAGAATTTAAGCATAACCCCCATTATAAAAAACAACTCCCCTTTACAAGATTTTGTTAAAAAAGTAAAGTCTTCCCTCCTTGACAATTTTTGAGATGGTTAAATAATATACTCAATGTTGCAGCTAGCAATAACTTTTAAATAAAAAATAATGCCAAAAAAAGGGTCAATACTTCGACCAAGTCATTGAGACACAATAAAGACCTGCCTAAGTTGAAAAAAATTTCGCTCAAAGGAAAAAACACCCGCATAAAAGGAGAAAAGTTATTGTTGCTGTTAGGTGGACGCGAATGGTAGGAGAATGCCCGAGCATGGGCCGAAATTTGTGTACTGGAGAGCCATGCTTGTGATAAGACTTGGTTGATGGGCAAAAGCCAAACATATGGTGATTGATTGTGCAGCAAGACGGGTCGTGGCAGATATTTTCCATGCTTGCATCCGAATGAATGGCACGGTTAGCAACTCCTGAGGGTCCGCGCGAGACCTCGATACCATAAGAAGATCAGTACCGAATATTAGCGGCCGAGCTTAAACGTCACACACTAAGCGCTGACAGCGCTTAGGTGGCAGTCATGTGGGCCCCACTTAATTCGCATCTTTGACTTTACCGTAACTTTTGTATTGTTTCCGTTCGCATTCGCCATTCTCTTTCGGTTAGGCGGGATTTTATTTACCATTTCCATCATTAATGAATTATTTTCATCCGGCATGAGCATATTTTTTAAAGTAAGTTTTATGGAAATTTTAATGAATTGCAATTTTATTTGTTATTTAACTATTTTTTTAAGTGTTATGAAAAAAGGTGAAATGTGAAAGCAATATATATCAATAATTTTTGAATTATTTTTAATATTATTTTATATATAATATTTTTTATTATTATTTTAAAATTTTAAAAAATATTTGTTATGGAAGAAATGATCTTTATATTTATGTATTTTTTAATTTGAAATAATTTACTTTAATAAAAATTTAAATTTTGTGTTTCTTTTTTAAAATAAGTATTATGAAATAGAAAATAAAATATTATGGATTTTTTAATCAATTATTGATTAGTTTTAACTATTCTTAAATGTTATTTAATTTAATTATATTTTTTGTTTCCTAAATATTATAAATAGTGATAGATATAATTTTATGATACTTGCATTCTTATAGAAAGATAATTTAATTATATATTTTTAAAAAACTATTTTGAAGTGATATTATACAATTTTTTAGGAACAATGAAAAAATATACTAATAATTCTAGAATATTGGCAAATCAACTATTGACAATTGTCATAACATTCCTACATCATCAAATTTTGAGCTAAATACTATATTTAAATTATTTCAATATTTATATTTGACTTAATATTTATTTTGGCTAACAATCAAAACTCTAGCATTTAAATTAATTAATACTTAATTAAAAACATTTATTTAATTAACCTAAATACTTTAAACATGAAGATTTGTTAGTATTTTTTTTCATGTGTTCCTAAAAGATTGTGTAATATCATTTGAAAACAATAATTTAAAAATATATTAATTAAATCGTCTTTCCATAATCATATAGTATCATATTTAGTGAAGAATCGCGAGACAAAAAGATATTTATTATTATTTCTAATATTTAAAAAATAAAAAATATAATTAAATTGTATAATTTTTTAATAATTAAAATTAATCAATAATTGATTAGAAAATCCCCATTGTTTTATTTTCTATTTAATAAAACTTGCTTTAAAAAAAGACACAAGATTAAAAAGTAATTTTTTTGAATAAAAAACCATGAATATAAAACACTTCCTAAATAACATTTAAAACAAAAATCAAAATAATAAAAAATGTTAAAATAATTATATTTAAAATAATATTAAAAACAATTAAAAAATTTGCTATTTTTTTAATTTTTCAAGGAGAAGGGTTTGTTCTATATTTGGTTTGATTATGTAAGTTTGCATTATGAATTATATTAATAATGAACAAATGTTTTAAGTTTCAATAATTCTTTTCTACAATTAATTCGAACTAATTAGTTTATACAATGGATTTAAAATATATCTTGGATTTTCAAGCTTTTGTAATATATTGTAATCTCTTGATAAATTTATTATGGTAGTTATAACAACTTTAAAAATTTATTTATAATTCTATTAATTGTGTTGTTGACAATTTTATACATACACTCTTAATATAATATATAAAAAATATATATTAATTTAATTATAATTATGTTGAGTAACATTTTTTTTGTTTTTAGACCTAGCCAACTGTACTAGGGCCCCCACCTCAACATTCTTAATTTACATGAACTAGGTCAATTTTGTGGTTGCAGATCTAATCTCTAAAATTTAAAATAATTAAAATTAAAATTTTACCTTTGTCAACCTTTACACTACTTATTTTGAGCTAACCTAAGAAAAAATTATGTTTATTTATGGATTTAGTTGTTTTCATTACGATCTCTCAATGATAGAGATCATTAATATATCTTAGGGAATTCTTATTGAGCACAAATGATGTCTTATATTTTGGAGAATGAAAAAGATCTAACAACATTTACATATATCATTTTAGGAATACTTAATATTTTTTCATATTTTTCTTGATTCTTTCACTTAGAGATGAAAGCTAGTTTATTAGGGGTTGGAATGGGGAGAAATTAACCCCTATGATTAAAAAATTCAAAGGTTTTTATAAATATCATTTTTCCTTATGCACATTTAGATAGTAAAAGTTGAGACAAAATGAATTTCAATCTATTGCATATTCTTCTAGAATAGATATGTGAATTTTAAATTAGGTTTGCACACAAGTTTAGGACCACATACACAAAGATCAATTTTTTAGTCAAGTTATCCAGATAGTAATTGATTGTAAAGTCTAATATATTTGTTTGAATCAACTATTGACAACCATTGTAACATTCCCACTTATGAAATTTTAAGCTAAGTACCATATTTAATTTGTTTTAATATTTATATTTGATTTAATATTTATTTTAGGTAACAACCCCAACTCTATTATCTAAATTAAATAATACTTAATTAAAATATTTATTTAATTAACCTAAATAAATATAAAAAATTATTAGTATATTTTTTCATTATTCCTAAAAGATTGTATAATCACTTCAAAATAGTATTTTAAAAAGCATATAATTAAGTTGTCTTTCCATAAGAATTGCAGTATCATACTTATTGAAAAATGGTGAGTAAAAAATTATGTCTATCACTATTTATAATATTTAGAAAATAAAAAATGATAATTAAATTAAATAATATTTAAGAATAGTTAGAATGAATCAATAATTGATTAAAAAATCCACAATGTTCTATTTTCTATTTCATAAAACTTATTTTAAAAAAGAAACATAAAATTTAAATTATGATTAAAGTAAATTATTTTGAATTAAAAAATACATCATTTCTTAGATAACATATATTTTTTAAAATTTTAAAATAATAAAAATATATTAGATATAAAATAATATTCAAAATAATTCAAAAATATTCAATTTTTTTTTATATATATATTACTTTTACATTTTACATTTTTCTTTTCTATTTCATAAAACTTTAAAAAAGGGTTAATTTTTTGAATAAAAAAATAATATAAAAGACACTTCTTAAATATCAAATATTTTTAAAAATATTTTTTAAAAATATTGAAATAATTATATATAAAATGATATTAAAACAATAAAGAAAAATTAAAATTTCAATTCATTAATTATATAAACTAATTTAATATTTTTAAAATATGACACTTCTTTCAATAAAACTTCAAAAAATATGCTCATTGACGATGAAAATAATTCATTAATGGTGGAAACGTAAATAAAATCCCACGTGAACGAACGCGAATGGGCAAACGGAAACAATACAAATGGAAAAGATGCGAGTTGAGTGGGGCCCACATGACTGCCACCTAAGCGCATCACAGCTTAGTGTGTGGCGTTTAAGCCGGCCAATATTAGCGAGGTCAAGCTAAACAAAGTCACCTTGAAACATCCACAAAACACTAAAATGCTTTTAGATTAATAATCAATTAAAGATTAATTAATTATTAGCTAATTCATGATTACTCTAACATATAGGTCCAAGTCACTTAGAATTTGTAGTTGTCTCAAATAGTTCAACATGTTCATGTATATTTCTGAACCTCAACAATTTTTTGTCTTCATGAATGAGTTTGAGTATCACTATGTGCATACTAGACTTACTATCATTCTAGTCCTTTTGGACTAATGTATCTTTTCATGAAGCTTAAGTCTCTTGCATATCAACTTCATCATTTTCATTAGCCCAAGAATTTTTGTATAACAAATAGGACTATCATGGATGGTTTTTCATAGGGTTTAGATGATCTTTACGATGACTATGATAAGGACTTCTATTCTTGAGAAACTATCTTTTGTGCATACTATCTCCTTTAAATTTATTTACTATTATGTTGACACCATCTTCAAATGGTTCTTGCCTATGTCCTACTATATTTGTGAAGTGAACTTTGTATTCATTTCCCTTAGTCTTCTTTCCTCTTGATTTTCCTTTTGATGACTGCAACATGCTATCATATTTTTAGCAAGTCAAAAATACCCTAATGTTGGTTGCATAGACAAACTCATCATTATAATAACAAGATAGAAATCACAAGGGTTTGGAAAGTCAATAAAGGTTTCATCTAATAGTCTTATATTTATTGTATTTTGATTTTATTGATATCTTTATGCATGGTGTCTCTTTGTTACCTATTTCCTACAACCTTGCCATATCATTTATTAAATCTACATGAAACTCTATCACCTAGAGGAAAAAGATGATTTTATGTTGTCTTTTATAATATAGGACAATATTATTTGTTTCACCTATTATTGTGGAATCATATTATTTATACTAGACATCATTATATTTAAATTCTCTACAATATTGCCTTCATTGCATTCTACACTTTTTAAGTCTGCTATGCACCATTTTAATGTGTATTATATAATTTTGTTTCAAACATGGAGATTGTCCTTATCTTTTCATTGGTACAAAAAACATTGGGTACTATCCTATACTTATATCACCTCTTTAAATGCTTGGTCTTTTGTATACTCTCCTCTAACACTATCCACTACTTGTCAAGAAAATTTCCTTTTCATGCTTCATGTCTCAACTTACTATCACTTTCCTAGGCCTATGTAGTAGCCTTCTACTCAGTGCATTTCACTATCATAATGAAATATTTAATCACTCATCATAGTAACTTTTTATGTTGCACCCTCTGAGCTATACTATAACAAGGGTTTATAGGGTTTTGTCATCTCATACAACCTGTCATATAATCTATGATATTTTCTTCATTTAATGTGATGTAATAATACTTATAATTTCAAACCCTTCAACTATATCTTCTTCATGTTTCATCTATCCATAAAATATTTTTTTAAATAATTTCTTTGAGGCATTCAAATTTCAAAACCTTTACAAGACAATCCTTTATACCATCTTTGTGAAACTTATCCATTGTAATCATGTCATAAAATGCCATTATATTTGTCTTCTATGAATTCATCTTTCCATACTTTCTCTACTACTGATTTCTCTATGTACTACCATCATTTATCCTCATACCTTCCCAACATATTTGTTCACTACGTTTCCTCTACTACCATTGTTATGATTATCACTATAATGTTATAGGCACTATCAACTTTACATGATTAAAGGAGTTGACATCTAGGCTTACAACAACCATTTTTTTCTATTATTTTGATAGTGAAACACTAATAAAAGGAAATGAACATGCCTTATCATAAAAAACCTTTTTTTTCTTTTCCTTATGGAAATCTCAACACTATCATCTCATGAAAATCTCCCTCACATTTTTTCGCATATAGTCCTCTAGTTTTGTCTAAAACCCTCTATCATTATCATGGTTACTTTTAAAATAGTCATTTTCTTTTCATTATACCCAATACATGTGTCAATTCTACCCTGTTTAACTTGGTTTCATTGCCTTATAAAGCATGGAATTATCGTGGTATTAAAAGCTCATGAGAAGGGTATAAGGTTCTTCTTTCCTCTTCGACAAGCTACATGGATTGTTACAAATCTACTATCCACCTTGATAAAGAATGTCCATTGTCATATATCCATGCTTATGAATAGGTTTTATATGAATGTATTGTGTAATTTTTCTACTGCCCTATTGCCATTTAGAATGAGGATACACCAAGATTTGTCAATTGTATTTTCAACATTCTATATCAATATCTTTCATTTTAGCAATGAAATCATTAGTAGGGTGGGTAACTGTCGAAGGATGGGGGACCAAAAAGGGGTCTTAAGTGGCCATCATTTTTTCTAAAATTGGGAAAGACTAGCCTTGGATGAGAAATTGAAGATATTTGTACTCAAAATATGAAGATGCAACCGGAAAAAGAGTCCTAGTGCTCTGAATCTAATTTCTAAACTACTATTTATTTCAAAATAGTAGGGATTAAGGGGTTCAAAAAGGGAGGCCACACAAATTGGTCCTATTTTTTTGAAAAATCCATAACATAGCATTTGGTGTAACCCCGCTAAAATTTTAACTTTTTTTTTAGCATTCCAAAATCACTTTAGTGAGGAATCAGCTAACATCATATAGTGTATCCTTAATTTTTCTACTAATTTTTTAATGAATATATGTATTTTTACTAATTTTCAAAGTGAACACATTTTGAAAAGTAGAAAATTGAGCGTGCTCCCCCTAATTTTTTTAAAACTAATAAAAAATCAAAAAAATTGAATATGTGTAGCATGCAGTCTAGATTCTAAAAATGTAATTTATCTTAAATTTTGATGAATCGTTAAAAACTAGTCGAAAGTACCAAATGTTGGTTTCTAACAAGAAAATGATACACTAACAAAAGAGATTAAAGATGAAAAACATAACATACTTAGAATATGAAAAAAATATGTGGTTAGATAGTTAGGAGAGAGCTTAACATTAGGTAAGTGCAAAAAGATGGGGGGCTAGAAAGGGGTCTTAAGTTGCCACTTTTTTTCTTTTCTTCTAAAATCAAGAAATACTAACCTTGGATGAGAAATTGAGGATAGTTACACTCAAAATTTGAAGATGCAAAAGAAACAATGTTTGTAGTGCTCCAAGTCTACTTTCTAAACTACTATTATCTTCTTTTTAAATGGTGGAGATTAAGGGGTTCAAAAAAGGGAGCCACTAAAATTGATGTTGTTTTGTCAAAAAAATATAACATAGCATCTTTTGTGGCTCCCTCAAAAGGATAACTTATTTTTGGTATTTTTAAAATTGCTTTGGTGAAAAATTAGCTAACATGTAGTTTATGCCTAATCTTTCTGATAATTTTCAATGAATATTTTATTTTTTACTAATTTTCAAAGCGGGCACATCCTAAAAAATAGAATTTTGGCCATTGTACCCCTATAATTTTTGAAATCTAATTGAATTTTTTTTTTTTGAATATGTGTAGAATGGATTCTATTTTATAAAAATGTAATTCATTTTAAATTTCAATGAATGATTAAAAAATAAATTAAAACATACCAAACACTAGTTTTTGATAAAAAAAAATGAACACACAAACAAAAGAAATTAATGATGAAATCCTTAACATTGTCAAAATGTGACAAAAATTGCATTGTTTAATAGATAAGAGAGAGCATAACATTACCCAAGTGTTTGATTTACTCAACCTTGAAACATGTGCAAACTTGATGGTTAGCACAAATGAGATTATGTGAAATCCTATAGAATATACAAAAACATGTATTTGGATGTTAGGAAGGCACTCCAAGCCTTTGGGTTGGAAATCCAAAGCAAATCCAAGCCTAAGGCTTGGGGATTCCCAAAGAAAGATAAAATGTCCTCATGTTATATCACAATTTTGACATAACACGAGCGTTTTATAATGCACTCATGTTATGTTTCGTTTTGTATTTTACTCCCTTTTGCAAAAAAATCATTGTATGTTTCCCAAGCTAGACATAACACACATGCATGTTATAATGTGCTTGTGTTATGTCTTTCTTCAAATTTTCTATGTGCAAGTTTGTTAAATGTAAGTTAAATGGAAATATGTTTTTTTATATATTTATATGTATGTATGCATGCATGTAAGTATGAATTTATGTATGTATGTATGTATGCTTGTATGTATGTTTGTATGTATGTATGTATGTATGTATGCTTGTATTTATGAATGTATGTTTTTATGTATGTATGCATGTATGATTGTACATATATATGTATTATTATATGTATGTATACGTATGCTTGCATGTATGTATGTATATATGTATGACTGTATGTATGTATGCTTTTATGCTTCTATGAATGTATGTATATATGCATGTATGTATGTATATATGATTGAATGTATGTATGTATGAATTTATGCTTGTCTGTATGTATGTATGTATGTATCCTTGTATGTAAGTATGTACATATGGTTGTATGTATGTATGTATATAAGGGTTTTGGATTTAGGATATATAAGGGTGAGAGTATACGTTATAGGGTTCAGGGTTGAGTGATTAGGGCTTAAGTAATAGGTTTAAGGTACAAGGTAGAGGGTAGAGGGTTTATAATTGAGGGATAATATTATGATTTTTGAGTGTATAAGATTAAGTGTGAAGGTATAGGGATTAGGGTTTAGGATATTGGATTTAGGATTTTACGACATGGATTGAGTGTATGCAACATAGGGTGAAGGGTTGAGAGTGTATGGTTTAGGTTTTAAATATAGGGTTGAGGGACAATATTCAGGTTTTAGGGTATAAGGGTGAGGTTATATGGTATAGGGATGATGGTGGGTGTAGGGTTCAAGGTTTAAGGCATAGGGTTGAGGATTGACGGATTGGGTCTGAAGTATATGGTTTAGGGTTGATGGTTTATAGTTGAGGGATAATGTTCAAGGTTGATTTTCTAAGGTAGAAGGTTCAGTGTTTAAGGTTGAGGGTATAAGGAATAAGTATGAGGGTTGAAGGTTTAGGGCATAACTATAGGGTTGAGGATATAGAGTATTGTAGACACTTAAATAATCTTGATTGATATTATGCGTTTGATTCTGATTAACTAACATCATTTCTTCCTAGATCACTTCGAACTAACCAATTAATTAAATAATCTTTATTATTTAGTTAAATTCATCAACTTCTACTATTAATCAAATAATTAACTTTATGGGATTAATTCACTTTCATTTGACTAATGTTTATCCTATTTAATTAAAATCAAATCATTTAATTAAATTCCCCAACTCCTCTCATTTGATCAAATAAATCAAACTATTTAATTAAATTTCATAAATCCCCTAACCAAATCAAGTTGATTAATTTTGAATTAATTAACTCTAACCACTCCCTAATCCTCATTACCCATTTCTCTAGCTTTTGACTCAAACTTGATCAAACTAAACCCAAGGTCAACTAACCAAGTTGCACATGAAAATAATTTCCTCTAATTAACTAAATAGCTAATTTTCCTCCTAATGACATATTCCTAAGAATATTCCTCTCAACCACACCTTCATTCAATTTCCCTCCAAAAGGATTTTAAAGCCTCTTACAAAGGTCTTAAATGCTCTTACAAGAGCCACCTTTTCCTTAAATGGTCTCTTACATGCCATCTTGTCCCTCTTACATCTCAACTGCATTCATTCAATTCCCTTACACCCTCTTACACATCCACCTACATGCATTAACTCTACATATTCTCCAAAATGTGCTCCACTTCCATCCATTAGCCTTGTGGAAAGTGTCACATTCCTATTGGCTCCCCTTTTAGTCCCACAATCACCAATTTCACTCACTCTTCAACTCTTGAGTCCTATAAGTAGAGGCCTCTTCTACTTGAAATGGATCCACAATCTCATGCAAGGTCATTATGCTTATTTCATCCCCTAATCATCCAATTTCTATCACTATCTTTGAGGGAAATTGGCATTTATCACATCCATTTTCATCTCACATCTACTTTTATCTTCATCATTTTAGCTTGAATTCCTCACCACTTGGGATAAATTTCATCACATTGCATCAACAATCTTGGAGCTTATCAACTTGGGATTGGGAAAGGGCCACTATCCACATCAAAGTGACACCAATCCCCATATGGGATGAGGTTTGGGTAGCTTAGATTAATATTTCATGCTTGATTTCATGTTTACTTCATGTTTTCAGTTTGGTTTCATCTTCTTTGCATGCTTGAGAATTTCATAGGGAATGATATTCGTGCTTATTTGAATGACTAATACCCTTGTGTTTTCCTATGTTTAGCTAGGCCCAGATCATTATTCACATTGTAGTGCTAGAAGGAGGGCTAACCATTTAAAAATTTGACATTTTGGCTTAAAAATTACATTTTTGTAGGTTCCAAGAAGTGGCATCACCTTTGACATTACTAGAGTATTTCTTTTACAAATATAGTGTCGCCTTTGCAAACAAAACCACTTTTGTTATCACAAAGTTGCCTTTGAGGTCTAGTTTATTATAGAGCATCTCTTTTATTTTTTTCACCAAAGCATTACCTTTGCTAAATAGTATCGCCATTGCAATGATACAGAGTCACTTTTGAAACATAGCATCTCCTTTGCAATAGGGTCACCTTTGTTTTCATGCTTTTTCACTCCATCTTAAAATGACCTTATCTTGGTCATATTTTGGTCTTTTTTAGAGTTTTTTTTTTAAAATGGGGTAGAATTTCATGAGCTATGCAATGGTGTAGATGTGTCTAAATTTTTGTAGAGTTAAAATTTTCAACCTAAATTCAAATCACATTGTAACTTGGTCTAAGTTTTAGGGTTTTATGCTTAAACATTTATCAAATCGCATTGTAACTTGGTCTAAGTTTTAGGGTTTTATCTAACATTTATCTAAAAAATTATCTAACTTGGTCTAAGCTTTAGGGTTTTTATGCTTAAACATTTATTTCATCTAGAATTTGGAGCATGGAGCATTGAAGTGAAAGAAAAAGCATTTGATATTCATTGTAATAGTGTTTTCAAACACTCATGGTAAAATAACCCATCATATGTTATTTTCCTTTCATGCTTTAAGACTATTAGTTTTTGATTGGGCTCTAAAATTAACCATTGCAATATTTCTTTCAAGTTGGCTTAAAAAAATTGAACCTACAAAATTACTGGTCATTGCTATCTTAGGTCCAATTGAACAAGGAAAACTCATACTTAGTTTGGTGCTTAAAATGAACCTACCTTTGCTTTGAGGATTAAAATTAACAAGTGTTTTCCATGTCTTGTGGTTTGCATATTTTTCATTGAATGTGTATGCTCTTCTCTCGCACCACTCAACAATCTTGAGAATGAAAAACATTCCTTTGAAATTTTATATAACCACCCACATATTTCAATTTGGATTTAAAATGAACCCCATACAAGTGTGAGAAAAAGGTGGTGTGTATTCTCTCTCCTGCGCTTTGTGTGATCCAGGAGATTAAAAAAAAGTGCTTTCTTTCTTTTTTATACCTTTAGAGGGCCTGCCACCCTACTTTGAAAGGTGGGAATGACCCAAGTTATAACAAGCTAAAGCCAAGATATTTCTAACCAATAAATGAAAATGTGTTTGTGAAAAATTCATAAGCAACGAGTGCAGATGTGTCATACTGACAAGTGCCATCCCTAGTGTCCATACGACACATCAAAATATTTTCTTATGAAGGGATTAGGAGGCCTCTTGATTGAAACAATCTTAAGAGAATATTTCCACGTGTATGGAAACCTTGAATGAAAGCCCCTATTAAGAACCAATTATTTTAGAAGCCAAAAAACTTTATGTTTCCTAGTGCAAGAATTGGCATAGCCATGGTAGGAGGGTCCTCAAAGAGAACAATCTGCACTGTGGAGCAAGAGTAACACAATGAAAGAAACACATAATATGGAGGAAAACACAAATGCAATTATTCTCATTAATAGAAATCTTAGCTACAATTGGCCAGCAACATCCAGACTTATATATAGATTCGGGCTCCCAAGCCTCATACAACATGTTTAGAAATGCATTCTTCCTACATGCTCCTTATTTCAAGAAGAATATTATAATTTGAATCCCTTATAAAAATCCCCTAATACTACCTTCCTAATTCTCTATTACAATTATTTATATCACATCCATGGTTCAAGGAACATCTGCGTTGGCCAAAGAATAACACAATTTCCTATGAAGGAAAATGTAACATGCACATGAATGGGTCGGCCTCAAATTTGAATTACTCCATCATCAGGTGCATAGAATGAAGTGTGGACCTATAGTGAAGGTCGAGAACACTCCAAGGAACAATTAAAATCACACCGTTGAGATCCTTAAGTTATGGGGATGATCTACGAATGATCAAACTAGACATTAAGCTTGAAAATTATTCTAGTTTCGGTTCAAGAAACTGCAACTCATTCTGAAAGCAATAATTTTCCGGAAAAAGATCCAATCATAATCAAATCTCAGAATAAATAATATGAACATGTCCACAATGTAAACATAGATCTGCAAGGTCTTGTGAGAAAATATGACAAGTCCACCAACATGAACTAAGCAAGAATAGAACAAGAACAAAATTGAAAGAAAATATTTTTGGTTGATGCAAGATTTCCCAAAACCAAGGATGCTCCTACATTAGACATCTGGAGTTAAAGAAAAGTGAGTCCCTCACTTTGCTAGGGCTAAAATAAAACCAAGAAAGTCTACCTCAACCTGAGAAATCCAAAAAGAATCTTCCACTGGTCTACCTTTCCACTTCACAAGATATTCTCTGTTCTACCTTCCACAATTTTTCCTTCCATCTCTAATATCTAGAATCTCCTCAATATCATCTAACAGTTGTTTAGGAAACTGATTCTCAAATTTTATTTTACTGTCTTCACTAAATTTTGCTTCATGGTACTGATGTAGATTTTCAATGTTGAATATAGGTGATATACCCATGCCATCCAATAACTCCACTTCATATGCATTTCCTGAACCAAGTTTCTTCAAGATTTTACAAGGTCCAAACTTCCTCATCTTTTCATATGATTTCTCCTTATACTTATGGTTCATGTATTCCAATTTTTGTTTCACTTGAGTATGCACCTTCTTCATATGTTCTACAAATTCTTCTGCTTCTGCACTCCAATTATCTTTCATGTACTGATGTTTATCAACTTTGTTATACCTCTAGGATGAGCTCCAGTAACAATCTCAAAAGGTGTTCTTCTAGTACTCCTATTCATTGAATTATTGTAGGAAAAATCTGCTTGTGCAAGGACCAAATTCCAACTTCCGGCCTTCTCTCTAACCAAACATCTCAGCAAATTCCCTAAACTCTTTTTCACTACCTCTGTCTATCCATCAATCCGTGGGTGAAAAGTAGAACTAAAATTTAGATCCGTCTTCAACTTCTTCCAAAGTGTCCTCCAAAAGTAACCAAAAAACTTTACATCTCTATCTAAAACAATACTCTTAGGTAACCCATGCAATTTGACCACTTCTTGAAAAATAAATCTGCTACAGTGACTACATTTGTTGTCTTCTTACAAGGTATAAAATGTTCCATCTTAGAAACTCTATCTACCACCATGAATATAGAATCATTACCTCTCTGTGTCTTCAAAAATCCAAGTATGAAATCCATGCTTACGTCTTCCCAAGGTCTCTCCAAAAATTTCAAATGTTTATGCAATCCAACATTCTGACTACTCCCTTTTGCAACTTGAAAAATTCTGCAACTCTGCACAAATCTCCTAACATCCTTATGAATCTATGTCCAAAAATAATTCACTTACCAATCCTATTGTCTTATCAACTCCAAAGTGTCCTAACAACCAACCACTTTTCTTTTCTTTAATCAAATTTTCTCTCATTGAACTCCAGGGTATACACAACTAATTTCCACGGAACAACATATCCTCCTATATGAAATAATCTAACCACTGACTCCTATCCTCCAAAACTAGTTCTTTACAAGCTCTCCAAGGTGTTGCAAAATTCAGTTCTTCCTTATACTGTAAGTCCTTCAATTCATTAAAGCATAATACCTCCACTCTCATCACTATCAGTAAAGTCCTTCTCCTACTCAATGCATCAACAACTCTATTTAAATTTCCACTTTTATGCTTCAAAACAAAAGTATAACTCTACAAGAATTCTACCCATCTTATGTGTCTCTGATTCAACTTACCTTGACTATTCAAATATTGCAATGCTTGATGATCTATATACAAGACAAATTCCTTAGGAAACAAATAATGTCTCCACTTCTTCAAGGCTTGAACTATGGTATAGAACTCTTGATCATGCACCGAATATCTTCTCCTAGCATCATTCAATTTCTCACTGAAATAAGCTACAAGTCTCCCTTCTTGACTCAATACTGCTCCAATTGCGCTTCCACTTGCATTGTAGTCTACCTGAAATACCTTATTCAAATCTAGTAATGCCAACACAAGATGCTCAGTCACCTTCTACTTCAACAAATCAAAACTACGGTCTGCTCCAGATGTCCACCTAAAATCTATCTTATCTCCTCTCATTATCTCTATCATAGAGCTACAAATAGAACTAAAATTTCTAATGAACTTTTGGTAGAAACTAGCCAATCCATGAAATGATCTCACCTCTCCAATGTTATCTGATGTAGGCCACTCAACAATTTCTCTTACTTTCTCAAGATCCATCTTCAACCCATGCATAGATATCACAAGATTTCCTAGATATATTCCTTCATGAAATTGCACTTCCTAATGTTTATCAACAACTACTCTTCTCTCAACCTCTGCAAAACTTTTCTTATATGCAACAAATTTTCTTCTCTACTCTTACTGAAAATCAATATGTCATCCAAATAAACAATCACAAACTTACCCAAGAATTTCTTCAAGACCTCATTCATCAGCCTCATGAAAGTACATGGTGTATTTGTTAGTCCAAAAGGCATCACCAACCACTCATACAATCCTTCATTTGTATTGAATGTTTTCTTCCACTCATCCCCTTCTCTAATTCTAATATGATGATATCCACTCTTCAAATCTATCTTTGTAAAGTATCTAGCTCCACTGAAAAAATCCATAATGTCATCCATCTGGGGCAAAGGAAATCTATATTTTAGAGTGACCTTGTTTATAGCTCTAGAGTAAGTACACTTCCTCCATTCTCCATCCATCTTAGGTGCTAACACAATAGGTACTACACAAGGACTCAAACTTTCTCTAATCAAAACCTTCCACAATAATTCTTGCACTTGTCTATTCAACTCATCATTCTCTGTAGGTGTCATCTGGTGTGCTACTTTATTAGGAAAACCAACTCCAAGAATCGGATCCATGCAATTACTAATACTCCTAATAGGTGGCAATCCATCAAGTACATTATCTGAAATGACTCCTCATACTTTGTCAGCAACTCCTTTATCTCTTTTGGGTGTTCTTCTACATGCTTTAGGTCTTAAACCTTCTTAGGAACCAAGGCATAGCATACATTCTCATGTCTCAATCCATCAAGGAATATCCTTCCATCAACTATACAAATTATATCATTTGTGCAAACCTCAACTTTTGAAACATCTTCCAAGGGAAACAAAGTTTGCTTCATCCCATTAGCAATAATGGTATATATATTCTTCCTTCCATCATGAATAGCTTGTCTATCATACTATCGAGGCCTTCCCAAAAAAATATGGTGTATATCCATAGGCATGATCTCACACAAAACTTCATCATGGTAATTTCCTATCTTTAATTTCACCAAAAAATGTTCACTTACCAGAATCTTATGCTCCTCTTGTATCCAAGCTATCTAATAAGGATTTGGGTGTTTCAATCTTTCCAGCTTCAATTTGGTCACCACTTCTTTAGAAACCAGGTTCTCTGAACTTCCACTATTAACAATCTCCTTGCAACATTTACTAGCTACCTTGCATCTAGTTCGGAACAAATTCATTCTTTGCAATGACTCTCTTGCTCGCTTTGACACAATACTCTTCTATTCACCAATACCTCTCCATCTTCTAGTTTGTTAGATAGCTTAGAATGATCGCCCTCAACAAAAGGTTATCCATCTATTGTTCTTTGTCTTCCTACTTGTCTCTCCCTAATTACATTCAAATGCTCTATGTCCTTCTCCTCCACACTTATAACATTTTCCCTTGAATTTCCTTTTCTCCTATCCTCTATCATCTCTTCTATAACCTTCATTCTAGTAACCACCATACCCTCCTCTTCTATAAGAGTTTCCATCACCTTTATGGTATGAATTTTCATTCTTATTGACCTCCTTACCCTTATTATGATCTGGAAAAGATCCTCTTCCTCCTCTAGTAAAATTTCTTCCTCTTTGAAATATTCCACCTCTTCCTCTCTATCTCCACTCATGTCTTTTATTCAGCTTCTCTTCTTCTTTTAGGGAACATTGATATTCCTCCTCTACACTCTGCAACTTAGTCAAACTAATCTCATCTTGTATAGAAAGTCTCAAACCATTTGCATATCTGGCTACTTGCTCAATCTCCCCCTCTGAATGTCTGGATTTGGTATTCAACTTATAAAATTCTTTAGTATATTTTGTCACACTTGATTCTTTTTTCTTCAAATTTTGCAACTTTCAGAACAAACTAATTTGATAATTTGCAAGCATAAACTTTGTTTTCAACTTATTCAACATTTGATCCCATGACTTTATCTTTTCTTTTCCTCTTCTCTACTCGTCTGTCAGCAAATGCTCCCACTAAAGGGATGCATGTCCTTTCAACTTTGTACAAGCAAGCTTCACCTTCTTATCTTCAATGGTACCTTCAAATTAAAAATACTTTTCCATTTTTGTAATCCAATCAAGCAATTCTTCTAAATCCAACTTACCATTATAATCTGGTGGATTAAAATGCAGTATGGTATTAACCCTAGTTAGGGATCTTATAAACTGTCTTCTTCTTGATCAAGGCTAGGTTGATTTCCTATTTCTCTTTCTTCATCACTCACATCATCAACTAGTCAACCTCTTCTTTGGGCTATTTCAACTGCATCTAATCTGGATGCAATTCCTTTCAACATCTCCATTATCACTTGGTCTTCATTTCTGTGTGCTCTATTTCCTCTACCATTTCTTCTTCTCGCCATCTTTACAAAAGTCCTTTGTAGCTACAGGTAGGATCCTCAATCTGCCACCCCATAAAAAAAATTTAACAGGACTCCATGAATTCTGATGACCTCACACAGATCAAATCTCACTCTGATACCAATATGGCATAGCCACGGTAGGAGGGTCCTCAAAGAGAACAATCTACATTGTGAAACAAGAGTAATACAACAAAATAAAAACACAATATGGAGGAAAATGTAGATGCAAAATATTCTCATTAACATAAATCTTAGCTACAATTGGCCAGAAACATCTGAGCTTAAAGATTTGGGCTCACAATCCTGATACATGTTTAGAAATACATTCTTCCTATATGCTCCTTAATTCGAGCAGAATATTACAATTCAAATCCCTTATCAAACTTCACTAAGATTTCCTTCCTAATTCTCTATTACAATTATTTATATCACATCCATAGGTCAAGGAACATCCACATTAGCCAAAGAATATCATAATTTCCTATGAAGGAAAATGTAACGTGCGCATGAATAGGTCAGCCTCAAATTTGAATTACTCCATCATCAGGTGCATAGAATGAAGTGTGGACCTATAATGAAGGTCGGGAACACTCCATGGAACAATTATAATCATACCGTTGAGATTTGCAAGTTCCGAGGATGTTCTATGAATGAGAAAACTAGCCATTAAGCTTGAAAATTATTCTAGTGTCGATTCAGGAAACTGCCACTCATTCTAGAAGTGATAACTTGCCAAAAAAAGATCTAATTGTGCTCAAATCTTGGAATAAATAATATGAACGTGTCCATGATATAAACATAGATCTGCAGGGTCTGGTGAGCAAATATGATGAGTCCACCAACATGAACTAAGCAATAATAGAACAAGAACAAAAATGAAAGAAAATATTTTTGGTTGATGCAAGACTACCCAAAAACCAAGGATGCTCCTACATCAGGAATGACCATTATGAAGCCACCCCACATTCCACTATTCATAGTCGAAACAAAAAAATTCTTCGAGGTTTGAGATTTGGTGCACCTGAGAAGTGTGTGTCATGTAAGAGAGAGCCAGTGCCACTAAATCTCTTGTTGTTCACTTTGTGTTAGTATTTGGAGCAATCTGAGTGGGGACTCAATAAGTGGTATCTCTTCAACCTAGTATTCTCCATTTTACGAGTCAGTTGAACACATTACTTGGTTCTAAAACATTGAAATAAAAATTTAACATTCATTTCAAATTTAAAACCCTTTCAAAAGAGTGAATACCTTTGGAGAGTCTAATTATTACTACTTTTCCCTAAGGATTTTATCCTTAGAGGCTTCTAAATACTTGGGCTCATATCTCAACTCACTCTCTTCAAAGCCAACTTAGGGAAACTATGGCCTTGGCTACTTGATTTTCCCATAATGGACATTGTGGAATGAAAGGTTTCTTAGACATGGAAATTTAGTTTTAAATTTAAGTAAGACAAGTGGATGTGGTAAAATAAAGTCATGAATCAAGATTAATCCAAATTGAACCCCACACATGTGCTTTTCTATATTTTTCTCATATGATTTTCTATGCAAACATTGATCTTTTTGGGCTTGAGTCATTCATAGGGTAAAGCATGTCCTTCAACACCTTAGTCTTGTAAACAAAGTCCTTCTAGGTTCATCTAGGTTCAAAAAAAACATTTTCATCCCTCTCAAACATCTATCAAAATCCATCCCACCAAAAAACTTTAGAGCTTTAGAAACATCAATATTCTAGACTTGGGTTAGTCATTTAAACTAAATCAAAATCACCTTGTTTAGTTAGGTGTGTGGTAATGTATCCTTTCTCATATATTTAGTTAAATTATCATCCTTTGAACAATTTTATCCAAAGATCACAAGTCCATATTAGAATTTACAAGTTCATTATCCAAAACCCTAACTCTAGTATTGACCAAAGATCTTAAAGTTCAACACCCATATCATTTACCCTTTCATCCTTCAACTCAAACACCTTAGAGGGTGAGTTTTGAAACAAGATAAAAACACAAGAAAAACATGGAATATTAACTCGATTCATACATAATGAGTGATCTAAATCAACCAAACTAGCAAAGCCTTATGCTACCAATTGATTATCAAAACTCGTGTTTATACAATTCACACATGGGATCATTATATCCTACAAACCTCAAAGATACAAAAAAGTGAGTATTCACAATCTAAATTTTAGAACACCTTTCCCTATGGTAAATTTAAATCAAAGTCAAAACCTACAAATCTATCAACCAAATGATCAAAGCATGATTTTTCAACAAAACAACATTATCCTATCAAATCAATACATGCCAAATATGAATATACCAAATACAAACTTACCCAACATGAACATATCAAATCCACACTTGGTGAGCTATGGGATAGATGCTTTCACAAATAACACAAATTTTGTTCAAAGTCCAAACAATATGTTGACAACTCAATATATTGATCCAAGTCAGGGTAACAACATGCAAAATCAAGGTTACCTAAATCAAAGCTATATGATTCCCAAACACAACAATGTTCAATGTCAACCTATAATAAAAAAATCTAAACATCATCCCAAATAAAAACATTGTCCAAAATCAATTTGTGCATGATCACATACAAATACCACAAATGTATATTCCAAATATACTTGACCAACAACCAAATCAACTATATCAAGGGTGTCAAAATCAAAATCAAGATCAAATTTTGTGACATCAAATTGCTTCACTTACCAAAATAGTTGATTCATTGCACCAAAAGTCATATCCATCCCAAAATCTACACTCCCCCATTGGTTAGACCATGTCATCAAAACATTGAGTTGTGTCCCCAACCACATCAAGAAAAAAACTTCAATATCAAGAAGTTGGACATCAAAATCAACAACCTCAACAACAAGATCAATCATGAAAAGAATCTTCTCAACAAGAACAAACCTCACAAGATAACAAACATGAATACACTCTTTTGGGAGAGCCAATTGAGTCTACATTATATAAGCTAGTTAATGCAAAACTCATCACTCTTCCAAAAGTAAGTGCTTTAAACTCTATCATAAACTTCCCTTGGAATAAGGGTAGAGATTATTGTAAGTATCATAGAGAAACTATTCATAAAATGAAAAATTGCATTCAACTCAAAAATCTCATTCAAGACCTTATTGATCAAATAAGAATAACTATTGAGGACAATGATCAAGATTCAACTACTAGTGATAGCAACGACAATCTCTCCACCATAATTGTTGAAAATACTAATCAAGATTTATCCATCGATGAGCACATTGAAGATTTTTCTACCTCATCCAATGATCAAATCAACATTCATCAAGAGTCACTTTTTAATCATGATAAAAACCCTTCAAAAATATCCAAATATGATTCATTTCAAGGAGTGTTAACATCATTTGATCCTATGGCTAAAAACATTGATAATATCTACACTATTGATAGTTGTCATTAATGTCATTGATTGCTCTGGTATTCTTACCTCCTACTTGTTCTTTGTTCTGGTAGCGATGTTAGGTGTAGTGTGGGATATATTTTTTCTTCTATATCGACATATTCTGTAATGTGTTCATCCATTTATATCTCTAGTGCAAGCCAACTAAGTGCATATGAAGACCCGATATATATGTGAAGTGTAATAATCACAAAAAATAGAATGAATGAATATATGTGATGTATTAAAGAAAATTGTTGATGTATGTGATATAGTCAGATAGTGTTATGATTGTATAGAAGTTTTGTTCTCAACAAGAAATATATTAATACATATGTAGATACAATTATAACAGTTCAATTTTGTAATATTATCTCTAGATGTAAGTTGTCTCTTAGTTGTAATAGTTGCTCTTATATTTTGGGCAATGACCCCACTCGCAGTTAGCCAACCCAATAGCTAGCCACCCTGACAATGAGCCACCCTTTTATTCTATAATTGGTTACTTAATAATTGAGAGTTGACCTTCTTTGTGGTTTTTCCCATCGTGGGTTTCCACAGTAAAAATCTTTGTGTTATGTGGTGTTGTGGTTTGTTTGGTAATTTTAATTATATTATGTGGACAACTACTTAAAGGTTTTAATATTTTAGAGGAATACTTATTCACCCATCCCCTCTTAGTATTCTAGATGTTCAACAATTGGTATCAGATCCAAATCCTTTAGAAGAGTCTAACATCTCAAAGGAGATTCAGAAGGTTGAACATATGGTACCCAAATCTACCATGGATCAAAAGAACTCATGTCTTTTCTTTAAGAACTTGAAATCATTGAAGATGAGAATAAGGCTCTATCAGAAAATATTCAAATGGAAAATGATTGCATCCATAAGTTGAAGGATCAGATCTGAAAATTCAAACTAAGGCACAAGGAGGTCAATAATGAACTTAAGTTCGCGAATAGTACTACCCTTGATTTGAAAGCTAAGAGTGAAGAAGATGAGAAAATCAAGGAACATTTGAATAATATAATCAAAGGAAAATTTGATGAATGTATGAAGTTAGAACAAGAAGTTGCATCCCTCAAATCAAATTTAGAAGAATCAAAGAACCAAGAAGTCAAATACAAAGAAAATTCTAAAAAGTTTGATGAAATATTAGTAGCTCAAAGATCACCGACAAACAAGGAAGGCTTAGGCTATGAAATTGGAGAATGCTCACACAATAAGAATGAACCTGATCCGGTAAAAGAAGCTAAAACTAAATCAAACAAAGAAGACAAATGTAAGTCTCTTCAAAACAATAGGTAAGTAGGAAACCCTTCTCTTTTATTAGTTGTTGTTTTAATTGCAACAAATTGGGTCATAAAGCATTAAATTGCAGAAGTAATATGAATCAAAAAGCTAGTTTTTACTCTAGTAGATGTTACAATTCCAATATTTATGGTCATGAAGCTAATTTAAATATAGGAAACCAAATAGAAATGATTACTTCAATTGTTATTATTATACATGCTATGCATATGGACATAAAACTAACTAGTGCAGGTCATGACAAAAGGAGAGATCCAATAGGTGTTACAATTGCAATAAAATAGGACACATTGCAAGATTCTTCAAAACTAGTGTAGTCAAGCCAACCAAACCAACAAAGAAGGTCGATAAAGAAAAGGTCAAGGAAAAAATGAAGATCTAGAGAAAGAAAGAAGAAAATGGATCCTGCTCCTATGTAGATATCTATCCCGGTAATTAGCCACTCTCAAACTATTTCCTAGGGGAAGCAAGTTCAAAGCAGTGTGTGGAAATTTGGTAATGTCACATCTGTCTAATGAATAGGGAATCATAAAAGGAGTTATGGCACATTTAATGCAAAAAGGTGCATGTTTTGTGGAATTAGCATAAATTCGAGTTTGCAAGTCATTTTTGTTCACTCAAGTGAAAAAGTTGCAAGGAGCTAAGAAGAAGAAAGAAGCCACATTGTGTCCTAGGGTTTGCAAATTTGCAAGTGGTATTTTTTTCTTGAAATTATTTGTGGTTAGAGTCATGGCTACTTCCTCTCTAGTCAAATTGGCATCTCATCCTCATCCTAAATTCAAGAAGTATTTGGATATATCAATTGAAAATGATATGACTGGCTATTTACCGAGAATCTCACACAGAGTCATTCCTTCAGAAGATGTTAGGGCTTACATTTATTCAAAGCTTGAGGAGTTTAATCACACCAAGTTACTTGATTTATGGATAAATGAAATCATCAGTGATGACTGGGTAAGTGCACCAAGATGGTTCCCAAAAAGGGGGCTTAAGTGGCCACTGTTTTTTGAAATAAGGAAACGCTGACCTTGGATGTGAAATTGAGGATAGTTACACTCAAAATTTTGAGATGGAACAAAAACAAGGATCGAAGTCCTCTGAGTCTACTTTCTAAACTACTAATTTATTTTGAAAATGGTTGAGATTAAGGGGTTCAAAAGAGGGATGTACATAAATTGGTGTTGTTTTTGTCAGAAAAACATAACATAGCAACTATTGTACAACCTGAGCACAGTGAAATTTTTTTAAGTAATTTTAAAATTGCTATGGTTAGAAGTTAGCTAACAACATCTAGTTGATGCACAATTTTTCTGATAATTTTTTAATGAATATTTGATTCTTTACTAATTTTCTAAGTGGGCACTTCCTAAAAAGCATAATTTTGGCCGTGCTTCCCCTACAAATTTTGGAAAGTAATAGATTTTTTAAAAAATTTAGAATGGAGTCTAGTTTCTAAAAATGTAATTTATTTGAAATTTTGATGAACGGTTAATTTATAACGAAAAAAAAATCAAACACTGCTTTTTTACAAAAAAAAGACATACAAACAAAAGAAATTATGGATGAAAGGCCTAGCATTGTCAGAAAGTGAAAAAAATTATATCGTTGGAAAGCTAAGAGAGAACTTAACATTACCCATGTGTTCGATTTTGTCGATATTCAACCAAATGAAATTCTGACAGTGAGCACGAACCCGATTATGTGAAAAGTTGTAGAATTTGCAAAAAACACATCTCTGGTCATTGGGAATGCCCTCCAAGCCTTTGGGTTGGTATTCCAAGGAAAATACCAAAGATAAGGCTTGGGGATTCCCAAACCAAACTATAACATGAGCACGCTATAATGTGCTCACGTTATTTATTAGTTTTTATTGTTTTCTTCTTCGTGGAACATATCTAGCAACACATAACACGCTCATGTTATTTCTTCCTCTAGTTAAATGACACTTTTTTGAATGTTTGTTCATATGTTTGTATGTATATGTATTTTGATGTGTCATGTATGTACGTATGTGTGTATGTATGCCTATATGTATGTATTTATGCTTATGGGAGAGAGGGCGAGAGAGGGTGGGAGTGGGAGAGAGTGTGGGAGGGTAGGAGAGTGTGAGAGAGGGTGGGAGAGTGTGAGAGAGAGTGGGAGAGTGGGAGAGGGTGGTAGAGAGTGGGAGAGAGAGTGGGAGAGAGGAGAGTGTGTGTGAGAGTGGGAGAGAGGGAGAGGAGATAGGGTGGAAGGGAGGGAGGACAGAATGGAAGAGAGTTGGAGAGTGTGGGAGAGGGTGGGAGAGGGTGGTTGATAGTGAGAGAGTGGGAGAGGGTTTAGGGTGTGAGGGTGTGAGGGTATGGGAGAGAGCGGGAGAGAGAGGGAGGAATATAATGGGAGAGAGTGTAGTAGAGTGAGAGATAGGGA
>VDFB02373365.1:268209105-268339188 GCA_007258455.2 Sequoia sempervirens
AACACCTTACTATCCACAAGGAAATGGCCAAGAAAAGGCCTCAAATAAAATAATCTTGAAAATCTTGAAGAAGACTGTGAATGATGTAGGGAAAGATTGGCATGTTCAACTCAATCCTGCCTTATGGGCTTACAGAACCAGTGTCCGCATGCCAACGGGAGCAACACCATTTGCTCTTGTCTATGGAGCAGAAGCCATCCTACCTCTAGAAGTTGAAATCCCATCACTCAAAGTATCACTGAAAGGTCTCACAACAGATGATGAATACAAAGTTTCCCGAATCCAAGAACTAGAACTCCTAGATGAAAAGAGACAAAGAGCAGCTGACCATTTGAAAGCATACCAACAGATGATGTCTCGTAGCTACAACCACAAAGTAAAGCCATGTTCCTTTCAGGTGGGTGATCTGGTTTTGAAAGAAAACCCACGAAATCAGCAAGACAGAGAAAAGAAAGGAAAATTTGAACCAAATTGGCTAGGTCCTTATGTGGTTATCGTTGTCTACAGTTCAGGAGCATACAAACTATCAATGTAAGAAGGGGACCTATTTGACGAACCCATCAACAGCATGCACCTAAAAAAGTATTATGTATGAAGCGGTTATTATTGGTAGAAAAAGTCCTAAAGAAATCCAAAAATAGCAGAAAAAGTCCTAAAGAAATCCAAAAACAGCAGAAAAAGTCCTAAAGAAATCCAAAAACAGCAGAAAAAGTCCTGAAGAAATCCAAAAACAACAGAAAAAGTCCTGAAGAAATCCAAAAACAACAGAAAAAGTCCTGAAAAGCAACCAAAAACAGCAAAAAAAGACCTGAAAAAATGGTTACCCTGGTGAAAACCTGGCAAACAGGCATCTCGGTAGCGTCAAAAAAAAAAAACGTCATAGGGTGAAAACCTAACAATAGGCAGTCTATTGACATGAAAAATGCAATAAAAAAAAATAGTGAAAATCTGGCAAACAGACACTATTTGTAGCTCTCCATTTATTAGTTCATATTCTGCACTTGGCTTTTCAGCTTTCCTTTCCGTGTATCTTCCCATCATCTTAGGTCCATACCAGCATCATGCTATCATCATTTTCCTAGAACGATAACATCTTACCATGGCTTGATTATTGTACATATCCATTCTAGCAAGTTGTGTCAATACTGGGGGCAAATGTTGACATACTAGGGGCAATCAAGTTTCAAAAAACAACTAGACAAGGAAATCAAATCCAATCATGTAAACAAACAACCAAATCAAATCCCATGAACAAACTATCCAATCATCGATCCATGTCACAACAGTTTTCAGTAAGTACCATATCATGACTCATATCTGGATGATGTAAAATCTGAACAATGTTTGGAATAACAGTTTTTCATTTTGAACAATAGTTGTTTAAATTTTGATATCATCTCTCTGGAGTACACTCGATGATGTACTGAACTAGAGTGGCAAGGAAAGAGGATCATTTTTCTTTGTCTGTTGTCTTGAGGTTAACTATCTATTTGTTGTAAATATGTCATGAGACATGATTTCCAAAGCAATATCATCGATGATAGTTCCACATTTGCATCAGAAAGTGGTTAATCTTTGACTGTTTATGCAAGAAATGCTCAGGTCATCTCGGTTCAAATATACTTCAATGCTTGTGTTCACTTGCTATATCAAAAATCATGAAAGTTGTACTCAGGTCATCATTGGTGCTAATTTCCCCTCTGATGCTTGTGAATACTTCCAACATTTTAACGCTCTATGCTGATCCAAGAAAGCTACCAAAAGGCTCAATGATTGGTTTGCATCATTTAGTTGCATTTCATTTTAGATCAGTGTACATATATCTGCATACCGGATTTGCATCAGAGTTTTTAAAGGGCTAACAATAACGTCAACAACTGTCATGTCTCTTTGGACTATTTATGGAGGACATTTAGACATTTGTTTCATTATCACCTCTCATTTCATTATCATTTCATCTAGGTCCTATCATCTATCATTTTCCATTCATTTACATATCATTTGAGATCCATTATTCAAAATTCTTTATTTATTATCATTTTACCATTTATCATTTATCATTTTATACCATTTTCCATTATCATTTCATAATCATCTCATATCATCTATCATCTTCATCTCATTATCATATCCATTATCATTTTAACATTTATCATTTATCATTTTATATCATTTCCCATTATCATTTCATAATCATCTCATATCATCTATCATCTTCATGTATCATTATCATATCCATTATCATTTTACCATTTCATTTATCATTTATCATTTTATCATCTCATTTCATATCATTTCATTATCCTTATCATTCATCATTTCATTAACATTTCATGTCATTATCATCTATCATATTATTTCAATAATATATCATTACATTGTCATTTTCGTTCATTATCATTTATCGTTTCATCACATTATCATTAGATTTCACAACATATCATTTATCATCTTATCATATATCTCATTATCATTATCATTTCATTCCATTATCATTCATGTCATTCCATTATCATTCATCTCATTGCATTATCTTATCATTTCATTTTCTTATCATTCCTTATCTTATCATTTCATTTTCTTATCATTATCATTTCATTTCGTTATCATTCATTCATCTCATCATTTCATTTATCATTATCACTCATTTGCCTTATCGTTCATTTCATTCATATCATCTCATTTTATTATCATTATCTTTTCATCTCATTTATTTCATTACCTTTTCATTTCACTATCATTACCATTTCATTTTCATTTTTATTTCATTTTCATGTTTATTTACATATCACTTTCATAGTATCATTTCATTATCATTTTCATATTTACTTATTATTGCATTTCGTCATCATTTACATTTCATCATTTTCATATCATTTATCACATTACATTCCCATCATCCTATCTTCATGGTATATTACATCACAAATTCATAATGCATATCGTAAACACAACATTCATCTTTATTATCATCTTACATTTGAAAACCTGCATAACATCACATATCACATATTCCATGGTATACATTCATCATCCACCTGCATGACATCATTAGTACGCATCATCAATCATTTGTCATCAATCATCATCGTAAACACATCATATCAAATCATCCTGCATATCATGTTAGTCATCAAATCATTCAAATGCATACCAAAATCCATAACTGCATATCACATAATCAACAAATCATGATAGACATCCCATAAATCATCTCATAAATGCACATCACATCATCACAAACAATCATTGCCACTGCATATCAACACTCATAAAAAATGATACAAATGTCCAAATGTCCAATGAAACTGCAGAGTTCAAAGAGAGATACATAGGATATGATCAATAAAATGGCATATACAGGCTCCAAAAATGATATACATCACAAGGCTAGCTGGTCGATGCCCTTGATGGAGCTGGTCTGGAAGGAGGTAGCCTACCACTGGTACCTGCATCTGGATCTCGCCGAGGCCCAGTAACCCCTAGACTCTGAGTACATGTATGTGACTTGCTCCTACTCCTAGTATGGGACCATGGAAATGGCTCTCTACGCTCAAGAGGACATAACTCCTCATATCAAGCTCGATAATACTCGGCCTTCCTCGCCATCTCCACGCCCTCTGCAATGGTGTCCCGTAACGATGCACTCTCTACAGTGCCCATCAGTCTCTTAGCTACGCCCTCAGCCTTTGTTGCCCTCTGTCTCAAAGCATCTCTCTCTATGATCAGCTGAGCTATCTGTGGGTCTGGGGAAGGCGGAGTGACCGGTACCTATACCTGTGCTTGAGCCTGAGTCTAAGCCTGTGCCAGCTATGATTGCAACTATGCTATCATGCTCTGTGCCTGCTCTAACTGACCCTGAATAGTCTACACCTGGGCCTGCAAAGTGGCTATCTATGTCTACTGGGAAGAGGAGTACATCCTAATGACCGTCTGTGGTCTACCACTAGATCTGGCCCTCCAAACAACCTGGGCACTGGCTAAGCTATCCATCCTCTGCCTCACTAACCTCTTTGCCTCCCTTCCATCATCTCCCCCGTCATCCCTACCATCTGAGCTATCATCATCACTATCACCCTCCTCTCTATCATCCTCCTCCTCATCTCCAGCCACACCCTCCTCCTCTCTGCCACTAACTGTCTGCTCTCCGCCAGCCACACCCTCCTATCTCCCTGCCACTGGCTGTTGTACCACTACAATGGGCCCTGGATCATCTGGACAGGTAAACTGTGGAAATCAATGAGTATGGAAGTACACTAAGTACTCATCTGACATGCCTGCATCTGTAACCTCCAGCCTGTACGCCCATACCTCTGGTTGCAAACTCGCATACTCTATGTACGCCACCTGGTAAGTAATACAGTGTCCCCATCCAAGATCATCCTTGCGCCACCCATAATGAGCAACGCCCTATGGCATACCCTATGTAAAACCATACTATCTCTGAACCTGCAAGGCTGAAAATAGATCAATAATGAATTGGGTGTGTCCTATCAGATACTAGGGTATACAAACAAATGGCATCTCCAAGTGATCTATGTCCCAAGGCTCACAGTCTATGTATGGTCTCCATATCACTGAGTCCACATCGTCGAGCACACGTCGCCAGTACTCCAACTTGCCCAGCTTGGGCTAGACAAGTGCACCTGAATACACCTCCACATATGGCTGCCCTTGTAGCCTAACCCTGGAACACTTCGACCTCATCACCGCAATATGCTCCCACGCCCAAATCTGGAGCAAAGTCACACCACTAGCCAAACTCGTCAACCCTTAGTAGACCACCTGATGTAGATCATGATACAAATGCACCAACATGCAGCTCCCCCAAGAGTATCTTCGTGGCTGATTCACCATCCACTCTAACATCTTCCCCCATCCAACTAAAAATCCCTTTGACCGATGGTCCAGTCCAAGGAAACCTCCGATAAATGCCGCCAACACTACAACTAAGGCTGGATACCTGCTAAAATCCACCCACGACACCCAATATCCGGCTATAGATGCATCACTATAGATCCTCCTTAGTGCCTCTGTCCCACCTATCTCCTTGTGGTCATAAACCACAAGGGCACCTACAACAGGAATCCCTAGAATCCTGTATTCATCCTCATGTGTCACAGTCATCTCACTAGTCGGCAAATGAAAGGTGTTATGATCGGAATGCCACCTCTCTACCAAGGCAGTCAACAATCCCCTATTGACTTGAATCCCTCGTGGGATAGTCAATAGGGATCCCAGTCCACAGGCACCTATCCACTGTACCTCCGCAAGAGTCAACTCTCCTATCTGATCCCAACATATCGGGAACCACTCTCTACTTTGGAGGTTGTCAAACACCTCCTATTATCATCACAATGACAACTAATCAGACTCATATCAGTAACCCATATCACACAATCCAAACATCATTCTATTTTTATTTCAAACATAAATGCAAATATGTGTTCACATCAATCATTTACTATTTGTTTTCTATCGCAGAAAGCAAATTTATCAGGAGTCATATCAATCATTTACTACTTGTTTTCTATTGCAGGAAACAAATTTATCAAAAGTCCTATCAAGCATTTACTCTTTGTCTTCTAATCGAGGAAGAAAAGTTATCAGTTAATCATCAACTATCAGCATGATGGCAAAACACTTTCTTTATCTATTGACCAAGGACGCAATATAGACCATCATTTTTTATTTTTTTTCATCCTGCCATTCTACCAAAATTTTCTCAGATGTGCTAATCTGCACCTCATATGTGCTAAAACTCAAAAGCGCTACAGTTTACCTCAAAAGTGCTAAAACTCACTCGATAGACTCTTACACCCTAAAAGTGCCACTTCATTACCTATAAGTGCTAGAACCAGGGGTGCGCTAATACACACAGCTGATGCACTATTTCATCACCTAGATGTGCTAAAACACTAAATGCGCTCAACTACCCCGCATATGCACTACTTCGCACCCTAGAAGTGCTAATCTACCTTTATTCTAGCCAATTCCTGGATGCGCGACTCTGTGCCTTGTATGCGCTAAAGTAACCTACCCAGCCTGCTACCCTAGAAGCGCTACTTTATACTTCGTATGCGCTAGACTGCCCGGTTTTACACTGCACCTAAAAGCGCTATAGAACACCCTAGATGCACTAACGGACACTTTGAAAGTGCTAAAACAGGCCCGTGGATGCGCTAAAACGGCATTTCTAATCCTAAATCCACGTTAAAACTTGCAAAAAATGGATCAAATTCATAAAAAAATGAATCACAAAGAGGTTTAATTGACTTACCGGTGGTCCATATGTTGCTGGTCTCTGAAATCATCGTGCCCACTCGAATCCGTGAGTGTGATATGGAATCGGCATCTCGCTATGTCACTGTCAGAGCACCAAAATCATTATAGCAAAAGAGTGAAAATGACTTCCATTTTCATCCCTTTTACCTTACATAGGTCAATTAAGGTGGGCTTTTGGTGGCATTTTTCTTTTCACTTTAAACTGGGGCATCTTTTACATCACTTATCAAGAGCTAAATCACTAACTCTCCAACAGACTCTCATCATCCGTGATTTACCTCCCGAGGGGGCATCATCAGCATCAGCATCAAAAACAAATCAGGGGCAACAAAAAAAAAAATCTTTGAAGCAATGCGTTTCACACATCACTTTAAAGAGGGGCAAAATGTATATGCATAAAATTGGTCATGTTTAATTATTCATGACATTTAAAGAAATATTTATTATTTAATGAATTCCTCTAAAAGTCTTCTACACAATTAAATTTAATCAATTTAATTATAATATTCATTTATTTTATTCTCCCACCATAATTAAATAAATCTATTTTATTTAATTATTCCACAATCTACTTGATTAAATTAAATAAATACATTTTATTTATTTAAGTTAATTATCATCTTTTGAATTTAATTAAATATTTTTAATTAAATTTAAATCTCTTTTCTTTCTATTTTAAAACTTTCCTCTAATTAATTAAATACTTTTATTTAATTAATGTCATTCTTTCAAATTTAATTAAATATTTTATTTAATTAAAGATCTGCTGCTTTCTTCAAATCATAATTAGATATTTTGTTTAACTATGAAATCTTCCGATTTCCTCAAAATCTTAAATAAATATTTATTTAGTTAAGAAAAATCAACATGCACTCATAAATAAATAATTGAATTAGATAATTCATTATTTATCTTATCATAATCTTTCCATTTTTCTTCTAAAAAGATGATTTTTAAATCATCTCATCTTATCTCTTCCATTAAAATGGAAAAATCTTGCTTTATTCGTTTCCTTCTATTTTCTCTTCAATCTCATCTATCTTCAACCGTTTGATCTGTCATGAATTATCACAGCCATTGACTAACCCAGCCAATCGAAATCTTCAAAAAACTCTATAAATACACGCGAAAATCCAAGCATTGGTTACAACACTGGACGAACACAACATACGCATACATTGTATTCTTGCATTTTAGCATAATCTTGCATTTAGCATAGTATGCATTTTTAATATCTCATTCTTCAGTAGCCTACTTCGTTGAGCTTGGCATTCCTAATCTGAGACCAACTTGAGTAAAGACGAATCGCTAGAGATAGAGAACAATAGAACGACTTCGAAGAGGCTGCCATAAAACAGTTTGCTTATTTCTATTTTTTCTTTCAGTTTCTTTGATTTAATGTTTTATTGATTATGTTGTTAAATTGGTTTAGATTGATCACATATTTGATACACACAACACTCAAATAAAATTGACTACTTAAAACACTTGAAGAAGGTAAACTAGTGAAAATATCTATCAATAGAAAAACACTTAAGTCTTTTTAATTACAAAAATAGAAAGTATGAATAATAGGGAACCTTGTGTTAAAATTTGAAATTCACTATTAAGGATGCTAGCATGTTACACAGATGTATGTGCATCATGTTGTCACCTTTATAAAACAATGTGTGAAATGCCCAGACAATGTGAAGATTCAACCTTTTTATTCAACTAGCCTATAACTGTAACATGCCAACCCTTCAATGAAGTAAAAATTCCTAAGTTTTCACTTTGCGAGTAAATAACTATGTAACAAGCTATTGCAATAAAAATTTCCTTGTCTTTATTGAGAATATACAAACAATGATGCCATAACAAAATATAATAAGGATTCCATTTCATTACAATAATTTCACAAGTTACAATCATACAAGAATGCATACATCAACATACATAGCTCAGTGAGCTTTGGAACAAATAGCTTATAGATGATCGAGGATCCTTCCTTTCAAATCTTGGTTCTTTTGTTGCCTGTTGTGGAGGAGAAGCATCACTCAAGTGCTTTTCCACCAACCACATACCCATATGAGGTCCCCTGCACATCTATCATTTAATAGATGGCCCTTCCCTTCAATGAAGAGATTTTTAGATTAATTGAATAACGACAACCAACTAAGCATAGTGTTGTTTCCTACATAACTAGAACTTGTAAACACACAATCTAGAGCTAGCATGTAATATTGGATCATGGTGAACTGACAGTGGAGCCAAAGGAAATCACACTACTTTGGCCAAAGTGTTCTCATTCAATACTTCAAATGAAGGTCATCTATCACATACACTACTCAAGGTCGATTTGAATTAAGGCCATCTTAAACTATGCATAGGTATTTCCTTCAATGGATAATCTATCACCCCAGAGATAACCTATCACCATTTCTACACACTTGGAATAAATATACTTGAACAAGTAAATACACAAAATCCCTCCCATACTGGATAAACAATCCTAGGATTAACCTCAAGTTATTCTAGTCAAATCAATAACCTAGCTAAGAGTAACTCATATGCCACTCATGTTTAATCATATCTAGTATGTAATACCTATGATAAACACCCATCTTCTATTATGGAGTACATATAAGCACATTATAAAAATAACATAAAAGCTTCTATTTCCTTTTCAAAATCATTCTAGTTTCCCTAAATGCAAGTACTCGAAAAGACAACTTGAGCATTCATGGAAAACAAACTTTCATAAATAAAATAACAAAGAAGAATATCCTCATACCTTTTATCACTTATCCAAATCAATTGATAGCAATGTAGCTTCTCTAAAAAACAACTAGCTTGATTATAGCTTCTCAAGAGACGTCACAATAAACCTCCAATACTCAAGTTGATAGAATAATTCTCTCAAAGACTACTCTCTCAATATAACAAAACTCTCTCTCTCTCTCAAATAAAACTGAGTAAGCTGAAAATAATGCCAAGTAAAAATGCTTGCAAGAATGCATCTTCATAAAATGAGTTTTCTCTGCTATTTATACAGCGGAAATGAAGCCTCACATCCTACATATTAGGCATGGTTATTGAAAACAGTTTCCATGCACAACCTACTCACTCGACTTAGCAAAAAGGTGGCACAAATATAAGAACTTACTCAGTAATTCATAGCTACAGATCGACCATGTTGATTGACAACAAAATGAGACTTATTCAATGAAACACATGATTGATATGGTGTAATTTTAATTACTCAAACTAAAGACATCTACAACAAATAGGTTTCCAGAGGTGGCACCAATTAAATACTCACTATCAAGTGTTGGCGCAGTACCTCTAATATTTGAAATAGTGATTAACAAATATGAAACACCAAGCTTGCATCAACCAAATCTTAGCATGAGTTGATTCAGATAATAAATTAGTTTGACAAAGTCATCAACTTGTTTTCTCATTACCCTACATGACTTAACAGATGCTCGTTCAAGCTTAAAGACATGGCATTTAGTGTTTACCAAGTCAAAGAAGATTCCCATAAAAAGTGTCAACTAAGTCTTCACCATTTATTGACTTAATACAGAGAGGTACATTAAAGTATAAGTGTTCCACTATGCGTGGAAGCAAGAGTAAAAATTGGCCTCACAAAATACAGTCATAAGTTACATATATTAGCCTCAAATAATCGGCCTCTATCATTGCTAATGATAGTCGATTTTAAGTAATAGATAATATATTAAGTATATATTAATATATATATATATATAAGTATATGCCTCTATGTACATGTATATGTATGTATACATATATTGATACATTTGTATGAGAAATTCCATTTGTTGTTGTACATGTGTATCGATACATATATACATATGGATATATGTATATACTATACATATATATATGTACACAATTGTTTCACATATAACCATTCACAATTACCATTGTATTGATAAAAATTTATGTGGTACATCTATACATATGCATATGCATGTCATTAGATCCCATTGATATGCATGCGCATATATATACACATACTCCACATATGTCTTTCTATCAATATAACCCTAATAATACAAGAAAGAACTCTAAAGATAGAAATAGATAAACATCACCCAATAATGCACTATATAGTAAACAAGACTCTACTAATGCAGATACATCAACTAAGGATGATTTACCAACTTCCCACACTAACTCAACTCAATTATTCTATTTTGGTCTATGTATGCTTAGATAGTTTACATTACCGGTTACCCAAACAAGAACTTCTTCTGAGTGATACTGATGTGCAGTTTTTGCACACACGCCCTGCTGAAAGTAGGGACCCTCTTTTGCTTTCATTTTTGGTATTTTAGCCCTTTGATTTTGTGGATTTGGTTGCCTTGGCATGTGCCTAAATGATTATCCTGCTCATGCAAATTCCCCTTTTTGGGGGAGCACTTTGAAAAACTTATGTTCTAGACTCATTTTGGGTTTTTCACTATTTTCAGGAAAATTTCCCCTGGGCAGAATTCCCTGGATGCTTTGAAAACCCGGTGGTGAATGTTTTGCACTGTTTCCTAGAAATTATAATCCTTCACAGAATTCAGCATGGACTGGATTTCCCCAAAATTCCATCACCTCGTTGAATTCCCGGATTGTGTTTTGACATGTCTTGTCGATTGCATTAATGCTCAAAGGTACGATTCTTGAGGCATGTATTTAGCTAGTTTTTGAGGATTTCCTATCGTCATTTGCTATGTGTTGCCATTGAGGTATTGATTTGGAAGTGCTGAAGTGATTTTCCGATGTCAGTGATTGATTCAAGGATTTGGTGATAGATTACTTGCATTTTCGTTGTAGTTTCTTGCTAGGACATTGAAGTTCGTTTCCAACCATCATTACGGCTCAGTTCACTTCGTCCGGGTATGTGGCTTTTTCCTTGCTTGTGATTCTTGCATGTAAATGATGCTTTGGTGTCTTGAGGGTTTTTTGGGTCTGGATTTTGCATATTTTGGTGTCAAGCGTTTAAATTGGGGTTTGGTCTGTCATTTTAAGGATGTTGATGGCCTAGTCAGTGTATTCCCCTGTTGATTGATGAGTTTAGTGGTGCCTAGTATTCCCATATTGCATTTTTGAGCCCAACCCTGGGTGCATGGTTGCTTCTATGTGGTTCAATTTTAGGGTTTTCGAGCTTATTTGATTGTCGGCCCTAAGTGAGTTCATGAGCATGTTTTCAATTTCATCTAGGAAAAGCTCACTTGTGCCTACTCTAAACAATCCATCTTCAGGCTTAGTAAAATGGAAAATCCAAATATAAGCTAATTCCCTTGTGTTAATGGTGAATTTTAGGTTTTTAAGCTTACGAGATTGATGATTAAATTTAGGGCATCACGAATCTTCACTAATTCACCTCTAATAGAGTTGAGAACTTGAAATTGAACAATAGAAAACTCAAAATAAATCAGATTTTGGGTGAGGGACTTCCAATTTATGATCGTTTGATTATTTTTGGCGAGATTGGGAGAAATAATACCTTTTGGGATTTCGTGGTCTTCGCAAAATTCCTGCACCTTTAGAATTTCTTGATTTTTCCTTCATCTTCTCATTTTCCTAGATGTATGCAAAAGCCCAGAGTTACTCATACCTCATGGATTTCCCTCCTTGGCGGATTTTCCCAAAATTGTCTCACAGAATGGAGAATTCAAAAGATAATGAATGCAATGTTATAGGTTTAGCATTTCATGCTTTATTTGAATCATTTAAACAATGTTATGTACTTTTCCTTCATATTGTGATGATTGATTTTTGGATAACCATGTTTTATCATTAAATCCGTTGAGTTGGGAATTTCTCAGATTTCCTCCCTGGCTAGATTTCCCCTGATGGCTCAAAATCCTGGATTTTTTAGCAATTGTGTCTTATGTTAAATTTAAGGGATTTTGATCTTAGCTTTGGGTTGATTGGTCATGATTATATTGTCTATGGTTGGATAACCTCTATGTTGATATTATAAAGGTGGATTTATTGTGGTTTCTTGTAGGATGCAGGCTAAGTCAAGTAGAGTGGTGGCTAGCAAGACGATGGGCAAGCAGATGGATCCAAGTGCTGAGAGATCTTCCATCTCTGAAGCAGAAAGAATAAATTTGGACATAAAAAGTAAGATTCTTGAGTCTAAGCTTTCCTCCATATGGGCTGAAGTAGGTGACACCAATGTAGGCAGATGGGATTATGAGGAGTTCAAAGTAAGAATGGAAGCACAAAACCTCCCATTGTTGGCTAGAAGGTTAATGGAATCAAGATTGGCTCATGTGGTCAGTTTTCCTCCTATGGTTCAATGCTATGAGTTGGTTCTTGAATGTGCTAGACACTATGACAAAAGTACACAAGGAGTGATTGACCCTCAAGGTAGGGTGTTGGCCAACTTCTCTCGTGTATCTATGGTACAAACTTTTCACATGCCTCACAGATCTCATGTGGTGGCTTTCGACTTGGATATTTCCAAAAACTATTTTGAGGATGATTCAAACAAGGCTCTATAGGTGGTCAATTCTTGGTTGGAGAAACCAAAGCCCCGCATCTCAAAGCTTCCAAAACAATTATTCAGCGCAAAATTCAAACTATAGTACTATTATGCTATCACACTACTCAACAGGTTAATAGGTTTGAAGAGTGCTGGAGTTTTTGAGAACTGGATGTTCTTGTTATAGTGAGGATGGAGAAGAATACTGATTATCACTGGGCAGGCATTATAAGTGCCATGATACATGGTCAAATGTACAATGTCTTACAAACTAAGAGCTTCACAATGACTTCTTATCTAGTCTATTCCTTGGCGAGGTTCCATCCATATAAGGGGTTGAGTACATGAGTAACCTTTGGGCGGGATGTAATATATGAAGTCTATCCACAGCTACACCTGGGCAGCTGAAGCTATAGGAGGGTGAATGATGCATTCACCATGTACATCACCAGGTTGCTTCAAGTTGTAGAGCATGTTAGAATATCTGACAATGCTAAGGAGTTGATCAAAAGGTATGTGGCTTGGTTTATACAGTTTCCCACCTTTTCTTACATAAGGATAGATGGTTGCCAGAGAGCCCCTTATATACTTCCTAGGTATCCTACCGACCACTTCATACTCCTGGAAGTCACAAGGAAGATATGTGATTTTGATGCCATAGTTAAGAAGGAGAAGCATAAAACAGGATTGGCAATGACTTTCCCCTTCGGATAGGTGGTAATGAGGCTTGCCCTTCCATACATATAACACATTTCTCTGAAGAGGAGATGAGCACTCTGGGCTTACCTTTCCATTCTAAAAGGTCCAGGTTTGATAGAACTAGTGAATCCCGAAAGAAGGCTAGTAGGTAATACAGCCACAAGGATGACATAAAGGATTACTGGGCTAACTATAAAGATGAGTTTGAGATCAGAAAGAATAAATTATCTAGGTTGTCGGTCAATTTGATTAGATTGTACAATGTTAAAGTCATCACCGATCAGATAGATGATGAAGCAGATGTGATTCAAAGTCATGATTATGAAGTTTTGAAGGATAAATCAGTTGGTGAAATAGACTGGTTGGAGGAGGAAAAGACAAAATTGGAACAAATTATGGCTCTAGTAATTAAATACACAAAGTAATGGCTTAAGCACAAGATTTGGGAACTAGAGAGTGAAGATGTACAATGCACCTATGACTTAATGGGAGACTTAGAGTCTCATTCCACCTCTGAGGAGTCAATTGAGTAGGATTGTAAGGGTAAGGCCAAGGTGAGCTCTCCTTTCAGGATAAAGATTAAGGATTCTCAAGCAGAGGAAGGAGAAAAGCAAAGGAGGCCTATTGCCAAGAAAAGGAAACATGCTTCAAGGGCAAAGAAATCTGCAAAGGAGGAACCTGAGGAAAAGGGAGATGAAGGTGGTGCTTCTCTTCCTAAGAGAAGAATGGTGAGATTGTCTCAAAAGAAGAAGGAGTCTTCCAAGGCAGAGGATGAAACTAGCCCGCTAGTAATGAATGTAGAGAGTTTAGGAGAGAAAACAAAGGTATACACAGGGAGATCAAGAAATCCCTCTCCCAAGGATAGTGTTCCAAAGAGGGATGTTCCCTTACCTTCCCCTCATACAGAGCATGAATATTCCCTTCCTTCTCATGAAACTTACAATGTACCAAGTAAATCTAAGGATGCAGACGATCACTAAGATATAGGAAAGGAAGAATTCTGGGAGGGTAAACTCTATAGTGCAGAGGTAGAGATAGAAAAGATATTACAGTCCCCTTTGGTGACTTATGAAGACTCGCCCATTGACCAGGAAGACAACAAACTTCCAGAGAAAGAGGAAGTGCCCGTCAAGACTCCTTCACCAGAACATGCAGAAAAGGAACACGATGAAGAAAAGGATAGTAATCCAGAGGGTGACAGGGAAGGTAAGACTGAAGAGACTCTTGAAAAACAAAATCTGAATTAGGATCTCTCTAGGGGTCAGCAAGATGAGGTTGAGCAAGGTAATTTGCAATCAGGATCCACTGTGCTAGCTTGGTTGGACAGAGAGTTGAAGAGTAAGCAGGTTGTAGTGCATGAAACTCTCCTGAATTGGGATGACTTACTGGCAAAAATTGGGAAAGGTAAAACAAAGAAGAAGGCTAGGGTTATTTCAAAGATTGAAAGAGATAGAGGAAATAATAGGGTGGTTCACATTGCTACTCCTGCTCCTGATAAGAATAATGATGATGTGACTGGTAGTGATTATAGTGTGAAAACTATTAACTTAGGGCCTACTTCCATGGAACAGGAGACTAAAGAATATGAAGGCTCTAGTGCTATAATCTTGGGTAGATTGAGAAATGAGGTGCAGACCAAGCAAGAATTAAATAAGGAGAATGAGAAATTGAAGAAGTATTTGTAGGATTTGATGAAACCCTTGCAATCTATCAGCCAGATCAGTCCTTCATCATCTAGACAGTAAATCTTTGGCTAGAGGAGACCATAACGGAGTTGGAAAAGATGAAAACTACTACTCATGCCACACTAAACTAGTTGCAAGGGGTAGGAACCAAGGGTGATGATACAATTAAAGACATTTTGTCAACTGGTGGGGATGCCATTAGATCTGTGGAGTGGTTGAAAAGTGTGCTAGTTCAAGATAAAGAAGATGTAGACCTCCTACTGCAAAAAACTAGGACTACCATGGAGTACACTGAAGAAAAGCTAGCTAGTGATGGGATCCTCCCTTCTTCAAAAGCTGTAGAACCCTAGGAATGGCATGAGGTCTTGCAACTTAGGAAAAAGGTGTTGAAGAAGGTGCACAAGCAAGGTAAGAAAATAGAGGGTACCTTGATAGATATTTACGATAAATGTATCTCTTTCTTTAAGATCATGACAGGAAGGAAAAGGTTTGCACCAAAACATTTGAATCTAGAGCAACTCAGGAAATGGTGGCATGATGTATATTCTCCAGTCACTAATGGTCCAGTTACTAAACACCAGCTAGATGATGCGGCCACTTACCTTGCAATTATGGATAAATATCAAACCCTAAAAGTGGAATGGGATAAAGTTATGAAGCAATTAGGGGATGATATTAAATCTATTGAGAGGAGAATTAAGGAGTTAGTTTTTCCACATTTGGCTGACCTCGAAAGGGTATTTTTAATGGTGCAGGATGAGGTGGGATGAGATAAAGATAAGGGAGAAATCATTTAATGCAAGGCTACATCAAAATTTGTGCTTCCCCATTATTCCTTCCTCTTCCTTTGCATGCATTGGACCGAGCTATATTGGAGAACCTAGGCTGACCTGGATGAGTCCCAAGCATTTAATGCTATTTTATTTTGTTCTATAACTTCTTGGGCCAACTTGTTTTGTGGCCATTTATTATTGTAAACCTAATTGGGCCGACATATCTTGGGGGTTTCTATAAATTTGGCATTTTTCTTCATTTGTAAGGGCTAGTTAGTTTTACTTGGGGTAAAATTAAGCAGTATAGTAGGAGTTAGAGCTAGGAGTTAGGTCATTTTGAGCAAGTGTTGTAATACAGAACACTGGAATTGTTGTTGTCATTGGGTGATTCAATACAATTGAAGACATTGTGCTTTGGTGATCTCTCTTGTGCTGAATTATCTTGCATGGTTATTGCTATTCAATCTTTTGAGATTGCTTGAGAAATATTGGAATAAGTTAGATTTAGAATTAGATGTGATTCAATGGTGTTTATGGTTTGATGCTTGAAGTGTTTGTAGCAATCTCTAGTCCGTAATTTTCGTAGCTAGTTGATTGTTAGTTACTTTGCAAAGTTAGCCTAGAATTTTATATTCATTGTGCCTAGTTCAATTGTGAATATTTGTTCATTTCAACTACAATAAGGTTGTTTTGGATGAATTTTCATGATCTGAAAATCATTAATACCTTAGAAGATTGCACTATTTCTGTAAGATTGTAGATTCATTTGGGTCAAGTAGGAATCAGTTTTTGAGGGATTGGTCCATTTCAATTATTTTATCATTTGCATCGTTAATCTTGGGACTGGTGTTAGATTTAGAAATATCTCTAAAACCCTTATCTCTTTTGCTATTTCTTTTATCATTTGGATTATATTTAGGATTTCAAGTATCACCATATTGCAAAATCTGATAAGTCCAAAGATTCAGTATTTTCTTGTAGTAAGGTCCCTTTGTGATTACTAGCATTTTCACATTATCACTGAGTTGTTTATGCATTGTCAAGACTTGACATTAGAGACCTTGGGGTTATCTCTTGAGGCTTTCTAATAGAGATTTACCTTTCAAGAGAGATGGGATACTTGTATCTTGTCTGAGTTGTTGTTGTGCAAAAACACCATCAACAGATTCGCGCTAGAAGGAGGACCTGAATAAGCAAGCTTGATCGATTTTTGTTTGCCATTTCTCCTGAAAGATTCAGAAGAAGAACCAGATCTACTCTAGGGGAAGAGGAATTTCAAGAGTTGCAAGCTCCCACTAGGTCAAGAAGGACCAGAAGAAGGGGAGAATCATCATCCACCCAACCACTTCCATCATCTTCATCATCCTCCTCTTCATCAAGTCCATCTGATTCTGATTCTGAAGCCATCCCCATTCAACAATCTCAACAAGCCATAAATCAACCTTTACCACCTCCACCTCCACCGATGGATTTCCTTGCTAACAATCTATCTTCTTTGACCTTCAACAATTACAATGCCATGCCCAATAACCCAGAACACTTTTGTTCCAAGTTCCATGTTAATGACCCTAATAGGACCGCAGAGGAACATATCAAGATTTTCTAGACTTTCCTTAGGGATAGAGGAATCAACCATGAGGATATAGCATGCAAGCTCTTTCCTTATTCCTTAGGGGAAGATGCATTCTACTGGTACAATCATTTTCCTACTGGGTCTATTCATAACTGGACTAAACTGGACACTACATTTTTGCAGAAGTTTAGGATCCCCATTAGTCCAAATGAGCTTTACCTTCAGTTCACTAAGGTTAAGAGAGAGATCAATGAACCAATAGGATCCTTTAACAATAGGTTTCATTGCGCTTATACTTGACTACATGCCCCTTATGTTGTAGATGATGCCACTACTCTAGAAGTCTATTATGAGGGTCTTGATAGCCTAACAACTACCTTCTTGAAATGGAGACCCTACCCTCCAAACAATTTGCTTGATGCATACATGGAAGTTAAGGTTAGTACTGATCTGAGACAACATTTGTCTAGGCCTTTACCATCCCTAGGACCCACTGCTCACCCTGGGCAGGTTCCCATTCTCAATTAGGATCTCTCCAATCACACTCCTATCATGAATCCAATACCTCAGTTGCCACCGGTCCCTCATCCAAGACCCCCTATGAACCAAGTCCCATCAATGGAAAATTATCCCTAGAAAAGTGTTAATCAACCCATTCACTCACAAAAATAGTCTAGTTTCCCTACTTATCTACATAATTTTGAAGTCTTGAATTAGTCTCTAGGCTCTGGTGTATCAACAGGACCTTCCCAAAACAATGTGAACCAGACTCCATATAGCAATCCTGACAAAGAAAGGCTAGATGAATTATCTAAACAAGTGAAGAAGCTAAACATGGAGGTCACCTATCTACGAAATCAAAGCAGTCAACTCCAGGCTGCCCAGAGGAATATGCAGTCTAATTATAATAGAGAAAAGGAGCCCCATCAAGGATTAAATTTTGATAGGGGGCAGGGTTTCGACAGAGGACAACATTTTGACAAAGGACAGAATTTTGAGAGAGGGCAGCCCTCTGGCAAGAATTTTGATAGAGGACAGGCTGGTGGACAAGGATTTGATAGAAAAAAACCACCTAGATAGAATAGAACTTGGAATACTAGGCCAAACAATGGAGGTGTCCCTACCCTGTTGGATCAACTAGCTAATCAAGAAAGGCGTTCTAGCCTGTGTGTTTCTGGCTAAAGCTGCTTTATCAGGATGGTGTAGGCTCCATAAAACAAGTCAACATTCTAAGTTAGATTGCCCTGAATTCTAGACAGTTGCCTCTATCTTTTAGTATGAGGTGGAGAATAATGCAAGTAACTAGGAGTTGGTGTCATCCACTCCTTATGACTCACCTATGCTAGTGCTAAACTATGCTCCTTTCCCACGAAGTGAGGAGAATGGACCTGAAGAAGAATCAAGCCAGTCTAAGGAGGAGGCAGATCAAGTGTGCAATGGAGACAAGATTACACAGTTGATTAATGAAAATCTTGAGAATGATAATGGCCCCTTGTACAAAGAAGAGACCTACGTTAAAGAGGTGCGGATATTCCAATGGCCAATAAGGAAGTATGAATTAAGAGATCTGCCAAATAGACACCCACAAATTGGAGGACCTTTCACCACTTCCATCCCTCCAAAAAAATTCACCACACCTCCAGATCCCAATGCCAGTAACAATCCAACGTATCCTCATGTGCCTAAATAGTACCTGTCAAAGGAAGGACAAGTACAAGTTGACTCATCAAAAGGAAAGAGTGTTGAAGCAAGCAAAGACAAGGTGGTGGAATGTCTCAAGGAGGTTCCTACTGACATGAACACCAAGCAGTTGGCTATATATGTGGAAGAAGAACTCAAGAAGCTAAAGGTAAGTCTCTTTGCATTTGAATTATTGAGAGTTTCGGCTATTAGAAATGTTGTTTTAGGAGCTTACACTACGAATTTAGTATCACGAGATAGGTGAGTTAGTGGGAGTGTTAATAAGGCATCTAATTCTCAAGTAGTAAAAGATCAGAATCAGGTCCATACGCAACCTGGAGTCAAAGGGAAAGAAAGAGATAAAAGTCAAGTTGCTCAGGTTGATACTCCCTTAACTTTGTTCTAGGGTAGAACACAAACTCCTTAATTTATGATCTTTGTTCGCCTATTTGGAAATAATTTGTACAATTTCTTACTAGATTCAGGTGCTTCCACCAATGTGATGCCCTTTGTTGCCTGTAGAGCCTTAGGAATAACCCTTGTTTTTTCTCAAAAGAAAGTTACTCAACTAGATAGAACAGAAGTTGATGTTGTAGGGGAGTTGAACATGATCCCTATGCAAATTTCCTCGAACCCCCAAATTCAACAAGTCATCAATATACAGGTGGTAGATATAACTAACACTTATGGTCTGATTTTGGGAAGAGACTTTACTAAGGCCTTGAATGGATATGTATCAACTAGTCAGTCCCACATATGGCTTCCATGGAAATGGGTTCCAAACTAGATGAGGATTGAAAGGGAGCCTAGAATGAAGTATGTGATCATAAAATATCAGAATACTTTGAATGACATATTGATATTAGAGGTCAGCATGGGTAATTATGTGTTGGCAGCCCCTGTTGAGGAGTCTGATGTAGAAGAAATTCTTATGCTACATACTACACCCATTGATCTTACAACATAATATAGTAGTACTAGAGCCCTAGTGGAACCGATTAATGAAGATGATTTTGAAGATAACCAGCTTAGTTTGCTAGATAATTTTCAAGAATTCATTCAAAAATGCATTGAAGATTAGATTTAGTTGGGTAGAGGAATGAATTTTGAAGAATTACTCTTGCCTAATTGGTGTAGAGTTCATAATGCCTCTCACTCAGAATTGGAATGTTGTTTGTGCCAAATAGCAGTAGAACAGATACAAAAGTGCATTAACCCCACTCCAACACTCAGAATTAATATACAGAATATTCAAGATGATCCCAAAGGAAAAATCATGGTGTACTCTGAAGAGCCCTCCAACAATAACAACACAAGAGACAAGACTAAGAAACCTAGAGTTGCTAGCTGTTGGACCCTAAGGTTTGATGGATCTAAATCAAAGCAAGATGTTGGAATGGGATTTGAGTTAATCAGTCCAAAAGGTAAGACTTTCTTTGCTGCTCATAGACTTCAGTTTCATTGTACCAATAATGTAGCAGAATATGATGCTTTGATTCTTGGGTTGCTCATGGCACTAAGGAAAAAGGTTAAGATTTTGCAAGTCTTTGGAGATTCTGAGTTAGTTGTCAAGAAAGTTAGAAAGCAATACTCATGTCATGATAGAAGGATGACCAATTATAGGCATAGAGTATGGGACCTTATTGAGGGATTTGATTCCTTCAACATTTAGTTGATACCACGGAGTAGGAACCAAATCGCGGATTCCCTGGCTTAGGCAGCTAGTACTTTAGAACCTTTATCTCTCTCTGGATTGAAGAATTTTACTGTGGAGCTGACTCCAGTACCTTCAGTACCTGACAATGTGACCAATTTTCAGGTATTTGAAGATGACAGGCATATTTTGAATTTTATCACAAGTTCAGATGTCTTTACTTCATAGATCATTGATGAAGCTGAACCCCAAGAAGTAGAAATGGACTTGGAAGGAAGGGGTTATTGATTTGAAGACTAAAACTATTCCGAGAGGAATGGTGCAGCTAGAGAGGATTTTTTATTTGGATAAGGTAAGATATCAAGAGCAAGATGCTAAGAAAGAGTCCATTAGTGGACAATGTGAAACATACAATATGGGAACTCAGAACGATATCAAGAATATATTCATTGGAAAAGTGTGTCCTCCAGAGGAGAGAAAAGGAATTATTGATGCATTACATACATATCAAGATGTGATATCCTGGAGTTACGAAGACCTGAAGACATATGACACTTCAATTATAACTCACATTGATTCCTCTGAAGCTAGGAGTAAGACCTTTCAGGAAGAGGCAAAGGCCGATCAGTGCTATCCTGGAACCTATAATTCAAAAGGAGGTGCAGAAGCTATTGTCTACCAAAATTATATTCCTAGTCAGGCATTCAACCTGGGTTGCAAATCTACTTCCTATGAGAAAGAAGAATGGGGAGATCAGACTGTGTGTGGACTTTAGGAACCTTAATAGAGCATCAAAAAAGGACAATTATCCAGTTCCTTCATTGGATGAGGTGCTTCAGATTGTTAATGGATCTCAAATGATGTCTTTTCTAGATGGCTACTCTATATATAACCAAGTTATGGTATAGTATGAGGACAGGCATAAAACTACTTTTACCACAACGTGGGGCACTTTTTCCTACAGGAGGATGCCCTTCGGTTTGATCAATGTTGGAGCCACATTCTAGAGAGCTATGGATATTGCTTTTAAGGACATCATTGGTAAATGCATAATCATTTATATGGATGATCTGACAGTGTTTTCCAAGAAGCACGGTGGTCACATAGCAGACTTGTGTAAAATGTTTCAGAGGTGTAGAGAATTTGGCATCTCTCTTAACCCAAAGAAGTGCATCTTTGGAGTTACTGAAGGAAAATTGTTAGGACATGTTATCTTAGAGAAAGGGATTGCTATTGACCCTGAATGAGTGGAAGCTATACTCAAGATCCAACCACCTGCTAGCAAGAAGGAGATGAAGTCATTCTTTGGAAAAATCAACTTTGTAAGGAAGTTCATCACTGGATTTGTTGAGATAGTCAAACCATTGAATTCCATGTTGAAACAAGAAGCTAAAGTTGAATGGAGTGCAAAATAAAAAGAAGCATTTGTAGAAATTAAGAGAGCTATTGCAAAAGCCCCAGTGTTGGTAAGTCCTGATTATGCCAAACCTTTTTACATATATTCATTTGTTTCTAATCACTCTTGTGCTAGCATGTTGACTCAAAAGTCTGATCAAGGGAATGAACACCCTATAGAATTTATGAGTGCTCCTCTAAAGGATGCAGAACTAAGGTACCCAAGTGTAGAAAAGTAGGCCTATTCCTTGGTCAAAGATGTGAAAAAATTTAGACAATATATTCTCAGGAACAAGGTCTTTGCAATAGTACCAGACCCTGCAGTCAAGTTGTTCATACAAAATGAACTGGGAGAACACATGGCTAAGTGGGTGACTATGTTACAGGAGTATGACATTGAGATTCAGCCCACAAATCTAGTGAGAGGACAAGGATTGACCAAAACAATGGCAGAGATGGGTCCTAACCTCACAGCTCAACATTATCACCTCCAAGATGTATCCCCAGGACATTGGTATGATGATATTATCTATTATCTCTTGAATCAACAATGTCCCAAACATCTTAATTCAATGCAAAGGAGAGCTCTATGTTTAAAGAGTGATATTTTTATGATGAAAGAAGTTGTTCTATATAAGAAAAATCATGAGGGAGTCTATTTAAGATGCTTGGGAAATCTTGAAGCTGGAAGGGTCATGGCAGAGTTTCATGATAGATATGGCACTGGTCATGGATCTACACCTTCTACTACAAATCAGATTCTAAGGGCTGGTTATTATTGGCCCACATTATTCAAATATGTGTATAACCATGTCAAAACTTGTCATGTGTGTCAGACTGCAGTAACCAGGGAGAAGCACGCAACTCTTCCACTTCAACCATTGTTTGAGGTAAAGCCATTTGCACAATGAGGTTTGGACTTCATAGGTCCAATCAATCCACCTTCTGTAGGCCACAGGTGTATCCTTACTATCACTGATTAATTTACAATATGGACTGAGGCTCTTGCTTGCAAACAATGTACTTCTGAAGTGGTAATCAATTTCATCAAATCAGGTATTATCAATCGCTTTGGATGTCCTTTGTCTTTAGTTTGTGATAATGGTCCTGCACTTGCATCACTGAAAATTTCTAACTGGGCCTTTGAATGGGATCATAATAAAGTTTGCATCTAATTATTATCCACAAGAAAATGGTTTGGCTGAGTCTTCCAATAAGAACCTATTAACAGTCATTCATAAGTTGTCAGAGAATAATCCCAAGGATTGGCACACTCAACTTATATTTTCTCTCTAGGCAGACCGTACAAGACATAAGACCTCCTTAGGGACCTCTCCTTACCACCTTATGTATGGTCTGGAACCTGTATTCCCCATTCAGTTGAAAATCCCCACTTTACAGTTCATTAATGAATATTATGATGAAGGGGACAAACGTGAAGCCCGCTTGGCTAAACTGTTACACCTTGAAGAAAGAAGAGATGAAGCCCTTGAAAAATTTAATAAACATCAAGTTGTAGTTAAAAGATGGTTTGATAGGAGAACCAAGGTAAAAGCCTTTAGGATCTCTAACTTGGTTCTCTACTGGGATAAAGCCCATGACCGTAAGGGAGAGCATTGTAAATTTGACAAACTATGACTTGGCCCTTATCATATTTCAGAGATTCTGGGAGATAATGCTTTTCACTTGAAAACCCTCACTAGAGACGATATCCCACTACTTGTCAATGGGCAAGACCTAAAGCATTATTTCTAATCCTGAGTTGTTTATAGCTCTTTTCTTGTACATAGTTAGAGTAGGTTTCCTTTCTATTTGGTTTGTTTTGTTTTGGTTAGATTAGATTTCCCTTTCTTCTTTGCTTTGTTTGTCTACTATGGTTGGTTAGTTTAGGTTTTCTTTTGGTTTGGTTTTTTTTTGCTCCGCTCTTGCTTCGGGGTCTTCTTGTTTTCTTTTGGGGGTGTTGCATCTGCATGGCCATCATGTTGTTATTTGGGATTGTTCTGAATATTTCTCTTACAAACTTCAATTACTTTTTCTAGAGTGAGTTGGTGAAAGTCCTTTATTTGGTGTCATATGTATTAAGTTTTTTGAGTGGATAAGTCATGGGATTGAGTTAAATCTGGAGTGTATTTGGGTCTCATATCTTTACACATATCTTTAAAATTCCAAAGGGGCATAGGGTCCTTATGAATTTTGGCTAGGTGAAAAATCCTATTTCTGCTTCAGCGCCACTGTGGTTCTCATCCCTAAATGTGAACTTCATTGTTCATAGTTTGAAAAGAAAAAGTGGAAAGAAAAGAATATCCAAAAAAAAAAAGAGAAAATATTAAAAATCAAAAGAAAGAATTCAACTTATCAAGAGTATTCATGTATCGAGTCAGGGGTATGCATGCCTGGTTGACACTAGAGCTATGCTTGGGAGGACCACAACGATAACCTCATCAGGGCAATGGACACCTGACTAGCAGCAAGGCTCTATCCAGGATTCTTTTGGAGTTAGAATCTTTATGTAGCCTAGTCAGACTAAATTTGGTTCTTATTGCAACTAAGGAAATGGGAATGAATACATATGCACACACTTTGACCCTAGTACAAGAAAGGTTTGCTTGCCTATGAGTTTTGAAACTCTACCAAATTGGTGACCTAATGTGAGGACTAAAACCAGAGATCTTGGGTTCTTGATTCCAATTTTTCATTGAAATTCTTTGGAGCATTTTCCTAGCAGGAGACACCATTTGTTGTGAAATTTTCGCACACATACCCAGCTGAAAGTAGGCACCCTCTTTTGCTTTCATTTCTGGTATTTTAGCCCTTTGATTTTGTGGATTTGGTTGCCCTGGTATGTGCCTAAATGATTATCCTACTTTTGCAAATTCCCCTTTTTGGGGGAGCACTTTGAAAATCTTATGTTCTAGACTCATTTCGAGTTTTTCACTATTTTCAAGAAAATTCCCTCTGGGTGGAGTTCCCCGAATGCTTTGAAAACCCAGTAGCGAATGTTTTGCACTATTTCCCATAAATTCTGATCCTTCGCAAAATTTTGCATGGACCGGATTTCCCTGAAATTTCATCACCTCGTCAAATTCCTAGATTATGTTTTGACATGTCTTGTCGATTGCATTAATGCTCAATGGTATGATTCCTGAGGCATGTATTTAGTTGGTTTTTGGGGATTTCCTATTGTCATTTTCCCTGTGTTTCCATTGAGGTATTGATTTTGAAGTGCTTAAGTGATTTTCCAATGTGAGTGATTGATTCAAGGATTTGGCAATAGATTTCTTGCATTTTTCATTGCAGTTGCTTGCTAGGACATTGAATTTTATTTCCAATCGTCGTTACGACTAATTTCACTTCGTCTATGTATGTGGCTTTTCCCTTGCTTGTGATTCTTGAATGTAAATGATGCTTTCGTGTCTTGAGTGCCTTTGGGGTCTGGATTTTGCATATTTTGGTGTCAAGCATTTAAATTAGGGTTTGGTTTGTCATTTTAAGGATGTCGATGGCCCAGTCAATGTATTCTCCTATTGATTGATGAGTTTAGTGGTGCCTAGTATTCCCATGTTGCATTTTTGAGCTCGACCTTGGGTGCATGGTTGCTTCTATGTGGTTTTATTTTAGGGTTTTATTTGATTGTCGGCCCTGAGTGAGTTCATGAGCATGTTTTCAATTTCATCTAGGAAAAGCTCACTTGTGCCTGCTCTAAACAATCCATCTTCGGGCTTAGTAAAATGGAAATCCAAATCTAAGCTAATTCCCCTACATTAATGGAAAATTTTAGGGTTTTAAGCTTAGGAGATTGATGATTAAATTTAGGGTATCACCAATCTTCACCGATTCGCCTCTGATAGAGTTGAGAACTTGAAAATGAACAATAGAAAACTCAAAATAAATTAGATTCAGGCGCAGGGACTTCCAATTTATGATCGTATGATTATTTTGGGTGAGATCGGGAGAAATAACATTTTTTGGGATTTCGTGGTCTTTGTGGAATTCCCACACCTTCAGAATTTCCCAATTTTTCCTTCATCTTCTCATTTTCCTGGATGTATGCAAAAGCCTGGAGTTACTCATACCTCATGGATTTTCCCGAAGTAGTCTCATAGAATGGATAATTCAAAAGATAAAGAATGCAATATTATAGGTTTAGCATTTCATGCTTTATTCAAATCATTTAAACAATGTTATGTACTTTTCCTTCATATTGTGATGATTGATTTTTGGATAACCATGTTTTATCATTAAATCCGCTAAATTGGGAATTTCCCGAATTTCCTCCATGGCTAGATTTCCCCGGATGGCTCAAAATCTTGGATTTCTTAGCAATTGTGCCTTATGTTAAATTTAAGGGATTTTGATCTTAGCTTTGGGTTGATTGGTCATGATTATATTGGCTATGGTTGGATAACCTCTATGTTGATATTATAAAGGTGAATTTATTGTGGTTTCTTGTTGGATGTAGGCTAAGTCAAGTAGAGTGGTGGCTAGCAAGACAATGGGCAAGCAGACAGATCCAAGTGCTGAGGGATCTTCCATCTCTGAAGCAGAAAGAATAAAGTTGGACATAAAAAATAAGGTTCCTGAGTCTAAGCTTTCCTCCATATAGGCTGAAGTAGGTGACACCAATGTAGGCAGATGGGATTATGAGAAGTTCAATGTAAGAATGGTAGCATAGAACCTCCCATTGTTGGCTAGAAGGTTAGTGGAATCAGGCTTGGCTCATGTGACTAGGTTTCCTCCTATGATTCAATGTTATGAGCTGGTGCTTGAATGTGCTAGACATTATGACAGAAGTACATAAAGAGTGATTGGCCCTCAAGGTAGGGTGTTGGCCAACTTCTCTCCTATATCTGTGGAACAAACTTTTGACATGCCTAACAGATCTCATGTGGTGGCTCTCGACTTGGCTATTGCCAAAACCTATTTTGAGGATGATTCAAACAAGGCTCTACAGGTGGTCAATTCTTGGTTGGAGAAACCAAAGCCCCACATCTCAAAGCTACCAAAACAATTATTCAAGGTAAAATTCAAACTAGAGTACTATGATGCTATCACACTATTCAGGACAATAATAGGTTTGAAAAGTACTAGAGTTTTTGAGAACTGGATGTTCTTTGTTATAGTGAGGATGGGGCAGAATACTGATTATAACTGGGCAGGCATTATAAGTGCCATGATACATGATCAACTGTGCAATGTCTTATAGACCAAGAGCTTCACAATGACTTCTTATCTAGTCTATGCCTTGGCGAGGTTCCATCCATATAAGGGGTTGAGTACACGAGGAACCTTTGGGCGAGATGTGGGTATGTGTAGGATCATCATGGAAAAAATAGGCCCTTAAGTGGCAAAAGATTTAGAAAAGTCAGAGTTAGGAAACTTGATGTAATAATTTGAATAAGCTATCTATATTATTTAAAAAATATGTAAGAATAGTAACTGTAGCAAATTGAATGTAGTTTCTAAACTACTAGGTTTTTTTTTTTTTTTAAATCTATTTGATGAAAATTTGAAATTTCAATGCAGTAGTACTTAAATTTCAGGGAAAAAATTAAGAAGGTGTATGTTTGACCACCCTAACCACAATAAAATGATAATATTTTTTTATAATATTTTAGACATAAGTAAAGGACTCATGTCCAGATGTGATGCATTTTTTTTTGTAATTTTTTTCCAAGTAAATAATTAATTATGAATTTTTTATTACAACTTTTAAAAATTATAAAAACTCGTATGTCTAACCACCTTAACCTAGTCAAAACTTCATGAAATTCTATTTTTTTCTTTTTTTAATCCTATAGTATGCAAAGCATAGAATGTGATGCATGTTTTGGATTCAAAAAATGTGATACCGTTTGAAAGCTATAGATGTTTTTCAATTAGCCTATCAATCAAGACTTTAGTCATAATTCAAATAGAAAATAAATAATAATTATTTATTAAATTCAAAGTACAACATAATTTATATTGGTGTAAAACTAAGAATCTCCTTTAAAAACCCTTTTCATTTCATCAATTTTGGGTTAAAAAAAATTCGTCAGCCACATACCCTACAAATACCCATCATATCGCCACTTTTTCGCCCATCATGATCCTGCACATACCCATGTAATATATGAAGACTATCCACAGCTACACTTGGGCAGATCAAGCTATAGGAGGGTGAATGATGCATTCACCATGTACATCACTAGGTTAATTCAAGGTGCAGAGCATGTTAGAATATCTGACAATGCTAAGGAGTTGATCAAAAGGTATGGAGCTTGGTTTATACAGTTTCTCACCTTTTCTTACATAAGGATAGATGGCTACTAGAGAGCCCCTTATAGACTTCCTAGGTATCCTACCGACCACCTCATACTCCTTGAAGTAAAAAGGCAAATATGTGATTTTGATTCCATAGTTAAGAAGGAGAAGCATAAAACAAGATTTGGCAATTACTTTCCCCTTTGGATAGGTGGTAATGAGGCTTTCCCTTCCATACATACAACACATTTCTCTGAAGAGGAGATGAGCACTCCGGGCTTATCTTTCCATTATAATTTGTCCAGGTTTGATAGAACTGGTGAATCCCAAAAGAAGGCTAGTAGGGAATACAGCCACAAGGATGACCCAGAGGATTACTGGGCTAGCTGTAAAGATGAGTTTGAGATCAAAAAGAAGAAATTCTCTAGGCTTTCGGTCAATTTGATTAGATTGTACAATGTTAAAGTCATCCTGGATTAGAAAGATGATCATGGGGATGTGATTCAAATTCATGATTATGAAGCTATGAAGGATAAATCAATTGGTAAAATAGACTAGCTGGAGGAGGAAAAGATGGAATTAGAACAAGTCATGGCTCCAGTAATTAAATACACAAAGTTATGGCTTAAGCACAAGATTTGGGAACTAGAGAGTGAAGGTGTACAATGCACCTATGGCTTAATGGGAGAATTAGAGTCTCATTCCACCTCTGAGGATTTAGTTGAGCATGATCCTAAGGGTAAGGCCAAGGTGATCTCTCCTTTCAGGATAAAGATTAAGGATGCTCAAGCAGAGGAAGGAGAAAAGCAAAGGAGGCCTATTGCCAAGAAAAGGAAACATGCTTCAAGGGAAAATAAATTTGTAGAGGAGGAACCTAAGGAAAAGGGAGATGAAGGTGGTGCTTCTCTACCTAAGAGAAGAAGAATAGTGAGATTATCTCAAAACAAGGAGTCTTCCAAAGCAGAGGATGAAACTGGCCCACCAGTAGTGAATGTAGAGAGTTCAGGAGTGAAAACAAAGGTATAGACAAGGAGATCAAGAACTCCTTCTCCCAAGGATAGTGTGCCAAAGAGGGATGTTCCCTTACCTTCCCCTGATATAGAGCATGAAGATGCCCTTCCTTCTCATGAAACTCACAATGTACCCAATAAATCTAAGGATGTAGAGGATCACCAAGATAGAGGAAAGGAAGAATTATGGGAGGGTGAAGTCTATAGTGCAGAGGTAGAGATAGAAAAGATATTACAATCCCCTTTGGTGACTTATGAGGACTCACCCATTGACTAGGAAGAGGACAGAATTCGAAAGAAAAAGGAAGTGCCCGTCAAGACTCCTTCACCAGAACATGCAGAAAGGGAACACAATGAAGAAAAGGATAGTAATCTAGAGGCTGACAGGGAAGGTAAAACTAAAGAGACTCCTGAAAAGAAAAATCTGAATGAGGATCTCTCTAGGAGTTAGCAAGATGAGGTTGAGCAAGGTAATTTTCAATCAGGATCCATTGTCCCAGCTTGGTTGGATAGAGATTTCAAGAGTAAGCAGGTTGTAGTGGATGACACTCTCCCGAATTGGGATGACTTACTGGCCAAAATTGGGAAAGGTAAAACAAAGAAGGCTAGGGTTATTTCAAAGATTGAAATAGATAGAGGAAATAATAGGGTGGTTCACATTGCTACTCCTACTCCTGATAAGAATATGGATGATGTGACTAGTAGTGATTACAGTGTGCAAACTATTAACTTAGGGCCTACTTCCATGGAACAGGAGATTGAAGAATATGAAGGCTCTTGTGCTGTAATCTTGGGTAGATTGAGAAAAGAGGTGTAGACGAAGCAATAATTAAATAAGGAGAATGAGAAATTGAAGAAGTATTTGTAAGATTTGAGGAAACCCTTGCAGTCTATCAGCTAGATCAGTCCTTCATCATCTACAGTAAATCTTTGGCCAGAGAAGACCATAACCGAGTTGGAAAAGATGAAAACTACTACTCATGCCACATTGCACTAGTTGCAAGGGGTAGGAACCAAGGGTGATGATGCAATTTAAGACATTCTATCAATTGGTGGGGATGCCATTAGATCTATGGGGTGGTTGAAAAGTGTGCTAGCTCAAGATAAAGAAGATGTAGACCTCCTACTACAAAAAACTTGACCTATCATGGAGTAAACTGAAGAAAATCTAGCTAGTGATGGGATCCTCCCTTCTTCAAAAGCTGCAGAACCCTAGGAATGGCATGAGGTCTTGCAACTCAGGCAGAAGGTGTTGAAGAAGGTACACAAGAAAGGTAAACAAATAGAGGGTACCTTGACAGATATTTACAATAAATGTATCTCTTTCTTTGAGATCATGACAGGAAGGAAAAGGTTTGCACCAAAACATTTGAATCTAGAGCGACTCAGGAAATGGTGGCATAATGTATATTCTCCAGTCACTGATGGCCTAGTTACTAAACACCAGCTAGATGATGTGGCCACTTACCTTGCAATTATGGATAAATATCAAACCCTAAAAGTGGATTGGGATAAAGTTATTTAGCAATTAGGGGATGATATTAAATCTATTGAGAGGAGAATTAAGGTGTTAGTTTTTCCACATTTTTCCGACCTAGAAAGGGTATTTTTAATGGTGCAAGATGAGGTGGGATGAGATAATGATAAGGGAGAAAGCATTTAATGCAAGGTTACATCAAAATTTGTGCTTCACCATTATTTCTTCTTCTTCCTTTGCATGCATTGGATCGAGTTATATTGGAGAACCCGTGCCAACCTGGATGAGTCCCAAGCATTTAATGCTATTTTATTTTGTTTTAGAACTTCTTGGGCCAACTTGTTTTGTGGCCATTTATTATTGTAAACCTAATTGGGACAACATATCTTGGGGGTTTCTATAAATATGGCATTTTGCCTCATTTGTAAGGGCTAGTTAGTTTTACTTGGGGGAAAATTAAGTAGTATAGCAGGAGTTAGAGCCAGGAGTTAGGTCATTTTGAGCAAGTGTTGTAATACAAAACACTAGAATTGTTGTTGTCATTGGGTGATTCAATACAATTGAAGACATTGTGCTTTGGTGATCTCTCTTGTGTTGACTTATCTTGCATGGTTCTTGCTATTCAATCTTTTGGGATTGCTTGAGAAATATTGCAATAAGTTAGATTTAGAATTAGATGTGATTCAATGGTGTTTATGGTTTGATGCTTGAAGTGTTTGTAGCAATCTATATTCCATACTTTTGGTAGCTAGTTGATTGTTAGTTACCTTGCAAAGTTAGCCTGGACTTTTATATTCATTGTGCCTTGTTCAATTGTGAATATTTGTTCATTTCAACTACAATAAGGTTGTTTTGGATGAATGTTCATGATATGAAAATATCTAATACCTTAGAAGATTGCACTATTTCTGTAAGATTGCAGATTCATCCGGGTCAAGCAGGAATTATTTTTTGGGGGATTGGTCCATTTCAAGTATTTTATCATTTGCATCATTAATCTTAGGACTAGTGTTAGATTTAGAAATCTCTCTAAAACCCTTATCTCTTTTTCTCTTTCTTTTATCATTTGGATTAGATTTAGGATTTCAAGTATCACCATATTGCAAAATCTTATAAGTTCAAAGATTCAGTATTTGCTTGTAGTAAGGTCCCTTTGTGATTACCAACATTTTCACATTATCACTGAGTTGTTTATGCATTGTCAAGACCTAACATTAGAGACCTTTGGGTTAGCTCTTGAGGATTGCTAATAGAGATTTACCTTTCAATAGAGATAGGATACTTGGATCTTGTCTGATTTGTTGTTGTGCAGTAAACACCATCAACAGATACTTACACTCTGCCTGGTGGAATTGAACATATACCTATTGTTAGTTCTAAAAAATGTTGGTTGAAAAACCTCAAGAGGTTTCCAAGCTTTTGGTACCTTTTAGGTTAACGAACAAGGCCAAATAATGTATTTGAACCTTCTTCTCTTCAAGCTCTGCCAGACCTAGGTGGGTATACCTATGTAAATGAGGCAAACTTAAACTGTGTGTTTCCTACTTAAGCAATCTATCCACAATGGCAATTGGAAGTGAAGATATGCAAACCTAATTTGGTATAAATTGTATAAGCAATGTCAAGGTGAATTTTATGAATATGTTTAGTTAACAGATGTAAGGTTTTGAAACAAATTTGATAAAACTAAATGATGAAATGGGTAAGACCAGTGCCTTGTTGGGTAAATGGAGTCAATGAATTATTCTAATGGATGACTAATATCCGCTACAATTTTGGTTGTTTGGCACTTGTGAATGTTTATAACTTGTATAAACATGCAAATAGGTAACTGGAAAACTCTTCTTATGAATCCCAATGATATCTTTCCAAGTTACTTTGATTACTTAAAAGAATTTAATCCTTCCTTGAATGAGACACTCAAATAAATCACACAATAACAAATGTGTTTTGATAAATTAAGTATATCCTTGACATATTAATTTGAATAATAGGAAAAGACCATTATGGAGATAGTATGAAAACTTTATCAACTACAGAGCTCTTCTTATTAATCCCAATGTTACTTCCAGGTTACTGTGATCAATTTAAAGTTGTTTAATTCTTTAAAAGAAACCAATCAACTGATCACACAAGAGCAACAAATATGTCTAGATGAAACTAAGATATCAAGTTGGATATGAAAATTCAAATAACAAAGAAATAACACTATGGAGACAACCTAGTAGTTGCTTAATTTCAACAAACAACAAACACCAATATTGAGTCACATAAATTAATATCTTCCATCGATTTCTCAAAAAATTTATACATGCATCATGGTCTTCACTGCATAATCTATATGGTAAAAATTTTAAAAGTATCTTTTGTATATCTCCTACCTAACTCCTAATTCTAATCTAATCCTGGCTGATGATGATATCATCTTACATATATACATTACACTTGTAGCCCATTATCCGTGGTAATGTGGGAATGGCTTTCAATTTCACCACCTCCTGCACAAAGATTTGAGACCCCTTGAGGGAATGCAAGAGTGCTCCCCACTCACCCACATAGGCATCAGGGTTTGTTGGCAAGACTATAGGAACTACCACTCTCCCGCACAAGTCTTGGGGCTGCTTAGTGGGGATGCGGGAATCTCCTCCAATTGCCTGTAATCCCACTCCACTATGAATATCAATCATAATATATGCGATATGTTGCTTGGGAATAGCTTCATTCTTAGGCTTTTTAAGAAAACTAGAACTACATCATCGAGATTGCCTATGTCCAACCTCGAAGATTGTTATGATATTTTGATCCAACAGAGTTTTCATTAATGACTTTATTGGTTGGCTATTTTAGGCTATGTTCCCAACATGATTACTCCAATATCTCCATGTACGTCCCTTTTCAACATTTCTCGGTAGTTTCATTTTAAAATATGCATAGCCATGACTGAATGGAGATTCAATCAATTCCAACACCCTTCAAAGAACCCGTGTGACCCCTATCCTCCAACCGTCAAGTGTAATGCAATATTTTTTCCTCATTTTGTCGATGTTTAGGAGACAAAACACTCCCTCATTGTCACACTCTAGACTTACAATGAATCAACATTTCAACCATGTGTATTGCTTTCAATAAATACTTTTTTACCATTTAAGAGCATCCCGTTCCAACATCATTTTCCTGAACTCGGTACTAAACCTTCATTATATTCTCACATTTTTTGGACTTGGTTGTCTTTTGTAGTAAACTCCCCATTCTGTCGTCAGTGTACTACACTAAATAGTCCACCATCATAATGAGTTTGTGGGTAGAGGTATCAAATTCTTTTACAAAATGAGGGTAACTCTTGCATTTCCAAGAATCAATGGTATTTTGGTTGTACGAGAGGCGTTTTAAAGATCTGACTACATCTTATCGAATTCCCACCATAAATGCCTCTTACTTAACTCAATCTCATTGAATTGAGAAATATGTATGTTTGGATATATTTTTTGTAAGGCAGCATATGAGGATAGCATTTTGTTCTACTCCTTCCATAGTTGTCAGTCTCACAAGGCTTCTTTGTGGCTTTAACTTCAATTTTTTTAAGATCTCTGATAGCTTATTATTTTTTCTTCACAACATTCTCTTTTTGTATTGCAAAAGCATTTTGTAACATCGATATTCATATCCTCAATAGGATCGAGCTTTGGGTCGCCACATACATTTCATGCATCAGTGATGAGTATGATGTATGTATAAACATATGGAATAGTACTTTTCTCCAACATTTTCATCCCGTTACTAAGAAAATTCCCTCTCCTGAAATGCCTGTTTATTGTGTTTTATTTGGAAATCTCATAATGACTATGATCCACAAAAGAATGCCCTCTTTTATGCTCGCATATTTTCATCAGTGATCCACCTTTTCACTTGAGGTGTCCCATTTAACTCCTTGAAAACATCCTTTGTAAGTGCACACTATGATTTTGAAAAAATAGTAGTCTTGTTATTGGAGATTGTTGTCTTTGTGAAACCAATGGTTTTTTCCTTCATGAGTATTCACTAGAGCAATTGATACACACAGTATTGCAAGCACAACACCTATTGTCACCTTCTCGGTCAACAACTTGAAAAGTAGAATTTTACAACCACCACTATGTACAAAATTTTGGAGCCTCAAGCAATGGAAGAGTATCGATGCTTTCTTGGTGGAAGCTCTTCATAAGATTTTCACATACTATATCAATCAATTAAGATAAAAGAACTCTTGTAGTTTAAATAATGAGAGAGAATTTATAAAGCATTGCTTGCTTGAGATATTCTTCTCATACTTTCCCTGAGGTCACTAATTTTGTCAATTGTGCAAGCAAGGCATTCTAATTTCTTTTATTTGTATCTTTCTTTTCAACATCTTTATTGCTCATTCATGACTACCTCAGTGGTGAATCTATTTGCAACTTCCCACCAGCTCTATTAGAAACTAATAGGATTTTGTACTTCTCAAACTATCCTTCCTTAAATCCAGCAGGAAGATCTTTTGTCTAAGTGTCCATCAACTCTGTGAAATGAACTCTTCCATATGTGAAAATTCCAGTCAAAATAGTATGTCAATGTTCAATTAGTTGTGGATGAAAGGATATACAACTCTTGAGATTTTTTGAGTGTTTGGATGATATAAAAGATAATGATTTAAATCCACATCTCCTTCTAATTGATCTTTATCCCTCTCAAAAATCTGAGATGCATTCTAAACTGAAGTGGGTATTTATCAAGATTTGATTTCTGACACTTTGCAATATGACCAAAATGGGTCAAGTAGCCTCTAGAATTACTTAGAAACATTGATCAAATGATTTCCAAAAGCCACAAAACATGCACCAGTATGTTGAGCTATGATAAGAGAGTATGGTTGCAAAATGGCTTGGCATGAAGTCATCAGGATTAAAAACTGTTAATGCCCAAAGTTGCTCACTTATTCATTTATGAAAACATCACTTGTTAGAACCAAATTGGAACCCACCAACTTGTCATTTTGAAAAATATCACATCTGATTCTGGTAGGCTATAACTTTGGATATTAGCTCATTAAGGAATGGTGAACATGTGTGCAAGAGGCTTTTTCATCATTTTATTCTCTTCACCAAATATCAAGCATCAAAGTTGACCTTTTTACTACTGTCCTGGGAATGTAATGTTCAAATTGGGTAAAATCCATTTGGAATTGACTTTGAAGAAATACCAAATGATGTCCTGAGGCCCTGAAAATTGGCATGAAGGTCAATCTTGGTGGGGAGAATTTGAAGCACCAATTGGTTTTTCTTGACAATATTCTAATTGCTTAATATTATCCTCCAAAGTTGGTCACTTTAACAGATTTTACTGTGTAGACAACAAACCTTCGCAGAACCCTTCAACTTGGCCTTTTGAATCCCTATCAAAACTGGTCGTACGAAGCTGAAAATTGGCAAAGATACTCACATGTTGTAGATGAACATTTATGCAAAGTGATTATGCTTGACATTGCACCGACTTCATTTTGTGATTTTTCAAAGTGAGCCACTTGAGCATATTTTTCAACTATACTTCTAAGTGTTGAAATCCAATTTTTTCACATGGGAACCTAAAATTTTTAGGAAATTTTAGGCTCCAATAGTGGCTCCTTTTGGGAATGTATGCCCCCTGTCAGTATAGCAAGAATCCAAGTCTCTAGGAGAGCAGACCAAGTGTTTTATCCATTTAGCAACAGACTCGGAACTCTTTTTTGTCATGAACTGACATGGTTTCGAAAAAAACCATACCCCAGTTGATGACACAAGGCCACCAAAAAAGAGAGGCTCCTATTTTCCTCTATTAAACACCTTGCTCTAATATTTTTTCATCAAATCCTTCTTAAGAACACTCATGCAATCAGCTCTGTCACTGTCATTGAAATTTTTTAGAAGATTATGGTGTTCAGCTTGACTCATGTTCCTTTCATCACTCTACAGTTCATATTTTTTATCATCATCTGATGTATCTTTTTCATTTTCAAAAGTGTTTTCACATTCAATGCAACATTTATCAGTATTTTGCTTAGTATTATGTATTGTTAAATGATCTTACAACTATACTGAGAACTGAAAATCCGAATGCTTCTCTTGAAAGTCCAAAAAATTTGTCTCATCCACATCTTCTGAGATAATCAGATCTAAAAAATTCTCTCTTTTATGTCACTAATTGGAAATGACACAAACTCATGATTTATACAATCATTATTTTGCACATTCAAACCAACTAATGTTGGGGAAGAATTTTCTGAATCTTTCTTATGTGTGTAATTTTGGTACTCCAGTGCTAGTAAATCTAAAAAAAAATCACTACTGAGTGAACATGCCTCTTTGTCCATTTCACCGTTGATGTACTCTTCACTTTTTTCATCATCATAATGAGGCTCAAGATCATCATAGAAAGAATTAGATGAATTATCAACACAATCATTTGTTCCACAAGTTGATATATTATCCTGGTTATCTGAAAACATTTCTTCCTCCTTATAAAGTGGATTTGAAAACACATGAAATTCATGCTCTTGCACACCTTGGAAAAATATCATCTGATCTTCACCTATCTTTTCATCATACAATAGATTTGAAAAAATTTGAAAACCATTTTTAATTGTACAAACCTCTTCCTCATCCAATGTGTCTTCATGGTAATCTGTAGCTGGATGTGTTATATGTTCACTGTCAAATGGACTTGCATTTTCCATTGCTTCTTCCTCCTGATCTCCATAAGAACGACAAGAAACACTTTGTTGTAGATAAAATTCTACAGGTTCGTCTTCACAATTTGAATATTCAATGGATCCCTCATAACATATATTGCTCTCACAGTCACAATCTATTATGCAAGAGAGACCTTTTGTATCTTCATCCTCATTATGTAGACTATCATAGGAATTATTTTCACTTGCACATGTCTCATCTTCTTGATCAATCTCTCCATACTCATCAATGATTTCACCATTCTTATACATTTTCTTATCTATGATACCAATCAACTTATTCATCTAGCCTAGAGTAACTGGCTTCAATGACTCTGGCAAATGAATGGATTTGGGCTCATATACTCTCATGAACTGCTCAATGAAGTGTAATGCATACTTATTAGGCAGGGAACTAATAGGTATTTACATATAGGCATCTGTCATTCTCCTAAACTAATCACGTCCCCATTCTCCTTCATGTCTCCTTATATCAAAAAATGCATCTAAGAGGGATGTGCAGTTTTTTGATTTCATGATGGGACTTTGACCTCTTTGTTGAGTGTGTGAATACTCATCATCTTCTTCCTCAAACTATTGATTCGGATATACATTTTCCTACAGGTTTTAACTAATATTTCCAAGAGGGATGAAATTGTGTTGAACATTTTGATATGGATTTTGGTATTGATATGGATAATACCTAGGATATTGATTGTATTGATAATCTTGGTAGCTTACCAATCTTTGTCTAGGAGGGACAGGATAAGCATTCGTTTGGTTTGATGACTATGGTGTATGTAGATCCTATTGTACATGATGTACTTCATCTCCATTACCAAAATTTTTAGCTATATTGTGTGGCACTTGTGGAGTCCAAGGACCACTTGTATTTGTGTATCCATCCTCATTAGAGAGTGGTATATATTGTGGTGTGTCTAAAGCAGGAAAGATACCCAATTCTCTCAGTTCTTGAACCAATGTTTCCTTTTTCCTTACTTATGCTTCCAATCTGTCATTTTCTTCCCTTATCTCAATTAAAGATTTTATTAAAATGTTGTGGATTCTTCATCAAATTTGTTTTTATAGAGTTGCCACCTACTTTTCTAAAAGTAAGAAAATGAAATGGATTTTGATGTTTGTTCTTGGCTTACCCCAATAGAATCTCCTGACTCAACAATATGGAAGTAATTACCCAAATGTGAAATTTATATTGACACTATAAATGGATATGCTAGAACTAAATTTTCTGAAGTTTCTCCCCAACAGAGTCACCAACCTGTTAGTTCTCAAAAATTCTGGTTGAAAAACCTCAAGAGGTTGCCAAGCTCTTGGTACATTTTAGGCAAATGAACAAGGCCAAATAATGTATTTGAACCTTCTTCTCTTCAGGCTCTGCCAAACCTAGGTGAGTATACCTATGTAAATGAAGCAGACTTAAACTGTGTGTTTCCTACTTAAGCAATCTATCCACAATAGAAATTGGAAGTGAAGAGATGCAAACCTAATTTGGTATAAATTGTATAAGCAATGTCAAGGTGATGTTTATGAATATGTTTAGTTAATATATATAAGGTTTTGAAACAAATTTGATAAAACTAAATGATGAAATGGGTAAGACCAGTGCCTTGTTGGGTAAATGGAGTCAATGAAGTATTATGATGGATGACTAATATCGGCTACAATTCTAGTTGTTTGGAACTTGTGAATGTTTATAACTTGTATAAACATGCAAATAGGTAACTGACAGACTCTTCTTACGAATTCCAACGATATCTTTCCAAGTTACTTTGATTACTTAAAACAATTTAATCCTTCCTTGAAGGATCTAGTCAAATAAATCACACAAGAACAACAAATGTGTTTTAACAAATTAAGTATATCCTTGATATATTAATTTGAATAACAGGAAAAGACCATTATGGAGATAGTATGACAACTTTATCAACTACAGAGCTCTTCTTATTAATCCCAATGTTACTTCCAGGTTACTGTGATCAATTTAAAGGGGTTTAATTCTTTAAAAGAAACCAATCAATTGATCACACAAGAGTAGCAAATGTGTCTAGATGAAACTGAGATATCAAGTTGGATATGTAGATTCAAATAATAAAGAAATAACACTATGGAGACAACCCAATAGCTGCTTAATTTCAACAAACAATAGTCACAATTATTGAGTCACTGAAATTAATATATTCCATTGATTTCTCCAAAAATTTATACATGCATCATGGTATTCAATGTATAATCTCTATGGTAAACATTTTAAAAGTATCTTTTGTATATCTCCTACCTAACTCCTAATTCTAATCTAATTTTGGTTGATGATGATTTCATCTTACATATATACATTACACTTGTAGGGTTAGGACCCTTCACATGCCTGTGCCTTGCAACTCTTTATTTGATTAATTAACAGATTAAAATATTTTTATTTTAATCTTCTTGACTTATGCATTCCTGCAATATTTTAATTTTAGTTCTATTGTTGGCAATTTCTCACTTTATATTTTATCCGAACTGTCCTTTGGGTGAAATAATTACCCACTTCATAATTTTATACTCCCTTTTAAAATTCTCATTTTACCCGTTTGCCATTTAGGAAATTCATTTGTTGGGTAAATAATTATTCATTGGTTTGACCCTCCATGTACAAATATTTTTATTTTTGGGTAAAACATTATACTCTTCAAAATAATTATCTTTTCCCACGTGCTTGCAAATATATTTTTTCATTTCCCGCTATCCCGCACAAATTATTTCTCGGAGCACTTTATGTCTAATTATGTTTTACTCCCACTGTTGTCCCACATTATTTCATGGGAGTATCCACGGTAATGCAAGAAGGGCTTTCAATTTCACTACCCTCCCACGCACAGATTTCAGACCCCCTGCAGGAACGCGTGAGTGCTCACCACTCACCCACATAGGCATAAGGGTTTGCTGGCGAGACTGCGGGAACTACCACTCTCCCACACAAGTCTTGGGGCTACTTAGTGGGGATGTGAGAATCTCCTCCAATTTCCTATAATCCCACTCCACTGTGAATATCAATCATAATATATGCAATATGTTGCTTGGGATTAGCTTCATTCTTGGGATTTTTCAAAAACCTTGAACTACATCATCGAGATTGCCTATGTCCAAGCTTGAATATTGCTATGATATTTTGATCCAACAGAGTTTTCGTTAATGGATTTATTGATTGGCTATTTTAGGTTGTTTTCCCAACACGATTACTCCAATATCGCCATGTATGTCACTTTTCGGCATTTCTCTGTAGCGTCATTTTAAAATATGCATAGCCATGACGAAATGGAGATTCAATCAATTCCAAAACCCTTCAAAGAACCCGTGTGACCCCTATCCTCCAACCGTCAAGTCTAATGCACTATGTTTTACTCATTTTTTCAATGTTTAGGACACAAAACACTCCCTCATTGCCACACTTTGGACTTACAGTGAATCGGCATTTCAACCATGTGTATTTGTTTCAATAAATACTTGTTTACCATTTAAGAGCGTCCCATTTCGACATCATTTTCCTGAACTCAGTACTAAACCTTCATTATATTCTCACATTTTCTGGACTTGGCCATCTTCTGTAGTAAACTCCCCATTCTGTCATCAGTGTACTACACTGAATAGTCCGCCATAATAATGAGTTTGTGGGTGGAGGCATCAAATGCTTTTACAAAATGAGGGTAACTCCTTCATTTCCAAGAATCAATGGTATTTTTATTGTATGAGAGGCATTTTAAATATCTGACTCCATCTTATCGAATTCCCACCATAAATGCCTCTTACTTAACTCAATCTCATTGAATTGAGAGAGATGTATGTTTGGATATATTTTGTGTAAGGCAGCATATGAGGATAGCATTCTATTCTACTCCTTCCATAGTTGTCAGTCTCACGAGGCTTCTTCGTGGCTTTAACTTCATTTTTTTAAAGATCTCTGATAGCTTATTGTTTTTTCTTCACAACATTCTCTTTCTATATTGCAAAATCCTTTTGTAACATCGATATTCATATCCTCAATAAGATCAAGCTTTGGGAAGCCACATACATTTCATGCATCAGTGATGAGTATGATGTATGTATAAACATATGGAATAGTACTTTTCTCCAACATTATCATCCTGTTATTAAGAAAATTCCCTCTCCTGAAATTCTTGTTTATTGTGTTTTATTTGGAAATCTCATCATGACTATGATCCACAAAAGAATTCCCTCTTTTATTCTCACAAATTTTCATTAGTGATCCACCTTTTCACTTAAGGTGTCCCATTTAACTCCTTGAAAACATCCTTTGTAAGTGCACACTATGATTTTGAAAAAATAGTAGTCTTGCTATTGGAGATTGTAGTCTTTGTGAAACTAGTGAGTTTTCCCTTCACGAGTATTCACTAGAGCAATCGATACACACAATATTGCAAGCACAACACCTATTGTCACCTTCTCGATCAGCAACTTGAAAAGTGGAACTTTACACCCACCAATATGTACAAAATTTTGGAGCCTCAAGCAATGGAAGAGTACCGTTGCTTTCTTGGTGGAAACTCTTCATCAAATTTGCACATACTATATCAATCAATTTAGAAAAAAGAACTCTTGCAGTTTAAATAATGAGTGAGAATTTATAAAGCATTCCTTGCTTGAGATATTCTTCTCATACTTTCCCTGAGGTCACTGATTTTTTCAATTGTGCATGCAAGGCATTCTAATTGCTCTTATTTGTATCTTTCTTTTCAACATCTTTATTGCTCATCGTTGACTACCTCAGTGGTGAATCTATTTGCAACTTCCCACCAGCTCTATTAGCAACTAATAGGATTTTGCACTTCTCAAACTATCCTTCCTTAAATCCAGCAAGAAGATCTTTTGTCTAAGTGTTCATCAACTCTGTGAAATGAACTCTTCCATATGTGAAAATTCCAGTCAAAATAGTATGTAAATGTTCCATTAGTTGTGCATGAGAGGATATACAACTCTTGAGATTTTTTGAGTGTTTGGATGATATAAAAGATAATGATTTAAATCCACATCTCCTTCTAATTGATCTTTATCCCTCTCAAAAATCTGAGATGCATTCTAAACTGAAGTGGGTATTTATCAGGATTTGATTTCTGACACTTTGCACTATGACCAAAATGGGTCAAGTAGCCTCCAGAATTACTTAGAAACATTGATCAAATGATTTCCAAAAGCCACAAAAATGCACTAGCATGTTGAGCTATGATAAGAGAGTATGGTTGCAAAACGGTTTGGCATGAAGTCATTAGGATTAAAAATTGTTAATGCCCAAAGTTTCTCACTTATTCATTTTTTTAAACAACACTTGTCAGAACTCAATTAATTGGAACCCACCAACTTGTCATTTTGAAAAATATCACATTTGATTCTGGTAGGCTATAACTTTGGATATTAGCTCATTTAGGCATGGTGAACATGTGTGCAAGAGGCTTTTTCATCATTTTATTCTCTTCACCAAATATCAAGCATCAAAGTTGACCTTTTTGCTATTGTCCTAGAAAGGTAATGTTCAAACTGGGTAAAATCCATTTGGAATTGATTTTGAAAAAGGACCAATTGATGTCTTGAGGTCCTAAAAATTGGCATGAAGGTAGATCTTTATGGGGAGAATCTGAAGTGCCAATTGGTTTGTCTTGAAAATCTCCCAATTGCTTAATATTATCCTCCAAAGTTGGTCACTTTAACAGATTTTACTGCATAGACAACAAATCTTCCTAGAACCCTTCAGCTTGGCCTTTTGAATCCCTATCAACACTAGTCATACGAAGCTGAAAATTGGCAAAGATACTCACATATGGTAGATGAACACGTCTGCAAAGTGATTTTTCTTGAAATTGCACTGACTTCATTTTGTGATTTTTCAAAGTGAGCCACTTGAGCAGATTTTTCAACTGTACTTTTGAGTGTTGAAATCCAATTTTTTAGATGGGAACCTAAAATTTGCACGAAAATTTAGGATCCAACACCTACAACCACTAACACATGCACGTGATAGTCAAATGTTCACAAAATATGCAATATATTTAATACATCTCTAAATTTAGAATATTAATTCAATAACCATCCATTAATATATATGCAGTACTTTTCCACATAGCATCAAACAAGATAACATCATTCATAATGCATCAATTAACAAGTACAAGCACAATTTATTCAGCTCCAAAATTCACATTACATTGATATTTACCCTACATAGTAATAGTAAATAGTAATTACACAATTGGGGTGTAACAATAACACTAGATATAATAAAAAAATGTCAGCAAGTACTATACAACAAGAAATAAACTAAGACTTAAATGAAATTTAATGAATAATAAAAATGAATTTAAAAATAAGAAAAAATTGCAAACCTTCATGTAGTTGGGTACTTTTAAAATACATACAAATGTAAAAAAATAAATAAAAAATTTGGGCTATTTTAGGGTTTTCCTTAATTGAATCCATGCTTTGATATTTTTACCTCCTTAACAACCAAGATAGGAAAATTAAACAAATAGTGTGTGCTCTTACTCTAAGTGTGTCTAGAAATAAGAACAACCGCTAAATAAAAGAGAAGGGATGTGATAATCCAAAGGTGCTAAAGGGCACAATAAAATGAAAATTTTTGTAATAACAATGAGAAAAAAAAAACAATATTACTTGAGAGGGTTGAAAAATCTAGAGTAAGATAACTATAGAGAATGTTGTAAGAGTACTATGAAAAGGTAGAGAGTTCTTAGTGAGAGCTTGAGAGAGAGAGAGATTATATAGATTATATAAATGAAAAGATAGTTTGAAAATGACAATATGAGTGAAGAGGAAGAGGTTAACAAAATATTTAGAATCATTCAAAGCCATTTCCACTAACCTGGGAAGGTGAGATTTTGAAAACAGTCATAATGGCTTTCAAATGACAAATTATTATAGTATGCTATCATGATGTATGGACATCCACACAAACTTCTAGTGTTTGGACAATTTATGCTAAAAAATTACAAGAAGCAAGAAAAACATAGGGCTAACACAAAAGCAACATGAAAATGTGACCAAAAGAAAGGAGGCTTGAGCACCTTCAGAAGGAAGAAGGTTGATTCAAGGGTTTAAATGAGCCTACAAAATACTAAAGGAATGGACACCATAGTAGACACAAAATATACATGAAATTGAAAGGGTGTGCTATTTTTTGTGTTACACTAGTAAGCCACCCTATTTTTGGTTTAACGTTGGGGTGGATAGTATGGGTCTCCTTGATATTATTATGAGAGGTATCATTATGGCTAGAGGTTCTTGAGCTAAAAATTCAATGGTTTTTCCCTAATCTAAATTAAGTTGAGGACTAGTGGAATGTAAGGGTTTCAACCATAGAGAAGGTAATAAATTTTACCACCTAGGTGGTAGTTTGTTTCCTAGCTATAGAGACCTTATGTTTACTTTTTGAATCAGTCATTGAAGACTAATGAGGGAGGACAAGGCATGAATCATAGATTCGAGTGATAAAATGGGTGGTAAGGATTAGAGATAATTATAATATGTATAAACAATATATGAGCCCCTAGTGAATGAGAAAAATACATTTTTCCCATTAAAATATTATTAATTGACTCCTCAAGAGAACTATAAATATAAAAAATGAAATTTTATTTTAATATCATAGCTTAATTGAATCAACATAGGAAAAACATAAGAATATAACCTTCTAAATATTTCTTCTAGCATGATACAGTGCATTTAGTCACTACAAAATCATTCAAACACCTAGGAATATCATCCTTTCTAAATCTATTTTGGAATGTATTGGTTTTCTCTCTTGGCCTCAAGAAGTTTTTCATTTCATCATGGATGTGGTTTTTTATCGTCTTCTATATTTTCCTCCATTATTTATTGAGAATAGTAGTAATAGAAATCTGGTCCTTTAAGACCCTAAATTACATCTCTCTGATAAAAACTAAACTAGCTTTCTAAAAATTGGAGTCTAGGAGCCGTTTTATTCTTTCAAAATATTTTACATGTTTATAGTAGGTTATATTTTGGAATCAATAGTCATTATTGTTACACATATGGATATATTGTGTATGAAACTTAATATCTTGTTTTATTAAATCAACTTATGCCAACACTCCAACAACTTAAGGATGGTGATTGGGGCTCAACCATTATCCCTCGCTTCTTCATTGAGACTATTTTTATCATTGGAGAGAGGGTACCCTTAATATGCCAATAATTTAAAGCATTTATTATTCTCTCAAATTGTCTAGTAAGTTGGCTAAGGTGTTCCTTCCCTAAATACATGATTAATTTTTAATTATTCAAAATACATGAGGATCTCTTGTATCTCCTTTATGATATGTCTATACGACCAATGACGGACAACCTTAGTGTTGATTATGCCTAATATTTTTGGAGTCACCTTCAAGGATTAGGTTCTTGATGCCCTTGTCTCTAGCAAGGATTGTGCCTCTTAAAGCAGTCATGGTTTGAAAAAAATATTAGTTTGAATCCCTAGCTTGTTATTATAAGAACTTATTGAATGACCTTTACAATATTTGATTAAACCCCCCTCTTAATTGACCTAAATTTCCTTATAATGAACCATCAAATTTTTCTCGATTCATTTAGAATCAAAAGGGTCCACTTGGTGTTCTTTATTTTTAAAATGTTGGTGATGTACACATTCTCCATTTCATCCACCATATTCTAGTTTTTGGCTATAAGGATTTCAAATTCAATAAGAGACTACTTGGGTTTCTTGATATTATCTGCCAAATATTTTCTTAAATGTTTTGGATAATCATCTTTGTCACAATGTACTAGGGTTTAGAAGAGTTTCTAAAAAAAATGGTGTTCCTTTCCTTACAAACACCCAAGACATATTGTGGTAGAGATAGGTCATAGAATTCCTTCATAAGAGGATGTTTAAAGTTGAGGACCAATTGGATGTCAATTGGGTGTTAATTTTTTCTAAGTTCTTCACTCTAACCTTCTAGGAATAGGGACTTAGAAAGGATGTAACTAACAAAATCTTATTTTATCTTGCATAATGTACATCTATTAGTCAACTGGAATCCATAATATATTATTTTTTCAATCATTAATATTTTCTCATGATAGATGGCCCACTAGAAGAAATTTATTTTTGGAATATAGTTGTGTTTCCATAATTTACCCCATTGGAAGGAGGTTGATTAAGATTGTTTCATTTAAAGGTATGTAGTTTTGATAAAATAACTCCCTTTGAGGTCCCATAACCAAATGATTTCAGCATTCCTCATAGGTTTCTTAAGAATATGTGGTTTCTAATCTTAGAGATGAGATCCTTTAAGGGATTTTGTTTAGAAATACCTTCTATATTTAGGGAGACTTTCCAACTATAGTCCCCATTTTCTAGTTTGAAATAGTCTTTGAATAAGGTTCCAAATATCATACTTAGTTCCTCTTTAAGAATAACTCATGTTATAATAACTTCCACTTTAGAGACAATGGTCCAAGGATCCTCCTAGAATTAGATAAATTCTCCATCCCCCATTGTCCATTTGACCCCTTTGCTCAATATCTATTTCAATTTTCTTAGGTTGTTTCATAGAGAAAATCCAACTTGAAAATGATTATTTAAGAGAATGGAATAATATTTATTTATATTCATATATTTAGCTTTCAATATACTAATCAATTCCCTATTATCTATTATTAATTTCTACCCTATTTTGGTAATTAGGGCCTTGTTTATGTCTTTGATTTTATGAAGACCCAACCCTCCATGAATCTTAGAAGAACACACAATATCCCAATCTACCAAAGATAGTGTACAACATATGTTTCTCTTTCATTCCTTAACATATAAATCTTCTTTATATCTATTCATTTTTTTCATCTAAAATAATTGGTAGAAAAAATACTTTGGAGTGAAGATTTAATTAGTTGATTTTTTCCTTCCTAGCTTAAGAGGGTTCTTTTCCAAACAATAATTTTCTTCTAAAATATTTCAATGAGATTAAGCCAATTATTAATGTGTATTCTTCTAGCAAAAGGGAGAATTCCAAGGTAGGTGGTAGAAGATACTATATATTTTGATTAGATAAGTTGCATTTACAGGGTGCAGTACCCTTTACAAAATGATCCCAAAGGGCCAAAAAGAGACGAATTCCATAGTTATATCTGAAACCTAGGAAATGGTAGCTTGTATGTGATGTTTTAGGACACAACCACTGATTTTCTACAAGTTTCACTCAAGGAAAACTTAGAGATCTCAATCAAGGGATGGAATTAGGGAAAGAGATCTACAATGAGGTGTCCTAGGATGTGATTTAAGGTATAAAGGGGGTTCACCACCAAGCTAGGGATTGGAAAGACAAGAAATGTAAATGATATGCAAGACTTAAACAAATGACCTAGAAATGAATTCAAATCATATCAACAAATTGAGAAAGTATAGAGGTGCACCTTGGAACTGTAGAGGCTTGAATGAAGGCCTAAAATTGTGGAAATAATGATTTTTGATGCACACTAGGACTCATATGCCAGTAGGGTGATTTAATTCTAGTTTAGGGTTTCGGGCCAAAATTGGAATCTAAAACTGTTGAATCAAGATCTATAGAAAATGCCTGAAAAATGTGTATAATGGGACTCATACACCACAAGTTGTGATTTAGTCCTAGTATTAGGGTTGATCTGAAACTCTAGAATCATCTATTTATATGTTGTAACTTTCCTCCTATCAAATCTCTAAGTTCAAAACATTGAATTGCAACATGTAGGTGACTTTTCGTGATCTTACAAGTAAGGTGACAAGTTTGAAAAATTTGCAACCTTGATAACTTATCTCCAATCTTGCTCTTCAATGTATCTTCAAGCTAAATCTACAAATCACACATCAAAGAGAGGGAAAAATGTTGTTTTGTTAGTGGATAGGGGTTTTCCTTGGTCAAACCCCGTTTTAATAATCAAGCCTTTCAAAATGAAATCAAATAGAATGGAGGAATGATGAATGATCAAATATGAAATGTTGCAACTCACCAAACCCTTGAAAAAAAGGCTGCAATATTTAAGTAATGGCTAGCATGAATGTGGATCTTGACTTGAATGCTTTCTTGAATCATAAAACCCTACATCATAAATGTTAGCTCAAAAATAAACATGATGCATGATGACTTTGATATGATACTTGATACTTGAATAATTCTCCAAAATGCTTGATAATCACTCTTGAATGCTCTTGAATTCCATAATGCTTGATCTCCAAAAGTGCTAGATGACTTGTAAACTTGCTAGCTGAAAACATGTGAAAAGACCTTGTAATTATACTTGTTTATGCCAATTTTCTCAAAATTACAACAATACAAGCCGACATCAGATCTAGGAGAATAAAAATCCCACCAAGAATTTGAATTCAAAATAGGTCCAAGCTAAGCGGGACTCATACACCAATTGGGGTGTATGATTCCTATTAGGCTAAGGTTGGGACACATTTTCCAAGAAATGCTTAGTTTAATGTGAAATTTAGATCTAGGCCTCGAAACCTAGGTGGGACCCATACACCCAAGGTGGTGTATGAGTCCCATACCACTGAATCTAGGACATACAATCCAAAATCATTAAATTTTGATTGTTCAATTGATAAATGTCAGGATTATCCTCAGAAAGATGCATTAATTAAGGCTTGTGGATGCAAAATAAGGCCAATTAAAGCATATAGAAGCCCAACTTAGCAGGGAGGGCCCAAAAAAGTATGAAAATGTAGAGGGATACATTTTTCTACACTACAATATCAAAACACCAGTAATAGCAAAAAAGAAAGAAACAAAAACAGACCAACAACAGAGCAAGAACCCACAACCCATAACAGAGACCCACACATTATATAGTATTCTCATCCCACTTCTCAAAGAAAATATTTAGCATATCCTCACCCACCCAATCAAGTCCCTCTCCGACTTTTTCCTTCTCCACCTCTTCCTTGAGAACCTCCAAGAGAGTGGTACTAGACTTGTGAATGATCTTAATGGTGAATCAAGTCAGCTAGTTGAACTTATGTTCCAGTTTTCTGACCCATGCATGTAGCTTGTTGAAATCCTTTGTCATATCATTAGACCTCTTAATAGTCTCTTCCTCACTAGCCATCAGGTCTGAAGATTGGATAGATTCTGTATTGATAATTTTGTTCATATCTGAGAAGTGGTTGGTTCCTTCAATAAAAGCCTTTGTTTCCTTGATAGTGTCCTTATCACACTCCTCTTTGTCGCTAGTCCTCCCCTCTTTTTTGCCAGTCTCCTCCAAGCTACTAGATATCTCATCCACCAGCACCTCCGTCTTGCTTTTAGCTAGCCTATGGAACCTCCTAACACTGGTTTTCTCTATCCCCACATCCACAATAGCTGGCACAATGGTATCCCCTTTAGAATCATGATCCTCAGTGCTCTTTTCCTCACTATTTGAAGTTGGCATCACAACCTGGAATGAAGTCTCCTTGCTACCTTTGTTCTTTGCTGACAATTTATTGTCTTTCTTGGAAGGTACATTTTTTAAATCATACAGCCCGACAGCCACCTTAGACTAGGCATTTGCCACTCCACCTTTCTTTCTTTTTGTTGGGGGTTTTGGTCTAGGAGCATTTTTATATTAGTCATTAGATGGAATTGATTCCTAGAGCCAGTGTGCCAAATAAGGAAACACATCATATGACTCTAGCAAAGAGTGAAGAGTTCAATAGACAAGTCCAAGAGTTGTTGTGGAAGGGATTGATTAGAGAGAGTTTGAGGAACCGTGTGTAGTACATGTAGTACTAGAACCAAAGAAGGATGGGGAATGGAAGATGTGTACAGATTCTAGAGTCATCAATAAGATCACCATCAAGTATAGATTCCCTTGCTGAGAATGGATAAAATTATGGATTGTTTGAGTGGAGCTAAGTACTTCACGAAGATAGATTTAAAGAGTGGATATCACCAAATGTAGATTAGCGAAGGATATGAATGGAAGACAACCTTTAAAACCAAGGAGGTCTCGTACGAGTTGTTAGTTATTCCTTTTGGGATAAGAATTGCATTGAGCATATTTATGCGGCTTATGAATGAGGTATTGAAAGAATTTTTAGGAAAATTTGTTATTTTTTATTTGGATGATATTTTTATTTTTAGTAAGACATTGGAGGAGCACTTGATGCATATCTAAAGAGTTTTTGAGAAGCTAAGGGAGGAGAAATTGTTGATTAATTTGAAGAAATGTAGTGTTGTGAAGAGAGAGTTGGTGTATCTAGGATTTTTTTCTCAACAAAGGGTCTTAAAATGGATCCAGAAAAGGTGAGAGCTATTATTAAATGTCCTACCTTGAGGAATGTTACAGAGGTAAGATCATTTCATGGTCTAGCAATTTTTTACAAAAAGTTTATTAAGAATTTTAGTAGTATTTATTCACCTCTAACTGAAGCAATGAGAGGGGATAGAAAAGATTTTAAGTGGACTATAGGAGCAGCCAAAAGTTCTGATATGTTGAAGAAGAAAGTTATAGAGCAACCTATTTTGGCACTTCAAGATTTCAATAAGGTCTTTCAAGTAGATTGTGATGCTAGTGGCAATGCCATAGGAGTTGTTTTGAGTCAAGAAGGTAAGCATGTTGCCAATTTTAGTGAGTATCTAAATGATGCTAAGAAGAAATATTATGTCTATGATCAAGATTTTTATGCTATAGTTCAGGCTTTGAAGAAATGGAGACACTACTTGTTTCCAAAATATTTTTTTTTATATATTGATCACTAGGCTTTGCAGTGTCTCAATAGTTAAGGAAAGTTAAATCAAAGGCACTTAAAATGGGTTGAGTTTTTGTAAATTTATACCTTTGTTTAGAAGCACTTGAGTGGAAGTTCAAATAGAGTTATAGGTGCCTTGAGTAGAAGGAAAAATTTGTTGATAGAGATTAATATAGAGGTTGTTGGGTTCAATGAACTCAAGAGTTTGTATCCTAAAGATCCAGACGTTGTAGAAGCTTGGAAGTCTTGTTTAGAACCTGCTACATTGGATAGGACAAGATGGTTGTATTTCTTAATCCAAGATGGGATGTTGTTTAGAGGAAGCCAATTGTGCATTCCAAGGAGTTCTATGAGAGAGAATAGATAATCAAGGCAAAGCATAGTGGAGGATTGGCTGGACATTTTGGTTGAGATAAGACCATTTCTCTTGTTAGTGAGAATTATTATTGACCGTAGTTACAACAAGATGTGAAGAAGCTTGTACAAAGTTGCAGAGTATGTCAAATGGCGAAAGGAACAAGTCATAATATTGGACTGTATTAGCCATTTCTTATACCTGAGAGGCCATGGGAGGATATTAGCATGGATTTTGTTCTTAGCTTTCCAAGGACACAGAGAGGGAATGATTCCATAGTTGTGGTGGTGGATAGATTTTCAAAGATGGCACATTTCATTCCATGTCATAAGACCAGTGATGTTTATGTTGCAAAGTTTTTTTTCAAAGAGGTGGTGAGACTACATGGTCTACCAAAGAGTATAGTTTCAAACAGAGATACCAAATTTGTTGGTTATTTCTGGAGGACATTATGGAAGAAGTTGAAGAAAGATTTGAACTTTAGTTATGCACACCATCCACAAACTGATGGACAAATGAAGGTGTTGAATAAGAGTTTAGGCAACCTGTTGGGATGCTTAGTAGGAAACAAGACTAAGGGCTGGGATTTGATTATACTACAAGCTGAATTTGCTTGCAACATGTCAATAGGAGCACTAGTAAATCGCCATTCCAAATTGTGTATGGGAGTAGTCCAAGAACTAATTTTGAACTGAGAAAGACGAGTAAGGGGGAGAAGAGTAGTCTTGAGGCTAAATATTTTATTGAGCACATGAAAAATTTGCACGAAGAGGTGAAGAAACATATCAATAAGATGGACTTAGAATATAAGGCTAAGGTAGATCAGAAAAGGAGGTATAAGGAGTTTTAGGTAGGAGATGAAGTCATGGTTCATTTGTGAAAGGAAAGGTTTCCAATTGGTACATACAAAAAGTTAGAGATGAATAAGTTTGGACCATGCAAGATCTTGGAGAAGCATGATTCAGGAAATGCATATGAGATAGAGTTTCTTGATGAAATTCATATTTCACCTGTGTTTAACATTTCAGATTTAATAGAATATCATGAAGGAGGAATTGATGAAGAAATAATAGAAGCACAGTGGAATATTCTAGCACCTACTTCAAAAAAGGATGAGATGGAAGAATTTTAGATAGTCATGTGGGTAGAAGCACAAGAAATAGGCAATACGTAGAGTACTTGGTGAAATGGAGAGGAATACATGTTGAATATTCGTTGTGGTTCTCTAAGGAAAATGTTAGCTATCTTAGTTTCCCTCTAACTCCTAAGAAGTGGCAGGGTCACTTTTCAAATTACCCTAGGTGTCTAATGTAGGAGCATCTAACGATGTAGGGAAATCTTGCATCACCCAAAAAAAATTGTTTTTCATTATTTTCTTTAGTTGTTTTGAGTCCCATGATGGCATTTAAGGGGTGTAAAACAATTAGAAGTCAAAAATGGCAAAAAACAATCACCTACTATTTTTAGTAAGTCGGCCTAAACAGGTTCATAGGGAATTGAAAATTTACCCTAAGGAGCAGAACTAAAAAAAAATTCTGGTCACGAAAGAATCACCTCAATACCCTACACGGTTTGGGAGATATTAAATTTTTCGTGTTGAGAAATTTCTCCAATGCAGCTTCAATTTCATATATGAAGACTTTAGAGGCCCTGAAATAGCTCGAAAAGACAACGAACCAACCTATGGTGGATTCATGTGTTGTAGATCTCTTTGAGAGCTTTCCAACGATATGCAATAATAGCAAATCAGACACCTGGATCAAAAGTTATGGCCCCACGAAGTTGCTCCTCTAAAACATGAATTTCATCAAAATTTCCTCCCAGGCAAGAAATCAATTGGTGATACTTTTGGTGCCAAAACAAAAGGGAAAGTTTAACTTTCTAGAACATTCTAGGGTGGTTATTGGGGTAAAATAAAAAGGATTAGGTGGGAGTTGTAGAGGGTCACTCCATTAGTGCAGATTGTGGCTTCGAATAATATATTTTGTTTTGAGAGTTGATTTTGATGTAATGAATCAAGCCCATGAAGATGTAGCATGTAAGTTTTGAATCTCTAATTTCATTTTCTAAAAATAATTGAAAGTGGGTTTTTCATTTTTGTCTCACGTCTTCCACATTGGTATATATTGTTGTGATTTGTGTGGGTTTCGGGTGGTGTGGCTCTCATTAGGTAGAGTAAGGGACAAAGAGATATGATGATTTATGAAGATTTGTTCATCTCCTTACTACACAAAATATAAATATTTCATTATTTATTACTTCTCTAATGTTTCAAGTATTATGAGATTATTGTTACAAAAAAATATGAAAAAGGGACTTCATATGTGAAAGTAGTGAGCACTTGATATTTCAAAAATTAAGTTCAAATTATTATAATTTTTTTTTGTGTATAATATAGAAACGCTACCTATTCTATTATGTATATCTCTAAATTACTTTTCCAACACCTATAAAAAATCAAAATTTTGATAAGAAACACAAAATTTATGCCCATTTTATTGGAGAGGCTTTTTTGGGCTTTTCAAAATAGATATCCATTTTGCAATAACAGATATAATTTGTTTTGTCAAAATGGATATCCGTTTTGGAAAGCCAAAAATGGATATCTATTTTGAAGACATAAGAATGGGTACCCGTTTCTAAAAAGTGGATATCCATTTTATTTTTCAAAAAGGATGTCTATTTTGAAGACATAAAAGTGGGTACCCATTTTTAAAAAAATGGATATCCACTTTGTTTCTCAAAACAAATATCCATTTTTAAGACATAAAAATAGATATCCATTTTTTCACATAATTTTTTCCCTCCATTTTTTCTTTGGGATTGCTTTTGGATTTGGCTTGGGGGTGTCCAACTAAAAAATTCAACTGCCCTAACATGTTTATAGGGGTCGCAATGGTTTTCCAAACTTCACCCTTTGTGTTGACGACTTTTTTTCATCTGAATTTGATGAAACGAAAAGGGTTTATTCAACAAATTGTTAGCATTCTACCAATATAAGATATGCTTTATTTTGAATTTAATAGATATTATTGATATTCTAAATGCACTATGTGTAAATTCTTGATTGATAGGTGGGTGATCCCACAATACTGGTTTACAATTTTTGGCCAAACGGGACACTGAAATAATTTTTTGTAACTAAATCTTCACTTTTGGGAACCTATAACGGCTAAACTATGAGGAATTTGAAGATGATGCAAACTAGTGATTTGTAACATTTTGTCTGTAGATTCTAAATATATTTTTTTCAATTTTTTTGGAATCAGATTGCACTTATTTTTCCATCTCCTTCAAAAACTAGTTTTTTTTAGTAAACACCATTTTTAAGGAGTGAGTCACCGTATACAACATAACAGTTTTTCCATTAAGGATAAAATTCTATTTTTTTTGAATTTAGATTTTTACTATGATATCTAGTGCTTCCAATTGGTTTCATAATATTTTATTGAATATTTTTTCCTTAATCAAGTTTCAAAGTCAAACCAATTACAATTTAGACATAGGCGGACCGTATATAACGTAAAAAAATTTGTATGTATCAAAATTCTTCTTTTTTTCTTGTTGGATCAATGACTTCAATATCTGGTGCACTCATATTTTCAAAAAAAAAATAATGATAATCTACTATTTTTCCACATGTACAGAACAAAGAGCTTGATTTTCAGTGAAAAACCTATGTTTAATAAAACTAAAAAACAAATACATAATAAAACCAAAACATATTAAAATTATATTCATTGGATAGCTTGTTCCAAGGACTACCATCATTCAGTTGGGTCTGTGAAGTCTCCTCCATTTTCATCCTCAACCTGAGCTTCGAATGGAAATTTTTTGGAGTTTTTAAGTGCCAGAGGGTGAGAAGGTGGGAAAAGGGAGGTTTGCTCGAACCCTGGTTCGAGTGAACCCCCTTTCCACAAAAGTTTTCTTTTTGTTTTCTCCCAAGAATGGTAGGACCCTACATTTAATGGGTTCGCTCAAACTAGGGTTCTAGTGAACTCCCTTTGGGTTCGCTCAAACCAAAAGTTTGTTCGAACCCCCAAAAACCAATTTTTTTTTGCATGGGGTCATTTTTTGCAACTTTTCCTTCCTCACTGGAATTGTAAACCACTTGTGTGGGTTTACCCAGGTTGATTGAAAAACACCTATAACTTTTAAATGGTTATACATTTTTTGAATCTAAAAGATGTGTCACACACTATTCTTCAAAAATTATAGTTTAAAAAAATTAGATTTCATAAATTTTTGACCAAGTTAGGGTGGTCGGACAAATGGTTTTTAATATTTTTAAAAATTCCTACTAGAAAATTCATAACTAATTATATTGAAAGATTAAAAAATATACATATTTTTGCTCATACTTAGGGTGGCCAAACAAACACCTATTTTTTATTTTTTTCAAAATTTAAAGTACTACTGCATTGAAATTTTAAACTTTTACCAAATCAGATTACTTTTTTCCAAAAAACACCTAGTAGCTTACAAACTATATTCATTTTTTTACAAATTTTATTCCTACATATTTTCAAAATTATGTTCATAACCTATTCAAATTCTTATGTGAAGTTGCTTAATTCTATATTTCTATATTTTCATTGCCACATAAGAGCCCTATTTGGCCCATCATGATCTTGCACTGACCCCTTCTAATCCTATGCCATTTGTATGTCTCTATGTTCATTAGAATGTGTTCTAGGGGACATGAGAGAAAATAATTAAATTTTGGCATGTTGTAATTATATTTTAAAGAGAGTATTTAGTTTTGGTGGAGGTTACACATCAAAAATGGATAAGGCATCTCTCTTAGGCATCCATATTGGAAGTTTGAAGGTCTTCTATGAGGTGCCCAAGATTGGAGAAGAAAAGGTGTCCATTGGTATTCCATCAAGGATTAGAAAGGCCATTGGAGCATCTGAAAAGTCAGGAGTTGGATAGGCTATGGGCTAGGCACCCATGTGGGAGTCTTGTAATTCAATTTAATAATTTATTATTTCCTTTTATTTTCCATGAAGAGGGGCATGGGTTTTTGTAGGTGGTTTTGTACCTCTTGTTTTGGTTTACCATTTATGGTTTTACCTCCCACAATTTCTATAAATTGAAACCATGAGATGGTACTTTCATGTTAAGTTCTTGCAAATAACTAGGTGTTGTCAAGTTAATTAGAGATTAGTAGTAGAGTGTATTATTTTTTACTCTCATTCAAAGATTAATAATATAGTTTCCCTCTTTTCTCATGTGGAGAATTTTCCTAAAAGGGTTTCTCCACGTAACTATGGTGTCACATTCTTTGTGTTGATTTTTATATTGTGATGTATATTACTTGATCACATGTTTAAATTTGATTCGCTAATTTTATTTTCAGATATAAATTCACTTGCATAAGTTCATATTGTATCTTTCCTTCACCTTGTTTTCAACAACTTTCACACTACAATTGAACATGAAGAACTAACATTTCTCAAATTTATCATAAGGTTGGACATAACTCTCAAAGAAATGATGAATGTAAAGGAGGAACTAGTAAAAATAGTATGTGAGATTGAAGATTTCGTTGTTGTTCTCTTAAGTAAATAGGATGAAAAACATATTTAACCAACAACACTAAAGAAATTTATTAGTGCTAAAACTTCCATGATTTTCTGGATAACTTAATGGTACTCAAAATTGAAGAGACAAAAACTTGCAATACAAGAGACTTTGTTGAAGTTTATGGGGAACTTTTAACATCCTTTCTTTTATTATTATCAAAAATATATTTCTTGGTAAAAAATTATAAATTATAGTATGTAAGTCATGTAACCTTTATTCTCAACCCAACATCTGATTTTGATGATGACACACACATTGCATATGTTACATGTATATGAATTTGGGATTTTTTACATTAGCTTTGGTACCATATGTAATAGCAAGACCTAGAGTCTACTATGTTAAAGTTACATTTCTTTGGGAATATGGAAAAATCCTAGAATGTGGAGGTACTTAGATGAGTTTGAGTCTTGTTGTTTCTTAGATGGTTCATTATGGGAACCAAGGGAAATATGATCAATGACTAGAAGATAGTAATATAGAGTGGAAGTGATCTATATGATTTATTAACTACCATGTATGTTGAATTTAAACTTGTCCATCATGTTATGAATGTAGTTTAGTAGCTTGGATTTCACTATCAACTGGACTTGGTTCAAAATGTAAAGAAATGTGTTAAAAAAATGATAATTGTATCAAACAATAGGTTAAGGTAGGGTATAAAAATTATTGATAACTATGAATTATTTCAACCACAATGGCATACCTGTGCATGAATAGTTCAGAAATTTCCTTGAAATGCAAAAAATTGTTATAGAAATACTAAATAATGGATATAAGAGGGTGTTGTACACTCTACAACATCCATGAGAGAGCTGGAAAGCTTATAGAATAGTCATGTGAAGCTGTAAAAACAAACTAAGATGAGCCTTAACTTGACTGTTGTAGTGGTTTACTGTGCCTACGTATAATCCATTATAGTAAGACTCAAATCTGAAAAGCAAAGAAAACAAAATTGAAACCATCAGTTGAAAGACTGGAAACCTATGGAACCATACCAAAATCATGAGGTCCTCTTAGTATAATTATCTAGGAAAGCTTTTACAATTTCATATCAGGGAAATCATGTGATAAGCTAATTATAAGTTGTGTCACATGTGATAAACCAATTTGTAGTTAACACAATAGTTGTTAATTTCTAGCAATGTTCAAGTAGAGGTGGAATTGTTAGAACACAATGATCTACTAAGAGGGGGGTAAATTAGTAGATACCAAAATTTATCCCTTAAAACTTTTGCTCTTCGAAAACTTATGTAGATTACTTCTTTGAATTCTTAATGTGCATATACTAATATGAAGAGACATAAACACACACACACACACACGAACTTCACATAACACCATATGTATGTGGTAAACCCAAGATGGGAAAAACCACAGTGAGAAATGTTGCTTGAGTCTACTACTCAAATCTAGCCTCACAATCCAAATCTTTGATACAAAGTTTTAGGGCTACAACCCAAGGATGCTACAACACCCTGATTTAGAAGTTATCACTTCAAGGATGCAACAACACCCTATTTTATGAGAAAAAACTCCAACGATACTACTATCCCTTAAGTTGAGCTATAACTTAGGTATGTGCAGGATCATGATGGGCCAAAAAGTGGCAATATGATGGGTATGTGGTTGATGACTTTTTTTTACCCAAAATTGATGAAACGAAAAGGGTTTTTAAAGCAGATTCTCTACTTTCCACCAATATAAATCATGTCTTACTTTGAATTTAATAAGTAATTATTATTCATTTTCTATTTGAATTACGACTAAAGTCCTGATTGGTAGGCTAATTGAAAAAAATCTATAGCTTTCAAACGGTATCACATTTTTGAATCCAAAACATGTATCACATTCTATGCTTTGCATACTAGGATTTAAAAAAGAAAAATTGAATTTCATAAATTTTTACCAAGTTAAGGTGGTCGACATACAAGTTTTTATATTTTTAAAAAGTTGTAATAAAAAATCATAATTAGTTATTTACTTGGAAAAAAATTACAAAAAAATATGCATCACATTGGGACATGAGTCCTCACTTATATCTAAAATCTTATAAAAATATTATCATTTTATTGTGGTTAGGTGGTCGATAGACACCTACTTATTTTTTCCCCGAAATTTAAGTACTACTACATTGAAATTTCAAATTTTCACCAAATAGATTTTTTAAACAAACCTAGTAGTTTAGAAACTACATTCAATTTTCTACAGATTATATATTCTTACATATTTTTGAAATAATATAGATAACTTATTCAAACTTTTACATCAAGTTACCTAACTCTAATTTTTCTAAATTTTTTGCCACTTAAGGGCCTATTTTTTCCATGATGATCCTACACATACCCACTTAGTACAATGATGATAGTTTCAAATATGCATAGACTTGGTTCTACAAAACCTATAATTCATCATTACATTTAGTACTCTGATGCACTTACTGCAACTCACACTTTGTTTCTAAAGTTGCTCACTAAGCAACACATCCTTCTGCACACGAAACTCTCACTGTTCTATCTTTGAATCCTCTCTTTCTATTCTTTTTCTCTTTCACATATGCTCACCTAGATTATTATCTACATTAAAGTCTAGGTTACTTCTTCTCACTCTTTCTGCAACAACTTAGTTGTTCATTACTCTATTTAGCTATTTCTGCTTGTAGACTCTTCTATCACTTTATCTCTACTACATGCTTCAACTAGATGTAGCTCTATTTAGCTCTACATACAACTATAGACCCCTCACAACCTTCTTCTACTTTATGCATACCACACGCTCATATTGCCAACATCAATTCTATCAACCATACTCAAGATATCTTCAATCTACCTAACTCCACACATCTACAATCTCTCACCTCAAGATTTGCACACCATTCAGTTGTCCAATCCAATTACTCATTTGTTAGGGTTTCTACTCCAAGTTGTCAATTCATCTCGAGCCTTGCACCATTTTTCTAGCTCATCTAATAGAGTCTATTAGATATCTCCTTTGTTGCTTTTGCTCTGTATCAAGCCGCTTTTTCATTAACTTCTATTGCTGAGATTTTTCCTAAAAATAGTTCTCTCTCTGTCTAACCTTGAAATCTGATCTGCATTTAATTTCATTATTTGTTCATTTTATCAGATATGATCTTCATCGATCATGTCTCCTTTTTGGTGTTGTTTTCATTAAATGTTCACATGTCGATCAATAGGTGATCTAATCTTGTTCACATGTCGGCCACCGACCAAAAACCCTTGTTCACACTAACTAGACCATTCTAAATCTTCAAGTTTAAAAATTAGTCATCGATCTTCTCCTTTCGTGCCTTGATCAAGTGTTGTTTTGTAACAAATATGCAAAACAATGAATTTTTTATTGCCATATGTCTATCTTCATTATGCACATTATTCTATTAGGTCCACATAGCACTTTTTCACTCCGTTGGGGGAACATCCATCTTGTTCTACCACTATTCCTATGTCACGCCGATGAAGACACCTCAACATCCTACCATGGTGAATTCCATCAGTCCAAGTCACCGCCATGTGCCTTTGTTCTATTTGGCTTCTAAACATACGTGATCCTCATCACACCAAATCTTGCTTCCATGTACACTTTACTGGGTTCCACATCTGATATCACACTCACCATGTTAAGGAGACATCTGAAGAGGTCCTATAGACACTGCATTGTCTCATCATCAAATCTCCAAAGGCTTGTTATTGTAATGTCAAAGATACATTGCTCAAACTCTTACTAACACCACATTGTCTTGCCGACAAAATCCTTCTAAAAGTATTCTTCATTCACGATCCAAATTTCTTCTTGTGAACCACCAAATCATGAACCATTGGAGATGAAGACACATAACACCATTACAAACTCAATTCCAGAACTACAAACCAAAGACCATAAATGCTGAGGAATGAAGAACATAATGCATTCTCCCTGTCATCACCAGATGTCCAAAAAAATCCATTTTCACTCTGGTTTACATAACTTACTCAAATCTTCATGCCAGAGGCTCAAACTTGGAAGACACAATCTTCAAACATGCCTCTAGGTAACTTCCAATCCATAGATAAATATGTTCAATATGAAAGAAATGCAGAGAAAACTACTGGACTTATTCTTACTGGAGACTCAAACTTGGAACATAGCATACTAGAGGCTCACTCAATTCTTCATACTAGAGCACTAAACCACGAACAATCTTGATGGAACACAAATAACCCCATTATGAGCCTTCTTCTAGATCTACAAGACTTGAAATAGACTAGCGGAGGACTGCGGAGTAGACACATTTCTCCCAGTCCATAGATAAACAACTCTACCAGATCAGTTCACAAACCGGTGAACTTAACTTTCACTCTTCATCAGCCCAGAAGCTATAATCTAGGATATATCACCCATGGATATTCTTGAGCAATACTTCAAATCTGCATAACTATAGGATCAACATAGTAGAAATTCAGAGCACATACTGGATAGTACATTCTAAACACATACCAAAGCATATTTTGGACCTACAACTCATCATACACATACGAGTACATCACTTGAGCACACAACCAGTTAAGATATCAGGAATTCCAAAGCCATTTGCATGATCTGCACTTTTGACATCAATGGCAGCTATATACACTTCTACACTAGATCAACACACTTCTCCTTTGATCCTCTTTTGACATCAATGACAACATATTCCAACAATTTCCCCCTTTGTCATTGATGGAAAAACTTGAATGCTCAAAGATACCAATTGGTCAGTTCAACATTTGTACCAGTATCATCTTTACTTCTACTTATGTTTATGCTTTCAATAATGCTCCTCTTTGATCATTTGCATACTTTCTCCCCCTTTGACATCAATGGAAAAGGGCTCACTCCTTCTAAAAGCAATCTAACAATCTCACACCTTCTCCCCCTTTGACAAGTAGTGCAAAGGATTTAGTTGTTCTCTAATATCCTCCTTTGAACTGGAAAAAGTATTTTCTCCACCTTTGACTAATAAAAATTGATAACAATTAATGTGCTTATCCTAGATACTACTCTCAAACATTTCATCGATGGGTAAGCCATGTTCTCTAACCACACTTAATTAAATACCTTTAACTAATTGTAGTTGAAGTCCCATTACACACTCTAACACAATTGAAGATACTCTAATTCATACCTTATAGGAATCAGGTCTCATATCAAGAGCCAAATTCTCCTTTTTTTCTACACAAAACACCTTTCTCCTTTTTGCACTAATTTGAGCATGGTTTCCTTTATGCTACTCCAAACTTCATTATATGTTGATCTGATGCCCATATCAACTCCCCTTGAGAGCTTGCTCCATTCTCTGCATGTACCTAAATGTACACTCCACCACAATCTTTGTACCAATTAAAAAAATTCTTGACCATAATAGCATCTCCTCCTTAGATGGTTCTCCATTATTTTTTCCTGCATACATAAGAATTTACTCTTAATTGGGCTTAGTATCAATTTTCAAGCATTTCTTTGATGCCCAATTTGTATTTGATACCTCTCTCAACTTTACTTATTCCCATGAAAACTTGCTCATTCTTTCTCCTCTTCTTCTTCTTAGGTCACCATACTGTTGCAACCATAACATCTTCTTAGCAATGAAAAAGGAAATTTGCTCCTCCTTGAACTGATACCAATTGAAAACAACTTTTTCTCTCAATCCAAATGTTGCATTCAACCTTTTAATGCTCTTATCCAATCAAATCTGATATCAATTGTAGATTTTTTGATTCATGCTTTGTGCCAATTGAATCACTTACTTGACACCAACTAATGATATTATTCCCTGATACTGATTATCAATTTGATTCCAATTGTGAATGTGTTCACTTTACACTGTGTACCAAATGATATCCAGGATTGCATTGTATCAAGTATAACACTAATTCAATACCAATAGCAACTCCCCCTTAGACCTTTCTTCATACACTTCTACTGGCCTACTCATGCATTTGCTTCATGTCTTCGCATAATTATTCATTTCATCATTTATATCCTCTACAAGCCTTCAAATCATAATCAATTTGGTCTAATTGCAAAGGCAAGTCAGGTAACATGTAGACCCAGATAGGTCAGACTTGAACATAAGGCATTGCTCTGCTAATGCTTAGATCATCGTGTGGATCCCCATGGAGGTCAGCCAGGTCCTATACTTCATTGAATGATGTTCCTTTAAGCTCCACAAGACATGTACTTTCTCCCCAAGCTGATTAGACTTCACTCAACACTGTCAGCTCTACACTATGAAAAATAGGTATTCTTCTGCAAGCGACATCTCTCTGAAATCAAAACCAAATGCTCTAAATTTTGGATATGTTGAAGATGATTATGCCTAGATGCTAATTCCAACTCTGTAGTTTTTGTCATGCAAATGCGGTAAATTGTGGTATTCTCCATAATTTCTCTCTCTGGTGCTCTACAACTGAATGTTCACTGTCCCAACTAATTTGAATCTTCTAGATGCTCCTACATCATCTTCATTCTAGATTAATCTCTCCTTCATTTCTAGGGATGAATGAAGTATCAATTTAGCTCCCCTTGGACTCATGCCCTATCACTAAAACTTAGTGATGTAAGGCAGAAACAGCCATATGGAGCATTGCCTCCCAATCTTTCTCTCTCCAGACCATCTTGTGCACCTTCTCTGATATATTAGCCTTCTTCTCAATAGCATGCAAAAACATGTTCACTTTAGAGGGCATATCCCTTTTTTCATTTCCCCTCTTTCTCTGTACTTGATATGTAAACTCCTTACTATGAACCACTTAACAAATGTTAGATTCACCAAGATACAGATTTAATTTAAGATTGAAACTGACGTTAGTTGTGAATTGAGAAAATAAACACATAAAATGCAGGAAAGTAAAGAAGCTAACAAAATCATGCACCAAGAAAAGAGAGAAAATATTTGATAATGGAGTTCACCAGATTTTGGCTACGTCTCTAGATCCGCAAATATGTGTGATCGATGCCATTATTATGATGCAAACTTCTTTTACACCACGATGGTCTTTCACCGAGTTACAATATGCTTCCAAGGAAGATTGTTGCGCTTCAGGCTCTTCCCACTTCCACACTGCAATGACATGATCTATCTAGCAACATGTTCGTGCCTAACTCCTTTGTCCCCTTTACAATGCTATCAAGCAATAAAACTAGAACTCTCTCTCACAACAAGAGTACAATACATGAGACATCAAGTCTTTATATTGACTTAAAAGTCATGAAAATTCTCTCAAAGAAAACAATGAGTTTTTATCTCTTCCTATTCTTCTAAGAGACTACTCATAATTCTCTCAAAAGACTCACTAAGTTTTTATCTCTCATTTTCTCACAAGAGACCACTTAGTTCACAAAACTCTCAGAACCTCTTAATGAAAAATCTATCACCTACACCCCCTTTTATACATAAGTTTGGCTAATATGGCCAAAACCACCATAGTAAATAAAATAACAAATTACCAACAAATACCCTTTGTTTACAAAAAATAATAACAACCCTTTTAAAACCCTTTTTTAATTTGTTTATAATTCCCTTGTCATTTCTCCATTTACGGGCTATATTGTTTTGGGTATTTGTTTTTATTCTTTTATTTAATAACCACTAAAGGTTATAAATTTGGGCTTATTCATTTATTAAAGGGGTTAATCTTTGTTTTTTTAATTTTTATGAGATTTTATTTTAATCCCATCAAATCCACGAATCCCACAAAATCTAATCCCACCAAATCCTCTTGGGATCCCACAAAATCAGATCCCACCAAATGGATTTTTGTGAGATAAAATAAGCCTCCACACTTTATTTTAAAAAATAAAGCATGGTACGTGAATTTTTGTGAGATTTTTGCCACATCACCTACAATTCCACGTCACCATCTAGTTAATTGCCATGTCACATGTTGACATCATCATTTGACTAAAACTTTGACTGGCTCTATTTTGCTCATACGAACTTCGTTTTATGTGAAACAAGTTGCGTCGGGTTCATCTTCACAAGCTCTCCAGTTTGAGACTGCTTTCGCCTGATTTGTCAACAATCAATTTTTTGGTCCACCATCTAGCACCCTTGGCCTTTGCTAAATTTTGACCAAGCATATCTTGAGCAAACAGACTCCTTTTGATGCACTTCAAGTTGTGTTAGGATCGTGTTGATGTGCTCTATATGCATTGATGCTAGTTTTGAGAGATTTTGAGCCGGTTGAATTTTAAGGTCTTCGAGATCCACCTAGATCAGTACTACAGGACTCACAAGATCTAGTCTATAGTCTTTAGCTATGTGAACCAATTTGTCACACTTGTAGCATACCACATGCATATTCCTTACAGGAGTAGATGAGTTCCAATTTACATATTTTGTACTCCTAGGTGCAACTCTACAATCTCTAGCTCTATGACCATACTGATTACAAGCACGACAGTAACCATTAAAACATGGGGAGTACCTAGTCATAGTATTCTTGTGAAATGGATAAGGTCTTCTTTCATTTGACTTCTTTGTATATCTAATCCTACTAAATATTTTTGCATCAGCTCCCTTTGTGTACTAATATTTCTTTTGGTTTCTAAGAGTTGGTTTCTCCATCTTCTTATATGTTGCAAGCTCCTTCAACTTGGCAACAATATCCTTATCTATTTTCTTCATCTTACTAGTGGTTCCTTAATCTAATCTTTCATTTCGAGAGGTACATTCTCCAGAGCAACTTGTGCAGGCTTCCTCTTTCTTTGTGCAACCTCTTTCTTCTATTTTAACCAATTTTTCTTAGGCAGAAGGACTCTTCCCTTTTTCATCACCAAGGTCAATCTTAACCCTTGGTATGGACCTCGGCCTAGATGGATTGTGTGATCTCAAAAATTCATTTAGTGTCCTAAAGCCAACATTCAACTTAAAGCCTTTATCAATCTGCTCTTTGCCTTTTTTCTAATTCTTTTCTCAAGTCCACTATTTCTTCTTCCAATCTCATGTATTCATTTGACTTAGACTTTATTTTGGATCTAACTACATCATCTACCCTTCTTTCTTCTTCCACTTGAGTCTTCAAGTAGATCACCATCTAATTAGAATCTTCAAGACTCTTATTCAATCTATCTATCTCATTTTGAGAATGCAACTTTTGTTCTTCATTCTCCTTCTTCAAACTTTTAATCTCATTTAGAGAAAAAATTATTTTTCCTTCAAGGTCCACTTCTTCTTCTTCACCAAAGGTTTCAGCTTCTTCACCATTATCTGACCTCTCAATCTCTTCATCAGAGGTCTTTGGAAATGTGTCAATCCCATGTAAACTTCCACATTCATCATCTTCTCTACCACAACCATCATATGAATTTTTTTCTTCACTAACTTGTAGGTCCTTCTTCTCATTTTCCTTAATGTCATCATATTCCTTCTTTTCAACCTCAATATGACATCTCAATTAGTAATTACATCTCAACACCACTTTCCTCATACATCCTTTTCAGCTTGTTCCATGTTTCTTGTGCATTCTAGCAATGCATGACTTTGAAAAATATGGAACTTGACAACCTATTAAGTATGGTATCCATTTCCTTAGCATTGTCATCATATGCCTTCTTTTAACCTCAATATTTAGAGGTGTAGAAGGAGCTATATAACCATATTCTACTGACAACCATACATTAAACCCCATGGATCCCGAATGCAACTTCATTTTGAAGCTCCACCACATATAATATGATCCATTAAAGAGAGGTACTCCTTCTATAGAAGACATTTCCTCATTAGCCATACTATGTTCACACACCAAGATCTACTCAAGCTGATTAAGCTTCTCCTAGGGAATCTGTTGCTCTGATACCAATTGTTAGAACACAATGATCTACTGAGAGGGGGTTGAATTAGTAGATACCAAAATTTATCCCTTAAAACTTTTTCTCTTAGAAAACTTATGTAGATTACTTCTTTGAACTCTTAATGTCCATATACTAATATGAAGAGACATAAACACACACACACACAAGAGCATCACATAACACCATATGTACATGGAAAACCTAAGATGGGAAAAACCATAGTGAGAAATGTTGCTTGAGTCTACTACTCATATCCAGCCTCACAATCCAAATCTCTAATACAAATTTTTAGGGCTACAACCCAAGGATGCTAGAACACCCTGATTTAGAAGCTACCACTTCAAGGATGCAACAACAACCTAGTTTAGGAGCAACAACTCCAAGGAGACTACTATCCCCTCAGCTTAGCTACAACTCAGTACAATGATGATAGTTTCAAATATGCATAGACTTGATTCTACAAAACCTATAATGCATCATTAGATTCAGTACTCTATTGTACTTACTGCAACTCACACTCTGTTGTTGAAGTTGCTCACTTAGCAACACATCCTTCTGCACTACTCTCTTCTGCACATAGAATCTTCACTATTCTATCTCTAACTCCTCTCTTTCTACTCTTCTGCTCTTTCACATATGCTCACCTAGATTATTATCTTCATTACACTCTAGGTTACTTCTTCTCACTCTGTCTACAACAACTTAGTTGTTCATTACTCTATTCATCTCTCTCTACTTGTAGACTCTTCTATCACTTTATCTCTGCTACATGCTTCAACTGGATGTAGCTCTATTTAGCTCTACATACAACTGCAGACCCCTCACAATTTTCTTCTACTTTCTACAGACCAATCACTCATATTGCCAACATCAAGTCTATCAACCATACTCAAGATATCTTCAATCTTCCTAACTCCACACATCTACAACCTCTCACCTCAGTATTTGCACACCGTCCAGTTGTCTAATCTAGTTACTCATTTGTTAGGGTTTCTCCTCCAAGTTGTCAGTTCATCTCAAGCCTTACACCATTCATCCAACTCATCTAATAGAGTCTATCAAATATCTCCTTTGTTGCTTTTGCTCTGCATTAAGCCACTTTTTCGTTAACTTCTATTGTTGAGAGTTGTCCCAAAAATAGTTCTCTCTATTTGACCTCAAAATGTGATATGCGTTTAATTTATTTATCTATTCATTTGATTAGATATGATCTTGATCGACCCAGTCTCCTTTTTAGTGTCGTCTTAATTAAATGTTCACATGTCAATCAGTTAGGTGATCTAATCTTGTTCACATGTCAGCCACCGACCAGAAACCCCTATTCACACCGACTAGACCATTGTAAATATTCAAGTTTAAACATCGACCATCAATCTTCTCCTTCTGCACCTTGATCAAGTGTTATTTTTCAACAAAGATGCAAAACAATGAATTGTCAATTGTCATATGTTTGCCTTCACTGTGCACGTTATTCTATTAGGTCCATATAGGACTTTATCGCTCCATCGAGGGAACATTCATCTCTCTTCTACGGATGTATCTATGTCACACCAATAAAGACACATCAACATCCTACCATAGTGAATTTCATCAGTCCAAGTCACCACCATGTGCCTTTGTTCTATTCGGATTCTAATTGTATGTCATCCTCATCACACCGGATCTTTCTCTGTGTGCACCTTACTGGGTTCCACATCTGGTATCATACTCACCATGTCAAGGGGACATCTAAAGAGGTCCTATTGACACCACATGGTCTCATCAAAAAATATCCAAAGGTTTATTATTGCAATGTCAAAGATACATTGCTCAAACTCTTATTGACACCACATTGTCTTGCTGACAAAGGCCTTCTAGGAGTAGTCTTCATTCACGATCCAAATTTCTTCTTGTGAACCACTAAATCATGAACCATTGGAGATGAAGACACATAACACCATTACAAACTTAATTCTAAAACCACAAACCAAAGAACATAAATTCAGAGGAATGTAGAAAAGAATACATTCTCCCTATCATCACCAAATGTCCAGAAAAAGCAATTTTCACTCTGGTTAACATAACTCACTCAAATCTTCATACTAGAGGCTCAAACTTGGAACATACCATCTTAAGACATGCCTATAAGTAACTTCCAATCCACAAAAAAATATATCCAATATGAAAGAAATTTGGAGCAAACTACTAGACTTATTCTTACCGAAGACTCAAACTTGGAACATAGCATATCAGAGGCTCACTCAATTCTTCATACCAAAGCACTAAACCATGAACACTCTTGATAGAATGTAGATAACCCCACTATGAGCCTTCTTCCAGATCTACAAGACTTGAAACATACCAATGGAGGACTATGGATCAGACACATTTCTCCCAGTCCATAGATAAACAACTCTACCAAACCAGTTCACAAACCGGTGAACTTATCTTTCACTCTTCATCGACCTTGAAGCTGTAATCCAAGATATATCACCCATGGATTTCCTTGAGAAATACTTTAGATCCACATAAGTATAGGATCAACACAGTACAAATGAAGAGCACATACCGAAGTACATTTTGAACACATACCAGAGCATATTCTGGACTTGCAACACATCATACACATACGAGCACATCACTTCAGCACACAACCAGTTAAGCTATCAGGAATTCCAAATCCATTTGCATGATCTTCACTTTTGACATCAATGATAGCTATATGCACTTTTTTACTGGATCAACACACTTCTCCTCTGATCCCCTTTTGACATCAATGACAACATATTCCAATAGGAATATGCACATTATAACTACCTAGATCTAAATCAAAAATTCCACCCTTGAATTATCAGATCAAAAGATTGGTGGTGCACTTAATTATTAGAGCTTAGGGTTTAGATCTAGGCCTTAGGTGACCCTTAATTCAATTTTTAGTTTAATTAACCTGAATTGAATGCAGGTATGGGAAGGTCAAAATCAAGGAAAAAGAAGGGAAAGACCAACTGGGATACTAAGAAGAAAACCATTGAAGAGAACCCAACACTAAAGGTCCACCCTAAGATTCCCAATAACGAGATTTTGGCACATGCCCTCAATCGATTCAAGTTAGAGAGGATCAAGAAAATTGAAGAGTCCAAGCATAATGTTAAGAAACCTTCAACAATTCGATATTGGCCTTTGGGTGTGGACCCAATGCACCCATTTTGACTAAAGAGGAAAAGGAGTGCCTGCACACATCCTAACTCTTCTAAGAAGATTGTAATAGACTTTGACAAGGACCCAAAAGAGTGTCCTCTATCTGATGATGAATAGCCCACCTAGTAAGGAGGAAAACTTTTGTGATCAGGATCCTTGTAATCTGATATTATATAAATAAAAAAAGTCTTTATTGTGTTCAAATTGTGATCTTGGATGACTTACTCTTGTTATGGATTCACATGAATATATTTCCAGATTGCATATCATAATAAATTAGAATTATGTGCTTGAATGGTATCTTAGATTATCGAAGATAGGTAATGTCTTGGGAGCATGAAGTGATATGAACTTATGTGTGATCAAATATGTTTTTACACTAACGCCTTCCTAATTATTTGCATAAATAGTCTAGGGTTGATTGTATTGATATGTTGGAGCCCTTGCTAGACTCTTTGTGATGGGTCGAGCTCCCATCGTAGGGTAGCATGGGGAAGCCTATGGCTTCATGGCAGGGTGTAAATTGTCCTGATGATGCTCTCTCTTCCATTTCAAGAAAAAGCAGCAAATGGTATAGATTTGATAATGAAAATAACAATATGTTGTTTAGTTGTGTCATATTTATTAGATGAGTAAATGACTCTCACTTGGATACTTGTACTTTCATATTCAATAAGATATCTTTGATTTGTTTGAAAGGGTATGGCTATTATAGGTAATTGGGTTGATTATGTTATCAACCTACTTTCAAAAGACTAAGGAGAAAGGATGAAGGAGGTTTTTCTTAATTGTTTTATTTCAAATTTGGAATCTAATTTTATTTTGTTACTAGTTAAGAAGTAAATGATTCTTATCTCAGTTTATAAATTTTTTGATATCATTCCCTAATACTATGAATGTGGTAGTTGCTTTGATAGAATGATCATATGCAAATATAGTAGTGTATGTTTCCCTATTATGAATACAATTTTCATTCTTATAGATGCAACACATTTATCATAGCCATTTTCTTATGTTGAAGGAACATTTTGGCCTAGGAAACATATGGGGGATTGCATTGATATACAATGCCTATCTATATAGTGACATGTATACTACGACCACATAAGTGTTAGCGTTCCCTAATTTTATCATTCATACCATATTCTATGCATACTTATTGATATCATCCTTGAAGACCAAGGTAAAAAATAAATATCAAGAAAGATACAATTTCATGTGATGGTTGTTGAGCCAATCAATTTTTTTTTTATATCATTGTTTACAATGTGTTCACACTTATCAATCTACATGACTTAACACTAAATTAATTAGAACATGATCATTGTTGAGCCAATCAAGGCTACCATATTGTATTCTGAATAGATTATTACCCATTTATCATGAGCCTAAATTTATACATCTATTGAGTTACATTAGGGGCATCATTCTCTGCTCCAGGTTGTATCTTGTGCTATCATTGCCACATCATGATGGCATCATGTCTTCTCATTTACATAATATTTTTTCACTAATACATCTTTATATTCATGTGCATCATTCTTCCTCATGCATTATGCTTAATCTTGTCATTTATTACATTGGGGGGGTTATAGCTTCCCCCTTTACACACATTTATGCCTTATAATGTCATTTTTTACCATAAAAAAGTCATTACATTGATATGGATAGATCCACCCTTGCATCTTATGCTATTGCACTTATGTAAACTAATTTTCATCCCATGTAGTTATCTTTACCATATTTGAGGAGATCATGAATTATGCCTTCCCAGTTGCATTGTATACCCACATGACCTAACCATTTCTAAGTATTACATTGAAGTTATTAGGAAAGGTGATTCAACCCTGCATCCTAATGTTAAAATCATAAATAATATAATTTTGAGGCTATAGAAATTAGTTTTTCCCTAAAAATTATCAAAATGGGATATAAATAGTTTCATAATTAAATGATTTAAATTTATTTGATCTCTACATTTAAAAAAGGATCCACTTAAAGATTAAACTAGATTAAGAGTTATGGCATCCAAAATTTGGGCCTCCCACATCTAAAATACATAAGAACATCTATGCCACATAAGAGTGATATAAGAGGCATTTACACTCATTGACCAAATTATCATGCATGTTATGACATGCCATAAGACATATTTGAATGGAGATAGTTGAGCCAATATGAAGTTCCCAAGTTGGTCAGTGGATTATGGAAATTTTGTGATAGGTTGAAGGAATATGTTACCCTTAGTTTGTGAACTCAATTTGAGATTTGGGTGTTGGATTTTTAACTAGGGATTTGGACACAGCTTTTGGATGGTTTTATATAATGGTTTTTGAATTACCATTTGATGATTTCATGTATGAATTATTTTTCCTATTTATTAGGTTCTTGTGATAGAGGTTAAATGTTGAGTTTTCTAGGTACTATTATGCTGCTAAAAATGGTCTCTATATATTTCTTGTTGATGAAGGGTACCCCCCTTACAAAACCAATCACAAAACTAAACAAGAGAAAAAGAATAGAAAATGCAGAAAGAAACACTTGCTTTATATTATCTTGATGAAGTGAAATTGCAATACTCAAAAAAGAACATACTATAGCCACATGGATCTTCTCATTATGTAGAAATCTGCAAGCCAAAAACCTCAATCTGCACTACTAGGAGATTTGTTCTATAGCCCTTGTTCTCCATTTGTACATCCTAGAAGTGTAACTGCCTTAGAATATTCTGCAAGGTGTAACCCTATTTTGGTGCCATAAATTCAACCTTCCATTTTTCTACTCTAGAAGATTTTTATTTTATTTTTATATAGTTACAACTTCTCAGAGTCACAAATTTTGATCCGACCATTGGATTTTTAATTATAATATATCATTGGAAAGCTTGTGAAGATATATACAACATGCTTTCCCCATATCTATAAGATCAACACTTTTCAACCCAATTTGGAGCCTGTAAGGTCCTCAATTTTGAGTTTGAAACTTCATTGGAGAAATTCCTCAAGATGATAAATTTAATATCTTCCAAACCATACATGATTTTGAGATGATTTTTTCACCAATAATATTATTTTTCAATTCCACTCCTTGGGTTCAGTTTTCATGTCCATAGGAACCTAAATAGGTTGACTTACTAAAAATAGCAAGTGATTATTTTTGGTTGTTTCAAAATTTTGACTATCCCAAAGATTACATGTGTTGCCATGGGCCCCAAAACAACTAAAGAAAACTACAAAAAAATGACAATACAATATTTTTGTGTGATGCAGGATTGCCCTTACACCACTAGATGCTCATGTATCACTTGTTGGTGATGCTCTTATAAGGGCATGTCCCTCTAATTTATATTTTAATCTTTTTTTTTATAATAGAATTGGTTCATACTTTGGAGAGAAAATTCTCTTGAAAAGGTTTTCTTCATGTAAACCAATGCTATGTTATAATTTTTGTTGTGTACTTTTTATTGTAACTTTAAATATTTATTTTTTTGCACATAACTCTCCTCAAAGATTATATTAGAAGTGTTTCTACACTTTTTCTTCATTTGAGAATCCTTCCCTATATTAGTGAGTCACACTTCTATCCATCTTGATTTTTATTTGAAATCATCTTTTTGTAGAATAAATACACGACTTGAGCTTAAGGGGTTCAATCTAAGCTCAATTGAAGGGATTTAGATTGAATATCCCTAGGTAGAACTCCACTAAGCTTACATCAAACCCTAATAAGAGTTTCCTCTAAGCCTACCAAAATGCTAATAAAAAATAAATTTCACTTCACATCTTGGGGAATCAAGTGAAGTCATTTGAAGTTTCTATTTTTCAAGTGTGTATCCTTGAATATTAGCCTTCCAAAAACTATAATAAATTATTTTTAGTATAAAATTCTATAATAAATATAGGCCCATTATGAAGAAATAATGATCTCTATTCAACACACTAAAAAATAACAAATTTTATCAAAAAACTATCGAAAAAAATATTATATGCTATAATAAATTATAGATATAAAATTTTTGTTAGAACTAATTAAAAATTAATGGTAAATAAAAGATTCAATAAAATACCAAAAAATATCTATGTATTAGTGTAATGGAGTGAATTTGTACACCTAGGAAAATTCCACATTTGTGCTACCTCCTATCTTAGAAAATTAACTTCGATAATGAAATCCCTATTTCCACCAACTTTCCCTGTCCACTTGGTAGTTGGTTTGTGTGTCTGTGAGGGATATTTTGTCTAGGATGCTAGCATGGTGCGTAGATGTCTGCATGACACACTGTCATCCTAATAGGATTCCCACCTCTAGAATTCGCAAAGGCATTACACTCCATTGTACATGAATTTTGTGTCCTGTATTGTAGTCCTTTAGCAATAAGCTACCTGAGTTATAGTCCAAACTCCGAAGACCTTCTCACCTAACTCCTTGAAACATTCAGGCTTGTAGAAGAACAACAACAACATAGGTTGCTCTTCCCTTTTATCCTTTAAACTTTGAACTCTCCTAAAACATTATGTTAGCTTGAGGTAGATTAGGGTATCCTATTGTTCTAGATTCTCTTATGACTTGGAGTCCTAAGCAGTCAGTCCCCCTCTACATTTTGGTGAACCTGATGTGAAATTCCTCCTCTCGTATCTTGTGTGGATTGTAAACTTGAGGGTTGTGAAACTTTATGAGATTTGTAACTTAGTCTACAACTTTTGGCTACATTGTGTGAAGGAGTGTGTGACACTGACACCTAGGGATGGATTTCTGAAAGGTCACTACTAGTTTAACCTCCCAAGAGATGGTCTCAGATGTAGAGATGAGTTTCTTTGATGAGACCACTCATGCCCCTACCCCTCCTATCTCTCCTATGGACCCACCTTTGAATGATAATGATGTTCTCACTATTCCTATAGAGCATCTCATCACTCTAGGTAGGAGGCTATTGGATCTCACAAATAATTTGGGGAAAGAACGAAACATGGATAGAGCCGCTAAGGTTGTCAATGAAATGAGATATATGTTGGACAAAGATCAGGTGGGCATGGATCTTCTCTGAGGCATCACTGACATAGTGGAAACATATGTCCCTTCATACAAGCCTGGATCAGTTATTACCCAAGGTTTTGGGCCCAAAACCTCTAGAAGATAGATAGGAGTTTTGACGCCCATGACATTGGTATGCATGGCTGAGTCAGGCCCTTCTGTCAATACCACCCCCATGCTCGAGGCACCTCCAATCATCAAAGTATAGAATCCCTCTTGGTTTCAACTCTATTCCTCCTCATTTTGGCGGTGGTAACTTTGGGGTCATGCTGGCTCCGGTGGTGGAAGCCTTGGTGGAATGGTGGGTGGTGGCTCTAGTGGCACCAGTGGTGGTTTTGGTGGTAGTTCCACTAGTTTTGTTTCGTAATCTGACCCTTTTTGAATGCTCTGCTATAGAATATAGGCCAGATATAGAATCATCTAGAAAACCTCTCCTAGGCCACCTCTCAGCTGATCTTTTAACCTTTCTTCCATCACATTCCTCTTTTGATAGTGATTCTAAACGCTCCCTTCCCCCAAGAAATGGAGATTCCTAAATTTGAGAAGTATGGTGGTAAGGGAGACCTGCAAACACAAGTGTTGGAATTCAACATGATGTGTATGAACTTCTTTCACCATGACACCTTGATGACCAAGTTATTTCCTAGATCTCTCAATGACACAACACTAGAGTGGTACTATTCCTTTCCCAATAACTCCATATTCTTGTTTGATAAGCTAGTGAATCAATTTCTTGCAAAATTCCAAGCAGACATCGGGTCAAAGATGGCCTTTTAAGATCTCGTCCGATGTAAGCAGGGAGAGCACAAGAAGATAATTGACTTCATTGCTTGATATCAAGCACTATTCCATAGATCTCTTACCCTTTGCCCGATGTGCAAAAGGTTTTCATCGAAAACCTATAGAGGTCATGGCAAGAGTTCATTTTAATGAAGTACCCTTCTTTGGTGCATTTATGTGTGGCCTTACGGGAATACCAATAGACGATTCCCAAGTTTGGGGGATCTTCCTCACATTCCCATCCTAAGGGTAGGCCCATTGTGTTAATCTATGGTAAGGGTAAATCTATTGTGAATGTAGTCACCGCGTCTAGTGACAACGGCCTCAAACATAATAGATAGTTCACAAAGTTGTCATAATCTTATTCCTCTATCTTAAAAAAGTTATTGAAGGATAAGATAATAACCTTACCATATCCTCGACCCCTTACCGAGCCCTACCCTAATTGGTAGGAAGAAAATACATTCTACCAATACCATTGAATTAATGGACATGATACTGAGTAATGTATGTGCCTACATCATGAGATACAAGATCGCATCAGATGATGGTATTATCCACCTTGATGGAAAAATGTAGAATGCAAATAATCTATGGTGAAAGCTAATGGTGAGTTACAAACTTACATGGATCCTTTTCTGTCACACTCTACAAACTTGATTGTTGAGCCTTCAGACCCTTCTGAGGAAGTCCTTTCAAAGTACATCAATATGGTCTTGTTTACTTGTATTCCCTCAACTCAGCCTAAAACTGATTTTCTAGGTTTATCCTTTACATCACAGGATGTGCCTGTGAATGAGAAGCCTTCTCCTTTGTACATTCCTACTCACCTCAATGAAAACATTGTGATTGGAATCCTAGTGTACCCTATGAGTTGTGTGAATGTGATCATAGAGGAGACATTGCTACTAAATTTTCTTCACAAGGAGGAATACAAGAAGATGAAAAGCACCATCCATACCCATGATGAACTCTTGCTTTCTCCCCTTGGTTCTATCTCTCTTTCGATCTTGGCGGGTCACTGTAATGTCATAAAATTGCACCCCTTACAATTTCACATACATTCTTGTATCCGCTTTAGTATCCACTCCCTTAGAACTTGTGTAAGCCCATTTTAGCCCTTGCATCAGCCTTTTTTCCCTCTCAGGATGCTTAGGACCCATTTTTAGCAGCTACCCCCATGCATCAACTTTGCATCAAACCTTGTGCTTTTCTTGTTTGTCATTTTATAGCGTGATGTGTCTGGACACTAGCGCATCGCACGGACGTTTGCACATTATGCTAGCATCCTGTGACATTTTAACATTTGAACAACCTTTTTTGAACATTTTTTCCACTTGTTAGCAAGTTTTGTCAATGGTAATGGTTGGGGACACCATGAAATAACTCAAGAAGCTTCTTTTCCCTCTTTAAAAGGTATCTTTTCAATCCATTTGGTCTTCTAGCTTCTTCCCCTCCTTAGGTTCTACCTTGAACTCTCCTCTCCTTTCTCACTCTCTCAAGTTTGCACAACTCCCTCACTTGCTACAATAGCACTCTCAAGCTCTTATAACACTCTTTGCAACTTTGTTTGCTCTTGTAGCTCCATCTTCCTCATCTTGTGCTTGTGAGCATCTTGGTATTTCACACATCCCCTACCTATTGCATCTCTATTTTTGTGATACGGGTTCTCCTGCTCAAGTGGGGATTGCTTTTATCACCTATATTTTGTGATACGGTCTCTCCTCCTTGAGTGGGGATTGCTTTTATCACTTCTCTATTCATTTCTCTATATCTATTTGTCTATCTGTGGAGGTGGGAACACTAAAATGGGATTTTGACTGAGGAAAACCCCTATATAGCCCCAACATTTTCTCCAGATCTTACGCATGCAGGTATTGAAGATATTCACGTGTTGGAGGCTTCATTACTTGGGTTGTTGTGAGAAGTTTTTATCTCTTATCTTCTTTAGTTTTATCATCTACTTCACCTTATTTTAGCTCTGTTATTCTTTATTACTCTTTTACATTCCAATATTTCTTAGCAGTCATAATAGAAGTAGTCACTTTGCTATTTTTTGTGATATTCTCACTTTTTGGTCCATACGAGATGCCAATGTGCCTCTAGAACGCCAGTGTGCTACACTATCGTTCTTTTTCTACATTGTCGTCCTTTGGCTGAGAGTGTGTCAATTTGGCCAGAAAATCTCTATGACCTCTTTCTAATTCTAAAACTCTCACATTCTTCATAAAGGTAGTTTAGGGTAGTTTTCCCCTTGGGAATCTCTTGAGAATAAAGAGATTCATGAGTAGTGAATCCCTCTTCTCTACATTTTGGTGAACCGGATGTGAACACCCCTTTATAAAAAAAAATATAGGGAGGACAAATCAAAGATTTATCCTTCCTCAAAAAAAATTTAAGGGCACTACCCTAAACCCATTCCATGCTATCAATAGTGATATGCATCGGCTTGTCTATATCTCTATTTCAAAATATACTTTTTATCTTTCTTAATGTTATCTCTTTCTATCTTTATTAAGAAGCTTCAACGGGTTCTCTTACAAGCGTGTGAAAGTGACTTCTTTTGTCCTTTCTTATTATTCTTTGTTGATCCCTCTCTTGAAATTCCTTCTAAGGATATTTTAGTGAAAAAGGATGAAATCATTGATACTTTTCTTAACATTACTCAACCTTCTCTTCATTCCAATGCACTCTCTTGTAGAGATGTTGCATTCGTGAATGATGAATCTCACTTTTGTTCTGATGCACTCTCTTCTAGAGATGTTTCATTTGTGAATGGTGAACCTCCTCTTCATTCCAATGCACTCTCTTCTAGAGACATTGCATTAGTGAATGATAAATATCTTCTTTGTTTTGATGAACTCTCTTCTGGAGATGATGCATTAGTGAATGATGAAGCTCCACTCACATCAAATCCTACAAGGATAGATGTTAAGCATATTTCTTCAAATAATAATTCCACTAGTTATTATGATTTTGTAAATGTAATCTATGTCTTTGTTGCCCCCCAAAGGCCTAAGAGATTGGATATTTATCTGACTCCAACTAGTCCTTCTCCTAAAATGATTTATTCTATTGACAATGTCCCATTTGATAGCAATTCAATTTATCTTTTTAAGGCTCCCTCTTATAGAGTGGTAGCCCATACTTATAAGAATAGAATGAATAATCAACCAAGCCTTCTTCAAGGTCCTAAACCTATGACTAAAGCACCCAATGATTATGATCTTGTCGAGAAACTTTGGGTTACTCCAGCTAAGATGTCACTTTGGGATTTGCTTCAATCTACTATGGTTTACCAAGGTATGCTTCAAGAAGCCTTGTAAAAGATCCTCTTTTCTGCCTCTACTAGGCTAATAGATGTTAATGTTAGAGTAATAAGTTATTATGCTTAATTAATTACATCACATTGATTAATTAATTAAGTCACTTATTCCTCTTTATTACTTAAGCTAAACTTAGGCACATTAATAATTAATTATTAATTATTAAGTGTGCACACTAGGGTTTCATTTAGGGTTTCCCTTTTTAGGGTTTCGTGATCTCCTTCATAAGGATTGATCACTTTGTAATAATTGATTCTCTTAATGCATTTTTACTGAGAGGTTTACAAAGAACATCTTTTTCGGTTCTTCATATCTTTTACATGTGACAGGTATCCATCTTGCATGCAGGTGATCTTGGATTCTAACAGTTAATGTATTGATCGCTCATATTCATGTGTATTTTTTGAATATCACATTCTATCCACAAGAACTTCCACCCTCGAATGTGCAGAAACAAGCAAACCCTCTACTAATTATAGTTAACATTAATAATATCAGCATTAGACGTACTCTCATTGATGTTGGTTTAGTGCTCAATGTATGTAGCATTGATCTATTTCCTAAGATTAACATTGATTCATTTTCTCTCATTGTTTCTTTTGTTGACATTCGTGGGTTTGATAATGTCAGTCAACAAGCCCTAGGCACAATAGTATTACCTTTGCAACTTGAACCTATTACCGTACCCACCCTTGTATATGTTATGTTAGAAAAATTACCATATAATCTTCTCCTTGGTAGACCACGGATTCATGCTATGGGTGCAGTCCCATATACCTTGCATAAATCTATTAAGTTCATTTGTAACAATCGAGTAGTCACAATCAAGGCTAACCCTGAGGCTATGCACTTGTGTGAGATGGTAGTTGTCAGTTAGGTTTCGATTATGTCTACTCTTATCCCTTCATTTTCTTCCAATGTGTTGATGTCTACTCTTGTAGTACCTATTACATAGGATACTCTTGAGACAAATGTCCCAAAGAAGATCCTTCTAAAGCAATAAATCTTAAGTCTACCTCTTCTCAAGGGAATGCATGTCTTGGTGATGATTGGGGTTCTCTAGACTTTATAGAATCCTTTAGTGGAGAATATAAAGTTGACCCAATCCACTTAGTCCTTTTGATAATATCTTCCACACCCACCATCAAAGATGTTTATTCTTTTCTATCGCGGGATAATGTGAATGTGAATTATAATGTTCTTAATGTCGATCTGCCTCCTTTTAGGGAAGATGATCGTACCTCTATTAAAGAGGCTAATGTTGGCAGTACTATCAAGAAGGATGATGGTGATCCCATAGAAGAGTGTGATCCCTATTGCTGGAACAATGCTCTCTATGAAGTTACTCCTCCTCAAGATTTGCAATCATGTTATAGCCCTAGCTTTAAGCTTGTCTCTAAATATGGCTATGGGTGTAAAGGTTGTGGGTGTAATGAACATGACAGTTAGGTCCCTATAGAATGTGTACCTTGAAAGTGTAATTTGGGGCTTGGTTGCTTGAATGAAAAATCTAAACGGAAACCATGGTTGAATGACAACATGATTCCTGCTCAACCTCATTCTCATGGATTGATTCATCTGCCACTATCCATTGTTTTTGTGCCTTATTATGAGTAATCAAATTCTTCTTCACAAGAGAAAGGATTATTTCCCACTCCTCTTTTTTTATCTAAGAAAGAGAATATTTTGTTGAGGCTTCTAAAATCCCACTTGATTACTCTTCTTTCTCCTACACGTAAGAAATTCCATAAGCATGATAAAGAAAAACATTCTTTTTGTGCATACCATCAAGTGCCTGGCCATTCCACTAGATAATGTAAGGCCTTGAAGGAAAAAATACAACTTCTTGATTCATGTGCCATCACTCATTTATTTTTTGATGCACCTGCCACTTCTTCAAATGACAAGTGATACTAAGGTCTACCTCTATCCTATATATTCTAAGTATCTTGCATAGTTCTCCTCCCCTGTATGTTGGGGACACTGATAACCTATTCTGGAGATGTGCATCCTTCTTAAGGACCCTCTCTTCTCCATGTCTTTCAAACATAGTGTCCCTTGAGTGGACTCCCTTTTCTCTAGAAGGGTTCCCATGGGACCCCCTTTGAAAGTATTTATCTCGAATGAATTTTATGGCATCTAGTTTTGGGGCATCATGACTAGACCTCTCTTTTTTGTGATTGTCCTGCAACGCAGCTTGCAGCAGCCACAAACTTCTTTGATTAGTCTTGCTCTATAGGAACGAGAACCTATTGAGCTCCTTTGCATCAAGCTTTCCTCACATGTTTAGCCTATGGATTAACATGTTGCTTTACAGGTGCACCTATGAAGTTTCTTTTCAATCAACCTTGCAAGACCGAGCACCTATAAGGCCCAATCTGACTCTATGAAGTCCCCTTACATTGGGTTTCCTTCATGAGAGAGTACTTGGGGGAATTCCTTCTTTGCAAGTCTAAGGACCTGTGAAGTGCTTAAATCCTACAAGATCTATTCACCATTGGTTTGTGGGCCTCTAATGCATTTTTTCAACTCTATAGGAGAGAGTACCTACAGAGCCTTTTGTTCACCTTCCATAGGTCTGCAGATCTGCGGTGCATTTTTTCAATTCTCCTTGGGTATGAGGACCTATGGAGCCATCTCTCTTGGAATTTTCATTCCTTTCTAGTTCCTCTCTCTCTCTCTTAAATTCTATTCTCTTCTCAAATTGTGTATACCGGATCGAAGATTTGCATCTTCTTCATCCTAAGTATATGCTCTTTCTCCCTTTGACATTGGTTGCTTCCCTAACTTTTGGGTGCATACTTCTCTTGAATCGATCAATCCTCACATTCTTCTCTTCATTTTAGAATTCTTCTATGTGTTGTTTCTTAATTTGGGGACGGCACATATTATTGAGACAACCTTTTGCATCGAGGTCTTTTTCACTTTGCTAACTCAAATCCTTTAGTTTTTTGCATGCTTTTGTTATGCCTCCATGTGGAAATTTTGAAATTTGATTCTATTTTGGTGTCACAGCCTTGTAACAAGGTCTTAGTGGTCATTTTAATATTTTTATAGGTCAATATTTAATGCTTTGTGTCAAATTTAGTAAACATGTTAAAAGTTGTCATTCAAAAATGTAAAATTGCAAAACTTGCAAGAAAAGCAAAAAAAAAGAGGCAAACTTGAGAAGGTGAAAGGTCATTTATAGTTTAGGTCATTGGAAAGTAGTTAGAAGGTGAAAATACAAGTTTGAATGCCTTTAAAAGGCCTTGTATGCATTTTGTAACTCATGGGTGATTGAAGATGAGAATTTGAATAAATGAAATCATTGTTTCTTGCATTATTTCTCAGAAATATTTTGTTTTCTAATAGTGTACAGCTCTGTACAGGCTTATATGCATGTATAATGGTGTGTAAGTAATGATACACTCAATAACCTTCCTTATACTTTTTGTTTCATGCAATTTGGTTACCGTTTGAGCAAGATATTTGTAACTTCTTGAAAACTGTGGAAAACCCTAATTAGGGTAAACAAAGATATAGAAAATTGTGTTTCTTCCCTTATGACACGTGAAAATTCCTAAGCTTTGGAGAATTTACTCTTTTTTACATTTTTTTCCATAATCTTAAGTTTTTTACACCAGGGGGCTAAGGCTAATGTGTAAATAAGTGAAGTTTATGTCTGAAAGTGTATTACAGTCAAGGAAAACAGAGTTTCAAGAAGTTCACACCTAGGGTTTGAAAAAATACATAAGGAAATGGAATTTTAGCAGTTTAATAAGCTTGAGTGACTCAATTTTAGCATGTTTCAAGTGTTGATGAAGAGTATTGGTGGGTGGAGTTAATAGATTCAATAATCCCTAATTGGAGCAAGGCCTAATAGGCCTAATTTGCATGTTATCAGTCATAATTTGATCACTATTTTCCAAAGTAACATATGATGGTTTTTAGTTATATTTTAAAACATTGAAATGAGTACTCAAAATGCTAATTACAATCATGTTTAGGGGTATGAATGAAAATATATTTCTGACAATTTCCAGAATGAGTGCTACTAGAGTTAGAACAGATTATGAAGGAATGATAACTAGTTGAGGGAACAAACCATAATGGGTGTTTGCATTGGTTAATTTAACGTCCTTAAGTGGTGAAAAAGATAGTTGTGGTTTTGTCTAAGTCTAAGAAGATGGAAATCTCATTTTATCATATGCATGGTGAAACTCTTTGTGAACTTGAAGATTTGAGATTATTTGAATGGGCAGACTTTGTAATTGTTTGTTTTTGGATAAATTGAGGTTACTAAGGAGTTGGAAGGTCTTGGGAACTTTAGTTGGGTCAGAGTTGTGAGAATTCAGTTTGTTCCATTTTTTTATGAAGAATTCTAGTGAAGTCATGAAGAATTAGGGGGATTGAATCCCTAATTGTGAAAATTGTATTCAAGTGTGATTGTTTCTTCCTTTGATTGAATCAATTTTGTTTCTTCCTTTGATTGCATCAATTTTGTATCAAAGCACATAAGGTGTTGGGTAGAGAGTTTGTGGTTGTAGTTGTGTGTGTTTTGGTGTTGTGCAAGTTAAGAAGAATGTGGTTGTTTCCAAGAGAAGGAAGAGAAAGTTAAGAGAGAGTGAAGCAAGGAGAGACTTTCTTGTGAAGATGAATATTTTGAGAAGGCATTTGCAAGCAGAGGAAGAAAGGAAAAAGAGAAAGAGGCAAGATAAATTTGACAAAGAGATAGCTGAGTTGAAACAAGAGTTGAGAAGATTTGATAAATACTTCCAGGAGTCCATAATGAAAATGGAACATATGTATAGACAAGAATTCAGTTGGCATTTATTAGTGAGAAAGAAAGTGGTATGGCCTATTCAAAAGATTGTCAAAAGAAGGAAAAGGAAAAACAAGATGATAGAAGAAGAAGTGTTTGCAGATGCAAAGGAAGAGTTTATGGATGAAGACATTGCAGTTATTCCCAAGCATGTAGATGAAGGAGAACTAGTGATAAAGTACCTAATTTAAGAGAATGAAGACCTTGATTTGGTGATAAAATTGAATGAAGAAATGATTAAAGATGAATTGATCTTGGAGATTTGTAAAGAGCTGAAGGCATATGGAGGTATTGTGATTGAAAAAATGTTTCATTTCTTTGTTATGATAATTCTTTTGATAGGGAACAAATTAAATATTAAAGGACAAAGGGAGAAACAATATAATGAGATGCACCAAAGCATAGTGAATCTAATTTTAGTTGGCAAGCAAAATAGGAAGCTAATTTGCATGGACAAGTTCAAGAATTAGGTGAAAATGAAGGTGTTTAGGAGTAGTTTCAAGGTGAATCAGTGGTAGAGCATACAAAGAATGAAGATTTGTTGACAACTTCACATTCAAGTGGACTTGAAATTCTTTTGGCCATGAGAATGATGCAAGAGCATCAAGACACAATTATGCCTCCATGTGGAAATTTTGAAATTTGATTCTATTTTGGTGTCTCAACCTTGTAACAAGGTCTTAGTGGTCATTTTCTAATGTTTATAGGTCAAGATTTAATGTTTTGTGTCAAATTTTGTAAAAATGTGAAAAGTTGTCATTCAAAAATGTAAAATTGCAAAACTTGCAAAAAAAGCAAAAAAAAAAGAGGCAAACTTGAGAAGGTGAAAGGCCATTTATAGTTTAGGTCATTGGAAAGTAGTTAGAAGGTGAAAATATAAGTTTTAATGCCTTTAAAAAGGCCTTGTATGCATTTTGTAACTCATGGGTGATTGAAGATGAGAATTTCAATAAATGAAATTATTGTTTCTTGCATTAGTTCTTAGAAATATTTTGTTTTCTAATAGTGTACAGCTCTGTATGAGCTTATATGCATGTATAATGGTGTGTAAGTAATGCTACACTCAATCACCTTCCTTCTACTTTTTGTTTCATGCAGTTTGGTTACCGTTTGAGCAAGATATTTGTAACTTCCTGAAAACTGTGGAAAACCCTAATTAGGGTAAACAAAGATATAGAAAATTGTGTTTCTTCCCTTATGACACGTGAAAATTCCTAAGCTTTGGATAAGTTACTCTTTGTTACATGTGTTTTCATAATCTTAAGTTTTTTACACCATGGGGCTAAGGCTAATGTGTAAATAAGTGAAGTTTATGTCTGAAAGTGTATTACAGTCAAGGAAAACAAAGTTTCAAGAAGTTCACACCTAGGGTTTGCAAAAATACATAAGGAAATGGAATTGTAACAGTTCAATAAGCTTGAGTGAGTCAATTTTAGCATGTTCCAAGTGTTGATGAAGAGTATTGGTGGGTGGAGTTAATAGATTCAATAAGCCCTAATTGGAGCAAGGCCTAATAGGCCTAATTTGCAAAGTAACATATGATGGTTTTTAGTTATGTTTTAAAACACTAAAATGAGTACTCAAAATGCTAATTATAGTCAAGTTTAAGGGTCTGAATGAGAAGATATTTTTGACAGTTTCCAGAATGAGTGCTATTAGAGTTAGGATAGATTATGAAGGAATGACAACTAGTTGAGGGAACAGGCCCTAATGGGTGTTTGCATTGGTTAAGTTAATGTCCTTAAGTGGTGACAAAAATAGTTGTGGCATTGTCTAAGTCTGAGAAGATGGAAATATCATTTTATCATATGCATGGTGAAACCCTTTGTGAACTTGAAGATTTGAGATTAATTGAATGGGAAGACTTTATAATTGTTTGTTTTTGGATAAATTGAGGTTACTAAGGAGTTTGAAGGTCTTGGGAACTTTAGTTGGGTCAAAGTTGTGAGAATTCAGTTTGTGCCATTGTTTTATGAAGAATTCTAGTGAAGTCATGAAGAATTAGAGGGATTGAATCCCTAATTGTGAAAATTATATTCAAGTGTGATTGTTTCTTCCTATGATTGAATCACTAACCCTGTGATGCAATGGCTTTTTATATTCTAACATTGTTGTCTTGTGTAGGTCTTTCTTGTCTAATGTGTAACTTTTTTTGTAGGTCTTCATCTTGGGGGCATGCTTCCTTGGTTCAAGGAGTTATCTGTTGCCTCCATAGTATCCTTTTGGGAATAATGATCTTATTTGTTTTTAGTAGATTTCCTTTAGCATGCATATTAGTGTAGATTCATATGCCCGCTAAAGTGGGGGAAAAATGTAATGTCGTAAAATTGCACCCCTTGCAATTTCACATACATTCTTGCATCTCCTTTAGTTTCCACTCCCTTAGAAATTGTGTAGGCCCATTTTAGCCCCTGCACCAACCTTTTTTCCCTCTCAATATGCTCAGGACCCCTTTTTAGCAGCTACCCTAGTGCATCAGCTTTGTGTTAAACCTTGTGCTTTTCCCGTTCATGTCGTCTCATAGTGTGATGTGTCTAGACACTAGCACGCTGTGCGTATTTCCACGTGTTGTGCTAGCATCTTGTCACATTTTAACATTCAAACGACCTTTTCCAAGCATGTTTGCTACTTTTCAGAAAGTTTTGTCAGTGGTAACAGAGTTAGGGATGCCCTAAAATGGCTCAAGAAGCTTCTCTTCCCTCTTTGAAAGCTATCTTTTCAATCCATTTTGTCTTCTAACTTCTTCCCCTCCTTGGGTTCTACCTTGAACTCTCCTCTCCTTTCTCACTCTCTCAAGCTTGCACAACTCCCTCACTTTCTACAACAACATTCTCAAGCTCTTATAGTGCTCTTTGCAACTTTGTTGGCTCTTGTAGCTCCATCTTCCTCATCTTTTGCTTGTGAGAATCTTTGGATTTCACACATCCCCTACCTATTGCATCTCTATTTTGTGATACGGGTTCACCTCCTCAAGCAAGGATTGCTTTTATCACATGTATTTTGTTATACAGGTTCTCCTCCTTGAGCGGGATTGCTTTTATAACTTCTTTGTTCATTTCTCTATATCTATTTGGTTGTTCATGGAGGTGGGAACATTGAAAAAGGAGTTTGAATGAGGCAAACCCCTATACAACCCCAACATTTTGTCCAAATCTTATGCATGCAAGTTGTTGGCCTCCTACAATGATTTAATAACTAAGCCCTTACAACCATGATTCAGAGATTGGACATCTAACCCAAATAACTATTTCAATCATCATGAAGGTGCATTTAACTTGTCAACCCAGGGACATGAACTTGAAATGGATCAACACAGTATGTCCACTAGGAACCCAAAGTAGCCATTTTCATTCTACAGCTAAGGAACACACAATGTTGAAAGTAAATTGCTTAGAAGGGAATACCATAAATACAAATCATCAATCAACAACTACTTCAAACTAAAATGCATAACACAAATGAAAATCTGAGTAAGAAACAGGGCACTACTCTATCTGCTTTGGCTACAGGAACAATCATATAATGAAATTATAGTGGCTATAGGAACAGTTGGTGCCAGATTTCTAACTAATTACTAAATAGAAAGTAATGCTAAACTAATACTAAACTAAAGGACAAATTACTCACCAAGTGGCCCCCCTTGGATAAGTATCCTCTAAAACTATTGATAAATCAAATGCTCAAACTTGGAACTTTATCTTATTCACTGTAAATCATGAGTACAAAAGAGCAATGTATTTGTACTACTAAAAACTTGAGAGCACAAGTACAATATCAAATCATGCAACCTCTAAAGAAGGAGCATCAAATCTTTATTTATACTACCAACTAAATAAGGTAGTCAACTCCACGACTGGGTGGATTCCATTTAGGGAAAATAGAGAAAGTGGAGTGGCGACGGTTACACGTGCATGGAATCTGGTCAGACATGCAGGTTCAAACACAGATTTAGCACAACAATAATGCTTGCATCTACTCAACCAACATTAAATTACACTACAAGGTGGTTACATTCAGTTTGCATGAGGAATCTTCTGCCATCGACCTCCTTTAACCTTTGAGCGATTCATTTGCTAGACGTTACAGTGCATGCCCAACTGGCAGTGTCTTCCTCAACTTAGCATCCTCAAATTAAATCTACATGGCAATGTCAATACACACAATAACTGCATATCTATAACCACCTTAAGGAACATTCATAAATTACATGCAAAATCAATAAGAATAATCCACATAATATTCCAATGTCATTAAAACTTGAAAAAATATGATTAATGCCAATGTCTATGGTTTGAGGGAAACATTGTGAAAATATCAACATTTAGCATCAAATTTCATGACAACTACCAGCAAATATACTATAGATTCTACCCAAAATTGGACCAAAAACTAGGCTCATCACTCCCCCCAACCTAACATTTTGTTGGTCCTCCAACAAGGGAAGGGTTGTTCTTCTGCTTGGTCAAAGCTCTGAAATTTGCAATTGATAGTTTTCCAACATCAATGTTTGTTGAGTGTGAATCAAGGTCCCAATAGAATCCTCCTAATCTATCAAATCTTCATCTCTATTTTTCTGCAGCAATGTCATACTAGTAGAAACTGAAGTTTGGCATGGACCACATGAGAATGGGTGGCTGGAAAGTCAGGGGAAGCCAAAATTTCCCCTTCGTTCTCCCAATCTAAATATACCTATCAATCCTTTTTAGCGTTTCAGCATAATTGTGGATGGAATGAGGTTCAGCCTGTTTTAGCTCATTAGTTAGCTTATTCCATCTTTCTAATAGGTATCTTCTCATAATTTCCTCCTTTGCTACTTCCTTTACCTCATACTCACTATAAACTACCTCAATCCAAGGCATAATCATGTTGCCATAACTAGGTCCAAGAAGCATTTTGTGCCATTCTTTGTAAATATCCCTTGGGTTGCTTGATTTAGCCCTAATGGGCAGAGAGATGTTAGACTCCAATTGCTTATAAGCCCCATGTTGTTGTCCCCAACTATTCTCATTTTGCACCCAAGACATAAATGCCCTTAATTGGACATCCCCAACATACAACAACAGATTCCAATCATGGTCTTGAGTTACAGCATAATTATGCAAGTAAAAATCACATAGCAAATTCTTCATTTCAGGGCAAGCAATCCTATAAGCATTGAAAAATTCATTAGGAGTGTCAATAGAAGGATTCAAACCTGAGACAATCCTTGATAGCTTAAAATAGAGATACTTCTCTTTCAGGTGCAGAGCATAGACCCTTGGAGGGGTTTTGCACTCCAAAATCTATGGTACCAAGGCTGCCATACCATCCACCCTCTCCTTTAAGGTGGAAATTTCTGCATCTTTATCTTCAATTTCCTCATCTCTTTTGAATTTCCTTCTTCAATTTCTACTTTTCCTTTTTCCATTCTTCCTACCTCCTTTGTATTTCTTTCCATAAATTTAAAATTGTCATATGTACTATAAAATCATGAGGATTATGAGTTCCTACCAGTGTTTTTGTCAATGGTTGCTCCCCATATAGTACTATTTGCATGGACTCAGGTTGTCCAGTTGTCTCTGGCTATGGGGGTACTATTTCTTCTTCCACTTCTTGCTACAAGGTCTCTTATTCTTTTTTTTTTGTAGCTATGGGAACTCCTACTCTTGTTCTAGCTGTTGCTGCAGGACTTCTTGCTCTCATTGCAGGAAATCTTGATTTTCCTCAAACTCTTTATTTCCAACTTGTTTTGCAATATTAGCAAGGTCAACCAATGTTATGTTTGTTGCTGCCTCAAATATATCTTCCTCCTCGACATTCTCTTGCCCCATTGGAGCTTCTATGTCCTCCTATGGTATTTCTCTATACTTAGGGCTTTCCTATGGAGGCGTACCAAATGTTGGCCCAGCTGGTCTTGATTTCCTAGGAGAGCTCTCACATTTATCTTTGGTTGTAGGATGAACAGTGTCACCCTTCCTCCTCTTAGAACTCAACACCTCTTTTTCTATTGGATTCCTTTTTGCCTTTCCTTTTCTCATTTTTACTTCTCTCTTTTGTGCCCTAGTTTTCATCAGGGTGATAAGTGGAACGTCGTCATCAAAATCTAAGGAGGAGCTTTCTTTCTCTGAGTGCTCTGTTCAAAAAGAACAAATTTCTATGGTTTCTTCTGTTGCAGGACCTAGCATCTTTGGAGGTAGGGTAATTTTCACCATCAGTAGGTAACCCTGTAACCGCTACAGTTCTTTCCTCAGTTGCCACAACCTCCAACCCTTTTAATGTGTCTTTTCCTTCAGAAAATGACTGGTTGAATTCTAGTGCAATGCTTTCATCAAAGCCATCCAACTTCAGGAAGTAATCTAACCATCCACAGTTTCTAAATTCGGCCAGGAATTGTGCATTTTACAATAAAACATCATGAACCGAGGGCTCATTTTGAATTAACCCCCCTCCCATTGTCAACAATCAACTATCACTTTGCAAAATTTCCTTCCTGCAATTCATGTCTGAAAGCCAAACACCTTCCTACAATACCTACTAAATTTCCAATGCCAATATTGACTGAATTTTCCCTTTCTTTTGTTTTACCTTTTTGTTTGCAACTCAGGATTACGACAGGTTCAATAATGGAAAGAAAAGGAGTGATAAAAGAGAATTATGATGGGAAGAAATGGCAGCTGCAATTAGTGTCACTTCACAAATGCGAGCCGTCCTCTCACTCAAATTTCAAATTGGATCATTTTAAATTTTCTGACATAGCCTAGCATGAATTGACACATGGGAAATATATTCACATCTTTTTCTTTCCCCCAACCTAAATTTGGAGATGTGTCCGCACATGCAAGATGGGAGTGGTGATTTGATAGGGAATAATGATATGTTATGTGAACATCTATACTAACGTACAGTGATTAAATGAATGCACTTGAAAGATGATTAAAGATAGCAATTAATGTGCACATACCTAAATTTGTGGAGGATTTGTTGCAAAGATCATGGAGAAAGTACCGTTTGCCTTTTTAGGGAATAAATTGAGCAATTAATGAAAATGAAGTGGAATGAGGTGAGGTGGAATGAAGTGATGGAAGAGAAAGAAAGGTAGTGATGGATGGGTGAATGGGTAGATGGGTGAATAAATGGACTTCCACAAGAGTGAAAGTATTTATTATGACATGTACATACCTTAATTACCTAGAAGGAGGGACACTAAGTCCACTTCCTTTGGCTGTAGGAAGCTCGGGTGCTAAATGCTAGGTGAATTATTGCAAGAACTCTTCTTTGGAAGTTGGCTTGTGATAATATGAGGTTATGACCATTGACAAGTAACTTGAATCTAACAGGGCCAATGGTAGTAAGCTAAACAGCTCCATTAGGAAAGACCTCAATGACTTCATATGGTCTTAGCCACCTTGTCTACAATTTTCCTATATTGTCCTGATATCTTGAGTCATACAGCAGCGCCCAATCTCCTGGTTGGAATTTCTTGTCTTTGATAAATTTGTCATGCCACTTGATTCTATTATTTTGTACGACCTCTGTATGATGCAGGGTTGCTCTTCTTATCTCATCCAAAGCATTTATTTGCATGATTCTTTCTCTCTATGCTTCAAAAATATCCATCCCCAAATTTTTTTTTTTCCTAAGAGTCTTATATTCAAATTCGATGGGCATCATGGTTGTCTTTCCATACAACAACTCAAATGGAGTGAACCTATAGTTGTTTTCCAGGATGTCATATAGGCCCAAATAGCTTCTAGTAATATGTTTTCCCAATCCTTTCTATGAATAGCTACCTTTTTGGTCAGAATGGCTTCAATTTATTTGTTAGTCACCTCAACTTGACCATTACCCTGGGGATGATAAGGAGTAGACTTCCTATGCCTTGTGTTGTATTCATTGACTAGTGCTACAACAAGGGTTGATGTGAATTGAGCCCCTTGATCAGTCACTATTTCTCTTGGAACTCCATATCTTGTGAAAATCTCCTCATAAAGAAATTTTGCAACCTTGTTATCTCTTGCATGCTTCAAGTCCTTAACTTCTACCCACTTTGTCACATAATTAGTGCATACCAAGATATAAGACTTACCATTTGATGGAGGGTCAATGGATCCTACAAAATCCAATCCCCACTTGTCAAAGAGAGTGATTTCTACCTAAGGGAAAAGTGGCATCTCATCAGATCTAGTTGTTCTACACATTCTTTGACATCTATCACATTTTATGGTATACCTTCCTGCATCCTTGTGGAGTGTTGGCCAGTAATATCCTGTGTTCAAAATATGCATTATTGTCATGTTTCCTGCAAGATGTCCTCCACATGGTTCATTGTGGCATGCATGTAAAATGTCATATGTCTCATCCTCTCTTACACATCTCCTCATGACATGGTCTGGTCCAGTATAAAACAAACATCCATCAATCTAGGAGAAAGAAAAATATTTTTCAATGAGTACCCTTTTCTCTTTTGGAGAGAAGTGAGAAGGAACTCTACTTGTGACCAAATAATTGGCTATGTCAACATACCAGGGTGTTTGTATACTAAATGAGAATAGATGTTCATCAAGAAAAGAGTCATCTATGGGTTGATTGTCTTCTAATGTAGTTAGCTTTGAAAGAAAATCTGCAACAACATTGGCCTTCCCTGGCCTATCCACAATGGTTATATCAAACTCCTTCATTAACAATAACCATCTTGCCAGCCTACCTATGATAAAAGTTTTATTCATGAGATATCTAATGGTTGCATGATCAGTGTGCAAAAAGATTTGGTAACCCGTTATGTAATGTCTGAATTTGCTTAGCGCATAGATTACTGCCAATATTTCTTTCTTTGTTACTGTATAGTTGAATTTAGCTCCTTGTAAATTATTGCTAACAAAGTAAATGGAATTTTCAACAACTCCTACTTTTTGTCCTAAGACTGCTCCTATGGCATAATCTGATGCATCAGTATGGATGTGAAAAGGAAGTTCCCAATTATGCCCTTTGAGTATAGGAGCATGAGTCAAATCTTCCTTCAAATCATAAAATGCCTTGTCACAAGGTTTAGTCCACTGGAATTCAACATATTTAGTGAGAAGAGTATATAATGGTGCTACTACCTTACTGAAATCCTTGATGAAACACCTATAATATCTTGCATGACCCAAGAAACTCCTAACATCCTTTTGTTTTACAAGTGTGGGAAGATTTGTGATTACCTCAATCTTTGTAGGATCTACTTGAATTCCTTTGTGGGAGATGTAGTGGCCAAGGGCTACACCTTCCTACATCATCATGAAGCACTTTTCACTATTTAAGGATAGGTTTTGGTCTTCACATCTTTGTAGGACTCTCCTGATATTTTCCAATGCTTGATTAAAATCAACACCATAAGTGGTAAAGTCATCCATATAAATTTCCGTGCAATCATGAGAAATGTCTGAGAATATGCTAATGACTGCCCTCTAAAAGGTTGCAGGTGCATTGCATAGGCCAAATGGGAGTATCGAGTAGGAATAGGTCCCCAATGGAAAGGTAAATGTGGTCTTCTCTTGGTCCTCTGGTGCAATTTGGATCTAGTTGTAGCCACTAAATCCATCTAGAAAAGAAAACTATTGCTTTCCTGCAAGTGTGTCCAAAACTTGATTGATGAAAGGTAAAGGAAAGTGGTCCTTCTTGGTGACAGCATTAAGTTGCTTGTAATCAACACAAACTCCCCATTTCCCTCCTTTCTTGGGCACAATCACTAATGGAGACACCCATTGACTATCTAAAATGGGGTAGATAAATCTTGCATCTAGTAATTTTTGCATTTCTCCTTTTACAATTCCTCTTAGTGCAGGGTTAATTCTTCTTTGTGGCTGTCTTACTGGGGTGCCATCATCTCTAATGTAAATTTTGTGTGTATAAATTTTAGGGTCCAATCCCTTCATATCATGATAATCCCATGCAAATTCATGTTGATGGGTTCTTAATAAGTTTTCCAACAATAATTGTTGTTCTTCACTTAATTTACTATTAACATTCAAATATTTTCCTTGTGACACTTGTACTTGTGTAGTTAACTCTATCATGGCTTCTCCATTAACACATGGTACCTTTAGTTCATATGGGAGCAATGTATGGGACATACCTATTGCTACAGGAATTTTGTCTGCAGGAATAGTGGCTATAGGAGGAGTGGTTGTAGGAAGAACGTCTGCAAGAACAATGGCTACAGGAAGAGCAAGCAAAAGTGTCTTGACTGAAGTAGCAGAATGAGAAGATGATGCTTCCTCCACTTCACAATGGTTCTGAATGATGTTAGCCAATACTTCATCCTCATCTTGGAGCTACATGAAAGAGCTTCTACCTAGCATCATAAGCTGTGCCACAAAATTAACTTCCTCGGCCTCTTTACCAACATGTGGCCATATGAGATTATCTTCATCATGAGACGGATGAGTAGGAGGATAAAGAAAAAACTTTTTCATGCTCTTCCCATCTGAAATGGTCATGTCACCTGACCGACATCCAATGTATGCATCTATAGTTGCTAACCATGGCCTTCCAAGAATGATGGGATACCCGCCTAGTGTAGCTTTAGGAGAAAGAATCATAAAGTCTGCTAGGTACTCCCAAGAGTCTAAAACTACCACAAGATCCTCCACTACACGATCAAGCTTAACAGTAGAGCTATCAACAAGTTGCAGGATAGTAGGATTAGATCTCATGTTTGCAATGTTTAGTTGTTGTAAGATGTCCTTGGTCATTACATTTATTGATGCCCGTAAATCAATTAGAGCATTCTTTACTTGGATTCCATTTATAACGACTGCTACTAAAGGACTACCTGGTTCATTATACTTGGGGATAGTTACTTTTCCAAGCATGATGTCAGCTAGTTGTCTCACCACATGAACTGTAGTTGGGTCTTTCTTTTTCCTACCTGGCTTCTTGAGGCATGCTTCCTTGATTGTCTTTCCATAGATTGGAACATCCTTTATGGCCTGAAATAGAGGTATCTAGACACATATATGCTTCAACTAATCCAAGATGCCAAAAGTTGTATCCTCCTTTTCTTCCTTCTTCTTGGAAACTTCCAATCTTTGAGGAAATGGTAGTTCTTGTTCAGTCTACTTGACTTGGACTGGTTTAGGATTTTTAGGTACACTTGGCTAAATGGGATCATTCAGAGGTTCCTCCTCCTCTTCCATAGGAATCTTAGTGATAATTGGCTTAGAAGGGGTTGGTAGAGTAGTTCCTAAATGCAAGTGGATGTCACTTACACTCATAGCATATGCAAGGAATTGATTTGAATCAGCAGAGTATGTAGGCTACTATTGTGGTTTGTTATTTGGATTGGGTGTGGGCTGAGCTGGTAGCTGAGTAGGTTTAGGTGCATTTGAGGTTGGATTAGCAGGTGGAGGAATTATAAAAGGTTGTTGGGGCTGAGAAGGTGGCTGCATGTAACTGGTTTTCTGGGTAGGCCATTGTTTTCCTCCCCTCCATTGATTTGTTTGCCACCAATTTCCTGGAGGTGGCTGCCAATGCCCTTGAAATTGTTGCCAATTCCCCTAAGGTTGATGCCACTATGGTGGAGAGTTTTGATTATTGGTTCAAGCATTTGGAGGGTTACTCCAAGGCTATGGTGGATATCCTCCATAGCTAGATGGATATGGGGGCTGCCATTGGTTACCAAATGAATAGGAATTAAAATATGGCCCAGCATAAGATAGTGGATCCAGTGGAATACCTTGTCTTGGAGCCCAAGGCTTCCTTTGTGAAAAATATTAGACTTGGTCTTATTCAATCTAGATTGGTTTGAACTCGGGTGGAATCTGCTTGCTTTCAAGATTATCTACCATCTTGCATCTACAATCCCTCTTCTTTTTTCTGTAGTGGGGGCAATACTCTATCAACATTGCCTCTGCCTCCTCTAGCTTATTCTTGGCCTGAAGTGTATCTAGTTGAGTGGCTAGATTATTTATAATGTCTTGCTTGAAGTTTGCCAACAAATGAGTAATCTCCATTCTTGAAACTCCACCAGTAGTTGACTTACCCATGGAAGATTGGTAAGCTCTCCCTTTCTTTGAAGCTTCCCTAGAGTAATTCTGGCATATTTTCTTGATATCTTCCCAAGGAACTTGGGAGATATCTCCTCCTCCCATGAGGTTCAAGGAATTAGTGCAACTATCATTGATTCCTCTCAGGAGAAGCAACTTTTGTGAGTCTTCATTGAGTGTATGGTGTGGAGATTTTTGTAGGAAAAAAAAAACCTTGCAATATAATCTTCCATACTCTCATCTTCCTTTTGTTGCATCCTAAAAAATGTCACCTCCTCTCATGTCATTTCCACTGCAATATTCCTTATATTTCTCAAGTAATTTTATGTTCATGTCTTCCCAAGTTTCCATAGTATCTCTTCCTAGGCTCATGAACCATCTTAATGCAGCCTCTTTCAGAGTGGTAGGAAATAGCTTAAGCCTATGGGCATCAGTGGTATAATCATAACTCCTGCAGAGTATGTCAAACTCAAATAAAAAGGTATCAGGATATTTTGTGACAAGTTTATAAAACTTGGGGAGTGCTGAAGCAGGGATGTTCTTGATGTTGTCAACTTCATTCTGATGGGCAATGGGGAAAGGAAAATTTGGTTGGTTAGATATGTTCCTATTTTCATTACCCATTCCTGCTTGATGTAGTTCCAAAGCAAAGGGGTTCTCAAGCTAATTTTGGTCTTCAGAGGAGACTTCAGAGCTAGTCAGATTAGGAAATGCATCAACAGAGGGGTGTGGATCTTCTTCTTCTTCTCTTGGTAGGTTCTAATATTCAACTAGCTAGAATGGATTAGGATTTTTGGAAGAAATCTCCCATAAGAATCCCTTCTCCTTCCTCTATGCATGCGGTATCACTCACTATCAGCCAGCTCACACAAAGAATTGGTAAAGAATAAGGGGGGTCATTACTTCCTAAATGAGGATATACTAAGAACAACTTCCAAAAACACTACAACAAGAAAAAATACCAATGACTCTAAAGGACTCCCTAGTTTGACACTATCCTTGGCAATGGCGCCAAAAATGTTGGCCTCCTACAATGATTTAATAACTAAGCCCTTACAACCATGATTTAGAGATTAGACATCTAACCTAAATAGCTATTTCAATCATCATGAAGGTGCATTCAACTTGTCAACCCAGAGACGTAAACTCAAAATGGTTCAGCATAGTATGTGCACTAGGAACCCAAAGTAGCCATTTTCATTCTACAGCTAAGGAACACACAATGCTGAAAGTAAATTGCTTAGAACATAATACCATAAATTCCAATCATCAATCAACAACTACTTCAAACTAAAATGCATAATAGAAATGAAAATTTGAGCAACAAATAGGGCACTACTCTGTATGCTTTGGCTGCAGGAACAGTCACAGAATGGAATTCTAGTGGTTGCAGGAACAGTCAGTGCTAGCTTTCTAACTAATTACCAAATGACACGTAATCCTAAACTAATACTAAACTAAAAGATAGATTACTCACCAAGTGGGCCCCCTTGGATAAGTATCCTCTCAAACTAGTGAGAACTCAAATGCTCGAACTCAGAACTTTATCTTATTCACTGTAAATCATAAGTACAAAAGAGCAATGTATCTGTATTACAAAAAACTTGAGAGCACAAGTACAATATCAAATTGTGTGCAACCTCTAAAGAAGGAGAATCATATATTTATTTATACTATCAACTAAACAAGGCAGTTGACTCCACTACTGGGAGGATGCCATTTAGGGAAAATAGAGAAAGTGGAGTGGCGGCAGTTACGTGTGCATGGAATCTGGTCAGACATGCAGGTCTAAATACAAATTTAGCACAACAATAATGCCCACATCTGCTTAACCAACATTAAATTCCACTATAAGGTGGTTGCATTCAGTTTGCATGAGGAATCTTTTGTCATTGACCTCCTTTGACCTTTGAGCAATTCCTTTGTTGGATGTTACGGTGCATGTACAACTAGTGATGTCTTCCTCAACTTAGCATCCTCAAATTAAATATGCATGGCAATATCAGTACACACAATAACTGCATATCTATAACCACCTTAAGGAACATTCATTAACCACATGCAAAATCAATATAGATAATCCACATAATATGCCAATGTCATTAAAACTTGCAAAAATAGGATTAAGGCCAATGTCTATGGTTTGAGGGAAACATTATGAAAATATCAACATTTAGCATCAAAGTTCATGACAACTACCAGCAAATAAACAATAGATTCTACCCAAAATTGGACCAAAAACTAGGCTCATCACAGGTATTGAAGATATTCACATGTTGGAGGCTTCATTACTTGGATTTTTGTGAGAAGTTTCTACCTTTTATCTTCTTTAGTCTTATCATCTACTTCACTTTATTTCAGCTCTGCTATTCTCTGTTACTTTTTTACATTCCAAGATTTCTTAGCAGACAAAATATGAGCAATCACTTTTCTATTTTCTATGATATTCTCACTTTCTAGTCAATACGAGATGCCAACGTGCCTTTAGGATGCTAGCACGCTGCATTGTCGTCCTTGTTTTGCATTGTCATCCTTTAGCTGAGAGCATGTTAGTTTGTCTAGAAAATATTTGTGACCTACTCTTTCTGATTTTGAAACTCTCGCATTGTTCCTTGAGGTAGTTTAGGGAAATTCACCCCTTGGGAAACTCTTGAGAATAAAGAGAATCATGAGTAGCGAATCCCCCTTCTCTATAGTCACAAGGCCATGAATACTATTTTTGATATCATCCCAGAGTCAAACTTGTTCAAAGTGAAGCTAGGCATCCCATCATTAGTGTCCATGAATGCAGTCCCTTTAGTGATCCATAAATGTTTGAATTTTTCTCATGAGGGCTCAATGCACATTGTGTATGACACCAAGTATAATCTGTTGGTTTCATGTAGGGGCTACTCTCTAGATCACTTTTGGCCTACCCTTATTGGTCTACTTCCTCCAAGGATGGACCTACTATATCAAACTTACATTAAATACAAGAATGGGGGCATAGCACCAAAAGTGACCTACCCTCCTCCCCCTATACTATTTCGGTTAAGGCTTCTATGATCGCGTAGTAGTAAGCTTCCTCTTCCTCCTCTCAAAAGGGGAAGGGGAAGTCTACTCATGCCCAAGAGCCTTCCTCTTCTTCTGCTACTCCATCTACTTCTGCATCTCACCCCACTATGGTGCCTTTGGCCTTTGCTCCTATGCCTCACTCAATGAGTCCATGGATAAATTTCTTGGGGATTCTGATGGTGCCTACTTGGTGGAAGGCCAAGCATTAGGTGTTCGACCTTCTTTCCTTGCCCACAATTCCTCAACCCATTGTGTATGGTAAGGGGAAGGGTCCGCATGGATTTTCCTCTACATCACAGCCTACGTGACCTCATTCTCTTTCCCCTAGGGGGGCGAATGGGAAAAGGCCTTCTGCCAAGGCACTTGATTCTGCTTCTCCACTGGTTGTTGCTTTTTTTCCTACATATCTTCCTCCTATTTTTTCCCAGGAGTCACTCCCTATGTCGGAAACGACTATGATGGAAACTTCCATGGTAGAACAAGAGCCTTCTACTCCTCTTGAAGCCAGAACTTCTAGTTTCCAAACCTAAAAAAATTGGCTTGCACGTGAGCATAAGTACCAGAGCAAGGTTATGGCTACTAAGCAGGTTGCCTTGCAAAAGGCAGAAGAAGAGTTGGCAACTCCTATTTTGGCATCTCTTATTGTGCCCCCCTCTTATGTCCCTTTTGCTTCGAGTCTTGTCACCTTGATCTTGCTTCTGAATCTCCCCACGAGCATGGATGACCCTCACCCTAAAAGGGTGCAAGTGTTCATCACTCCCTTAGTTGAGCCTCCTCTCCTGATGTCCCTTCTAGACATCTCACCTTTTCCTAAGCCTGTGGATATGTTGAATACCTCGGTGGTATCCACTGCCATTTTTTCCTCTCCTCCTTACCTTCCACTTATTTTGTGGGGATCTCGCATCCTTTGATGAAGCATAAGTTAGAGCACAACCTAGCTTCTAATGGGGGTTAGAAGAAGGGATCACCTTCTTCAGGAGAGGGTACTTCTTTGGCTTGCACCATCTTGGTGATGGAGGCAACCCCAATATCCTGTGAGTTTGTCACTACCCTCGAGCCTTTCAGAGAGGTTGGTAGTGGATCTTGATTGCCTCCTTCACCCGCCCGGTTGACACATGACACTCCTGTCAAGTGCATGTTCAACTCGGTGGATGATTCCAACGATATTTACAAGATCGATGGCGTTTACCTCATAGAAGTTGAGCAAAGAAGACCTCGAGGGGGCCTATTCCTTAGCTCTTGTCATAAGAGAGTCATAGGGTGTTCCCCTTGCTATCTCACCCTTGTAGGCTCATCTACCCTCTCCCTATAATCTAGATTGGGAGAATGATGACCTCTTGATTGATGAGGACTAGGAGAGCACCTCTTTTTTATATGTAGATTAGATATGTGTGTGTGTTGTGTTTCCCCCATGTTGTTTTATGTGTTCCTAGAGGACCCTTGTCACCCTTGTAGGTGCTTGGATATATGAGTGTATTATGTCATAAACTTCTTCTATTTGTTCCATCATTCTTCTATTTGTTGTTCCTTGATTTTCGACAATTGGAGATGATACAAAGTGTTGGGGGCATTTAGGCCTCCCTTCCATGTTGACCCAATTTTTATTTTTATTTTTGTTTTCACATACCCTTGTTCATGATCTAATATAGTAGGGGATTGATGATAGTTCATATGTATATTATATTATATCTATTTATCTATATTTATGAGTAGTTTTGACCTCAAATTATCATATCCCCTTATCTCTTGATTTCTTTGTCATTGTTTTTTTTCTCTTTTTTGCTTGTTTCTTGATGTTGTGGTGCCTATGTGTTGTCCCTCGCATGTGTGACAACATTTCCATGAATACATCTCATCATGTATCGTGGGTCACAACATCTTTGCATGTTCTTCCTTTCCTTAGAATGCCACATGCTCCTTCAATTTGCACATACCATCTTAAGGTGGGGGGGCTACCTCTCCAATTTTCAATAAGGTGTATTCAATGGCCAATGAATCCCTTGCTGAAAATATTTGCATTTTTCAAAAATCGCATCCTGTACAAAGGATCCCCTTAGCAAGATTTTCTTTTGAAATCAAATTTGTAACAAAAAGAATTAAGAATTCTCCTTCGAGGAGGTCATTCTTATTTTTTTGGATTCCTTGACGAAAAAGAATCTTTCAAAAGGATTCCTTGATGATAGGATCATTTGCAAAAAATGTCATCGCTTTTCAAAGAGAGCATCCTTTGAGCAAACCCCTCTTTCGTTTGAAGGGTTCCTGAGTGACCCCTTTGAAAGCTTCTCCTTCAATTTCTTTTTCTTAGATATATGAATTTTTGTCTGTTTGTGTGACTTTTTGCTTGTCTAACATGTTTTGTCTGCAAATTAACATATTTTCTTGTAGGATTAAGCACTTGTGAGGGTCAATCAAACTTTGCGAAGCCTTTCACATCTAGCCTCCCTCAAGGTCGAGCACCTATGGCACCTCCTTTGCAATACCAAGCACCTATGAAGCATTTTCATTTTGCAGGAACAAGCACCCATAGAACCCTTTGATCAACCTTTGTTGAACCAAGCACCCATGGAGCCAATTCTGTAGGATTGAGCACCTATAGAACCTTTTGTTCACCTTCTACATGACCGTTCACCTATGACATTTTTGTTCAAATCTCTATTGGACTGAGTACCTGTGAATCCATATCTCTCTCCTACTTCTGAGTTCACCAAATCATGGTCTTCTTCCTTGACGGTTTAGGTATACATTCCTCATCTTTCACTCTACTTTACCATGCATTCACTGACACTTATGCTCACTAAAGTGGGGGAAAAAATATAATGGTGTGAATTTGCACCCCTAGGAAAATTCCACATTTACGCTACCTCCTACCTTAGAAAATTGAGTCCAATAATGAAATCCTTATTTTTGCCAACTTTCCCTATCCACTTGGTAGTTGCTTTTCATTTTGGTGGGGGATATTCTACTTGGGACGCTAGTGTAGCGTATTGTTGTCCTGACAAGATTTTCACCTCTAGAATCCATAGCTCGGTGTTACACTTCTCCATTGGACGTGAAGTGTAACGTTCTTTGCCCTTCAGACCAACTTCAAATGGCTCCTTTGCCTCCATTTTCACCTTTCAAATGGCTATCTCATTCATTCTTTCATGCTTCTTGATCTCCTTCACACATAGGGAAAATCTCTTCACTCTTTTCACTCATTTTTAGCATCTTCAAGCTCCATCACCTCCATTGAACCTACAAGTTGGTGTTTTTTTGGTTCACTCTCTTCGTTGTTGCGGAAATGTTGGTTTTTGAAGGCTTGCACGCTCACTCCTTCCTCCATTTTCCTTTAGAGAACTTGGTTGAGAAGGTGATATCCTTCCACTTTCCACTCGCTTTGATTATCATATTTGATATTGTAGCATATTGTTGTTTATGTATTACTTGGTATTTCCCCTTCAATAGCTTTCTTTATCATCTTTCTACAATCATTGCTATTTGGCTATCCGTGGAGGTGGAAACACCAAAGCGAGGGACTGACTGAGGTAGTCCTCTAAACACAGCCCCAACATTTTCCCGTCTTTTGTGTGCAGGTTCTCCTTGAGGTGAAAATATTGAGGATATCAATTCGTAGATAGGAAGGTGTTCTTTCTTCACCCTTCTTTGTCAATTCGTAGAATAGATTAAGTTAAAGTATTATTCTTGCTATTTTGTCATTCTGCTATTTTTTATTTTAGTTATTACAGTAAACTTCATCAGTTAGGTCGTTAGTCAATTTTATGTGATTTTAGGTTGTACCTTGCACTTTTTGTCCATACGGATGCCAACACACCACTAAGATGTCAGCGCACTGCGCTGGAGTCCTTGTCCTGCACTGTAGTCCTTTGGTAGTAAGCTACCTAAGTTGCAATTTGGACTCTAAAAACCTACTCACCTGACTCCTTGAAACATGTGGGCTTGTAGAAGGATAGCTCAGCAACTAGGTTGCTCTTCCTTTTTAGCTTTTAAACTTTGAATTCTCCTAAAACATTCGACTAGCTTAAGGCAGATGAGGGAAACCTATTGTTCTAGACTCTCCCGTAACCTAGAGTCCTGAACAGTCGATCTACCTCCTTTACAATTAGAAAATTGAAGTTACTGATTTAATTCCATGCAAACATAAAAATATTTTATTTATAGTGAGTTTTGTGTTACAATTAAATATCATTCAATAAAAATCATAAGAAAAAATAAATATTTGATGAAAAAAATTAAAAATGATTAAAATAATTATTTAAAAAGTGAGGCACAAATTATAAAAAATACTAAAATTTTAAATTTTGATCGTCTAATAATGTTGAAAAGTGAAACACACTCTTGTGTTGTCACCCTACATCTATACACACACATACTTCAATGTATTTGATTGTCATTGTAATTTGACTCTTGTTTATGTTTGAAGTCATTTGCACAGTTAAGACTCTTAATCACAACTTTGACCTTTGCATTCCATGCCTTCATTTACATATCTTTCTCATATTAAGGAATGTCCTCTCATTCATTCAACCTAAGGAGCCTAGCAATTGAATTTAGTATGTTATTCAATTTATGAGATCCATAAGGAGCCAAGCAATTGAATTTAGTATGTAATTCAATTTATGAGATCAAGTATGTAGGTGCAAGACATTTTTGGGATTATAAACTTTGATTCTATAAAAAAATAAAAAGAATACTCTAATCCCAAAATAAACATTAAACTATCACATCTTTTTTCTCACCTATAAACATCACAAATTCCAAAAAAAACATTTAGATTATTAATCATGTAGTTAAATATTAGTAATCATAACATTTACTTTCTTAAAATGACTATAACAATTTTCTAAATAAATTTGTCTAAGTATTATTTAATCCAAGTTAATTTCTAATTATACTAGAACATTTACTTAATTGAACTAAGAAAGTTTATTTACCTCTAGAATGTGGTGCTAACATTTTATTAAGGGTTAATTAATGTATGTTCCATAATCTCCTCGAGGCCAACTTGTTTATTCAATTTTATGTGAGCTTACGTCACGTATCCTATGATTCACATGATGCGCCCGCTGTTTATGTTGATCATTTAAAATTCCATAAAACTGCTTTCCTCTGTACATGCTACGTGCTGTCATGTGACATAATCTATGTAAATTTCAGGTCCATTGATTTTTAGTGGAGAATGGGACAACATACAGATTTGAAATCATGTGATAAAATTGCTTGACTCTTTTTTATTTGATTCGAATCACTCTCTTCTGCTCTAATAACCTTGTATATCATTTTTTAGTTTTTCCTGTACATCGACATCTGAACTACTCTTCAAATGTTCAGTTCTTCTAGATATTTGGAAATTGATCTTTATGGGGGGTTTTAGAATTTATTGTTTTTAAGTTGAAGGTTTTTGCTATAAATTGAAATCTTATTTTATAAAATATAAGTCTATTTTTAAAGAGAGTTTTTTGGGGAGGGTTGGAAGTTTTCCCATCAATTTAGGAGATTTTTTATGTTATATGTCATGTATCTACATTTTTTTCATTAATTGTTGTTAAAAAATTATTTTAACAAAATCTTTTAGTATCAAATCTTGTTAAAATCAGCATAAAATTTATAATAAGAGTTTCTTCTAAGCCTACCAAAATGCTAATAAAAAAGAAATTTCATGTCACATTTGGGGGATCAGAGGGAAGATTGGGAGAGAAAGATCCCGGGGCTAAGGTTAACCAACAGTCTTTAGATCATTTCTTTAAACTGTTCTAATAATGATTTTGTTTTTAGTTGTTTTGTTGTAGTTCCTTTGATTTGTCTTTAGTTATGTCGTAGTTCCTCTTAGTTGTGTCTTGCTGTTTTGTTGTGTGTAAAGCTCTATCTTTCTCTTTGTACAAAGGTTTTGGACCTTTTCAAAACCCCACTTATCTAATCAAATACATCAAATTTCTAAGCATGAAATTTAGTGTTTGCCAACCACTATAAAATTTATGAGACCGCCTGCTTGTGAAATACTTCTCAAATTTATTAGCAACACCTGCTGAAATTACTATCTAACTACTAATCTGAAATTTGAGACTAACTTTCCTCTCAAGATAAAGCTGAAATATTTTAGAAAGCCCCTCTACATGAGATTGCTATCTAACTACTAATTTGAAACCTGAGACTAACTATCCTCTCAAAATGACAATTCGAAATTTAGAAATCTATTATAGATTTTGATATAAATCAAACATATAATAATATCAAAACCTTTCATCTAAATTAATTAACCGCACATCTCTAAGAATAATCTCATAAACTAAACACTACCTGCTTGCTTGAAGTGAAGAAGCCAAAGATTTTAGTGTTGTGGCAAACCTAGCAACCAAAAAGTATATAGAACGTGCCAAACATGTAAATCCATAATTAAATATTTATTATTAGATCTAGCTACCATTATGTAAATGAACTTCTCTATAAATATCTAGTACTAAATCTAACCACTATCTTGTGACTTAGGCTTCATTATGTATATGCAGATGCCTATGGGGCAGGTAGCAAGCCGTATTTCCTAGGTGTGCTGGCTTTAATTTAAAATGAAGTTGACATTAGCCGTAGTTTACTTTTAAGCCTAATATTAATAATTAATTTTAGCATTTACACCCTGCTATCATGTGGAATCACTGTTAAACAGTATACTGCCATTAATACAACTCACATGAGTCAGTCTTGAAGTTTTTTATTAGACTGTCGCCTTACATTTTCATTATTGCAAATCTTGGTCCTTTTTCCCTTGGACTCTTTTAGAGAGTGGTAGATGCATCCACCATTCAAAGGGAAATAATTGCTCATTTATCATTTGATAAAATATTTTTTTAATTGTTGAATATTCTTTATATTGCATTGTTTGAATGTTTCGATGAGCATTCAAGTTTGTTGTGGATGCTCTGAATTTTTCTTGTTCTCTTCTCTGTTGAGAACACAGATACAATGGTGAAGTTGCAAGAATTCAAACCCCATGTAGGCCAAATTCTAGTTCAAGCTTGCTATGCAGGCATGAATATCATAGTCAGAGTTGCTCTGGACAATGGAATGAACAACTTCGTATTTGTAGCTTATAGACAAGCTGTTGCTACACTTGTCATGGGCCCGATTGCTTATTTTCTAGAAAGGTATACTCATTATGCATACTACAATCATGGCAAAACCCAACTTGAGTTGAATTTTTAGTCTGTATAGCCATGAAAAGGACTGAATGAATGCTAAAAGTTGGAGTGGTGCAGCATAGTGATAGATTATCAGTACATACTTAAGGCCAAATGTATAATTCCAATTTATGTTGATGTTGGTCCTTTATGCAGAAATGACCGCCCTGCAATGACTTGTACCACTTTCTGGCAGATCTTTCTTCTTGGTCTTGGTGGGTAAGTATAAAAGATATCTACTGTAAATGTGATAATAAGCTTGGAACTCAGCTGTAATTTGATTATTTGGCATTCATGTATGGAATTGGAAAATGACTAATGAAGTAACATTGCAGGATTGCTGTGAACCAGAATTTTTACTTCCTAGGCTTGGCAGATACTTCCTCCACATTTGCCTCTGCAACTACAAACCTTATTCCTGTTGTCACCTTTGTGATGGCCATAGGCTTTCGGTACTGATTCTCTTCGAATACTTGATATTATTAAATAATTAAGTAGTTCCTATTAATAATTAAATAATATAATAATACTACCCATGTGAATAACTGTACACACAACACCAATTTAAACAGTAAATAAATTGTTTGTTAGTTTAGTAGTCAAATTTGTGAAATTAACAAACATTATACCTACAACTGAGAGTACTGCTATAAAAACAACCCACAAATTAGAATTTACAAACTTCGAGGACTGTCAAATCATTGTTGAACTTTGAAACTAGAGCTTCTGGTGCATTGGATCTACCATGAATTTAATAGTTTTAAGCTTTCTGGATTTTCAGATTGGAGAGAGTTGATCTCAGAACAAAGCGTGGGCAGGCAAAAGTTATAGGGACCATTATATGTGTGGGAGGGGCAATGATCATGACCTTATACAAAGGCTCTACACTTGGAGTGACGCTTCATGGACTAAAACTCAGTACATGGTTACTGGGCGCAGTTATGTTGTTTGCAAGCACTATTTGTTGGTCTGCATGGCTTACTTTTCAGGTGCCCAGTTTCCTGCAATCAATGTGCACATTAAAATAAATTATGTAATGATTGTATGCATATAAAGATAGAGAATTGATCAATGTTTCCATGACAGGCCCCAGTTTTGAAGAAGTATCCAGCTCAGAAATCATTAACAGCATTGATGCTGCTATTAGGGACAGTCCAAAGCTTTGTAATGGCCTTATTTTTTGAGCCAAAGGTTTCTGCCTGGAAACTAAAGTGGGATATGGAGCTTCTGAGCATTGTATACTCGGTTAGTACATCAAGCATTATATGCCAAAGTTTAGGAACAATGCTAATATTAAGAGTGTTTTGTTGGCAGTGTATTAAATTTCAAAGTTTTCCCAAGATCAACTGCTTAGTTTGATTATATTAAGATGTATGAAATTTCTCTATTGGATCCATCATCAGAGACAGTTTGAAAGACATTTCTTTAAAGATGGGTTTAGTAGACAGACTCAAAGTCAATTCCTTGATGATGGGTTCGGTTGAGAGACTGGAAGATTAAGCAGAAGGGCCAACCTTATCAAATTAGGAAGTTGATCTTAGAAGAATAAGGAACTTACATTTTAATTGATATTGAATCAGGGAGTATTGTGTTCAGCCTTTGCATTCTTTGTGCAAACCTATTGCATCCATGAAAGAGGACCTGTCTTTGCAGCAATGTTCAATCCATTATCAACAATTTTAGTTGCAACCTTGAACCTGTTGATCCTTCATGTGAAGCTTCATGTCGGAAGGTTAGATAATTTCTTGTACATAAGATTTCCAGTTCTAAAGCTTTAGCAAAATTCACCGCAGCAATTCATCATCGGAAAATTCACCGTCAACAATTCACCGCTGGAAAATTCACCGCTATGACAAATTCACCTCAAGAAAAATTCACCACCAGCAATTCACCACCACAGAAAATTCATCGCGTTAAAAGTTTGCAATAAATTTTCCATGGCGGTGAATTGCTGGTGGTGAATTTTTCTTGAGGTGAATTTGTCATGATGGTGAATTTTCCAGCGGTGAATTGTTGACGGTGAATTTTCCGACGGTGAATTGCTGACAGTGAATTTGCCTGATGCCTTTTATTATAGTCATCTCTATGCATGCCATATATTATAACATAGGAGGATCTATTACAGTTATCTTATTACAGTTATCTTGACAACTTTTATTTGTTTTGCAGTGTGTTAGGAGGAGTTTTGATAATTGTAGGACTTTACACTGTACTGTGGGGCAAAGCAAAGGATAAAAAAGACATAGACCCAATAGAATATGGGCTGAAAAATGGATCAACCAGCAACATTGAAGATTGTACTGTTGATATTAAGTGGCCTCTCTTAGCAAATGAAGCAGATCATCAACACCAATCTGAGTCAGATACAGAAATTTCTCATTGATTGTAAACACAGTTTTGCTCACCACTTCAATTCAACATATTCTCAACTCTTTATCTGCTTTATTTATTTGTAATCTGAGCTTATTCTTTTCTGCTAGCATTCCAATTTGAAGGACTATCAACCCCTTCGTTGAAAAACTGAAAAAGAAAAAAATCAAGCTTGGCACCACAAATGGATTTATATATATCTTTAAAGGAAAAGAAACTTTCACTATATTAGGTGTTTTATTTAGATTAATCAATTCATAGAAGCAATAAAAGCATAGATTAATTTAAATAACAGAGTTGTAGGCAATGAATATGAGAAAATTTGGACATTAAATATTAACTAACTCCTTCGTTAGAAAACAGAAAAAGAGAAAAATCAAGCTTGGCACCACAAATGGGTTTATATATATCTGTAACGGAAAATAAACTTTACCTATACTAAGTGTTTTATTTAGACTAATCAATTTATATAGGCAAGAAAAGCATAGATTAATCTAGATAACAGACTTGGGGGCAATGAATATGAGAAAATTTGAACATTAAATGTCAAATTATGAAAGTGAGTGTAAAAGATAAAGGTACTTAATTTTAAATATGAATATGACGTCCAAAATCTGTTACAGACATTGAATTCAAGATGCTTTGGGCTGCAAATGATAAATCTTTATTAGAATCTTGCTTCTAGTCTGGAAGAGTTGGTCTATATGTGGAGGGTCAAGCTCATAGATCTAGGTTAGATGCAGAGTCGTGGGAATGATCTCATAGCCTGCAAACTTTTGCTTCATGACTCACTGATTTTGCCTCTATTTCCTCTACCATTTGGATTGGCAATATTGATGGTATGTTAGGGGACATGTTCTCCTACATCTAAGTCTTAGAAAACTTGGGTGAAAGGTCAAAGATAACAAGTTTTTATAAAGTAAATTTTCTAAGATGATAATGCAGATTTAGATCTATTTTAGTGCTCCAAACTGAGGTATTCCTTTCTTAAATGTGAAAAATGCTCAAAAGATAATAAGATAACCTAAGATCAAATATGAAATGAATGCAAATTAATGTCTTCAAATACAAAGTTATAGCAATAAATTGTGCAAATAATGTGATTAGTTGGCCCTTGTAGGAAAGGAATGTGTGCGAGTTGACCAAAATTTGAATTTAGATTTTGAACTTTGGAGGAGTCAAATTTGTAGGTGCAAGATTGGCCTCACATCCACAAAAATGACCTAGGACATTAAAAGATTAGATTCAGGTGGGAAAAAGATGTATGGGGATAGGTGCATTAGATGCATAAAATCTAATGTGTAATTTGGATGACTATTTTAGAATGTGTGAACAAATGGATAAGGTGGGGTATGTATATATGGGAATGTGTGCTAAAGAGTGGATCCTATCATTGTGGAAGGGGCCCAACTTCACACAAGAGAGTTGCATTAGTATATATGTGATTATATTAATCCATTCTCTCAATATGGATGCAAAACTAAACGGGAAATGGTAGAAAATACAAATTTTACCATTCCCCCACTATCAAGTGCTTGTGGATCCTAGAATAATAATGTATCTCAAAGTATGTAGTGTTAGTTCCCCAACCTATATTTAACAATTTCTAAAGATTTCTAAGATCTTATGTTCATAATTACTAGAGGGTTGGCCAATGAATGAGAGTGATCATGAGTTCAATCTCTCCTACACTTTTGGCTCTACAAAACCAAGTTGGGTATCCCTTTTAACAACACTAATTGAAAATGCATACAACAATTACACTACAATGTCAAGAAGATTCAAATTCTCTATTGAACATATGTTGTCATTGATGTCAAAGGAGTGATGTCAGCAAATCGGTGAAAATTAAATTTTAATTACTTCTATCATGTCTAAACTTTTGAAATTAGGAGGTATTTCTATCATGATCATGTCACGTCAAATATTTTGAGAACAACATGCTAGTGTGAAGAAGACTATTTGTAATATGCTTGAAATATTATGCTTGTATCTATTCATGTTGCTGGAAGTAGTCTAGAAGTGTTTGCAAAAGTATTATGTGGGTTGCTACTCATACATTGTATTATATTGTTGGGTGAGTGCATGATCATGATGGCCCAAATAATGGTGATGAGAAAAAATGTGATTTCAGTTAGGCAAAAATGTGAAAAGCATCTTTGACTTTTTACTTGGGTTGAGTAAAAAGTACCATTTGCTATAGTAAACACCAAAGAAAAATGGAAATCCAGCTTTTCAAAAAGTGGATATCTAATAGGAATCGTATATTTGATATTAAATCAAAATAATGGATATTTGTATCTTGCACAAAATGGATATACATTATTAAATAAAAAATAGATATCCATTTTCACATAGAATGGATATTCGTTATATATTACTAATAATTATATTATATTATATTATATATTACATATATTATTATTATATATTATATTTTTTTTCTGTAATACCTAATATTATATTAATTTGTAACAAAATTTACAATCGTCTGCTAAAGCAGGAGCATCCATGACTTTCAGAGCTTACCAACCACCAGACCAACATCATACCAAAAAACCCGACGCACCAAACCAGCCCCAGACCATGAACCAGACCACACCTAACGCACCAAGGGTGCAACAACACAAATTCATACCATGACCCAGACCACACCCGACGTACCAGACAAAAACTTGAAACGTGGCTTGCAAAATCACCACAAAACCATCCCAAGGCTGAACCAAACCATAGCACCTACGAAACCAAAAACCAAAAGGCCACTCCCCACTTATAGAAATCCATTGGCTTTAGCGAAGGCATCAAATTCTAGTACCCACTCAAAGTCGTCCACTGCCACCAACCGCATTACATTTTTTAGGAAGTTAGCCCCTACCGTCGTGATCATCCTGTGCCTAACTAGTTCCATACCCTTGAGGTCCAAAAGAAAAGGGTAGTACTTGATGACTTCTCCCGATTTTTTGAACAACTCCAAATCGTTTAGCTGCGGGACCCCTAACCCAGGAATCGCCACCATGAGGATCTCGTCCAAACCCTCCAACATTTCCTTCTTGAACAATTTGCATACCAATGCCTTGGCTTCCACCTTGGTCGTATGTATGTCCAAAAGGGAAGCCAGGAGCCTTGAAGCCTTTAAGTTCATAAATGAACCCAACTCATGGCGATACGATCTAGGGATGCACATATTGTTTTGGAAGTTGCACAAAGTACTCTGCTGACTAGGCTACCACATCATCCCTTACCGCCCATCCAACACACCATAAAAAATGGACTTTCCACAATCAATGTGGAAAGTCACCCGCCCTTCCTCCCACATATTATATTATATTATTATTATTATATATATTATATTATGTTATATTAATAATATAGTTATTATTAATATATATTATTATTATATATAATATATATTGCATATATTATTACATATATATTATATAATATGTAATACTAATATATATTACATACATTATTATAATATATCATATAATATAAAAATATCAATTTTTTAAAAAAATAGATATCCATTTTGGAGAGTTCTAGTAGATTAAAAATCTCTCCAAAATAGAGTTAATACTAATATATGGAGAGTTACCGTAGATTAAAAATCTCTCCAAAAGAGAGTTATGGGTTGATTAAAAAAGTTTTAAGATCGATATCCATTTTGGAAAGTGTGTGCAATTGGGTGAGTCAAGGTTTGTACCTGCATCGATCATTTGTGTCTTTTAATGGCTTAACCAACCAATCTACACCCCAAGGGAAAATATTATATATTATATATTATTGTTATATAATTATTATATAATATATTATATATTATATATTATTACTATATAATATTTAATATAATAATGTATATTACATATATTATTAGAATCTATCAGATAATTTAAAAATTATCAAATATTTAAAAAAACATGCTCTCCAAAATGGATATCAATTTTGGAAAGTTGTAAGTAAAAAAAGGTTCATTTTAACTCATTCCTATAGTGGACAACATAAGGCCAGGTGAAACAAACAAATATCCCCTCATATTTGATATCTATTTTGATGCAACTAAACATCACATCCTTTATATTTTGTAATTTCCTCACATTTGAATGTTAGACCTAATTCATTTTATTTGTGTTTTTCATCATTTTATTTGTTTTCTTAGAATTTTTGGAATATATACTATATTTTTGTTTTTAGATTTTAATAATTTGTTAAAAAATATGTTAATTTTTTTTAAAAAAATAATTATAAATAAAGTTTACAATTGTTGAAGGATTTGATAGAGAAAACTCTCCACCAAACCCTCCTCCACCAAATCCTCTTTCAATTCAAGATTTAATTGATATAAATGTGGCTGAATTGAAGAACATTGCTAAAAGATATTGTCACCACCCTCATTTGTATTCAATGACATCAAATTTAGAGACCATAGTAAGTCACACATGTGACAAACATCACAAGGCAACATACTTCGTTTCAAAAGTGGAAAGAAATGAATATTTTACAATATGGTAACGGTTTGAGCTATGACTAGGTCAAATAATTAGAAATATCTAAAGTCAAAATAGCCCATTTTTTTGTGAATCCAAAAACTAGACAACATGTTGCTTTACATAAACCCAACTTTTCAATAGAATGGTGCACACATGAGGGCATAACAAGAAATTTTTGGGATTGTTGGTGGATGGTGTTTGATAGACCACCCAACAACAATCTTGATGTCCCTCTTTATTTTCTCTACAAATTATATGCAAAGTTTGTTTTAGGAAAACATGTGAATTATTTTGATTTTAGGCATTTTCAAAGAGTAGGTAGGGGAATGCCCCAAGATAGACTTGGGGAAATGCACCAAGTGCAAGGTCCATATGATTCCCCTCTTCATCTTCCTACCCCACCTCCAATAGCCCATCCTAACATTGTTGCATATGCAACAATGCATAGTATCATGGCCATACACTCTTCGACTAGCCATTTGATTACATCTAGTCTTCTCATTTTTTCTAACCACCTAATAGCAATACTCCTAGTGGTTTAGGTGATTTTAGTGGAGCATCGACATCTAGACATATTTGTGTGTCTCATCATTGTAGTATGTGTAGTCATATGTGTCTACCTATCCTATAGTAGATAATTTACTAAGCCTCCCCTAGAAATAGTTGAGTATGAGGTGCATGATGTGATACCTAGAGGAGATGAGGAAACAACGTGTATTGCATAAACGAAGACTTGTGAGGGAAGAAAAAATGGAGAGCCATCCATGGTTGGAGATGAGGAACAACAAGAGAAATCTTATGTACATATAAAACATAAATTTATTTCATAGTGCATTTTATTTAAAATTATTATAGCAAGTAGTATTACTAATATATATTTAAGTGGGAATGAACAATTGATGACCAACGATGATTGTACATGTTTAACATTTTTAATTGTATGATCACTTAAATTGTGATTAATTAAATACATGTTATTTTTTTATATCTTGATTTTATTTTACTTTTGTAGTCTACTCCAAATGTGACATCTTTTACCGTGTCATATACTAAAACACCTGATCGTCCTAAGAGACTGTCATTTGCAGAAGGAGTTGCAGTCAAGGTAATTGAATCAATAGTTTAGTTAGAACTTATAGAACTTATTGTAGAGATTTAGATGTCAAATTCAAATACATTTTGATTATATGTACATATATTTGTAGTCTTACATTTTTCCATGTTTAATGTATAGAAAGTTTGATGCAAGAGAATCCATGGCATTATTGCTATCATGTGTCAACAAATGAAGTTTTATTTTATTTCAATTTTTGTTGTTTGTTGAATTTCATATTTTATCTTGTGAAATTCAAATTTTGGAGTGAATTTGAATGTCATGACATATTCGAATTTCAAAATTACAATTTGGAGTAAATTTGGGTCAACACAGGATAAGGTGGCATAGTGGAGAATATGTTTTAAATGAAAAAATCCCGAATTTAAGCAAAAGTAAGTGTGGGTTTCCTGGAGACAATTAATTTGACTTGTAACTCCAAATTTGAAATTCCTCAACTCCTAAAAAATAGGGAATCAGGAGATGGATGCCCAAGTTGGGAAAAGTTGATTTTTGTTTTCATGGAAAAATCTAGAAAGCCATTAAAGTACTGTCGACCATTCACAGCATGTTTTTTGAGTTTTTAAAGCATATTTTTTATTAAATTTGATTAATACAAATTAATTTAATGGAGAGTTACAAGATATGGGTGTGGGTTTTTGAAGTTGGGTTTGAAATGACAAGAAATTTAAATGAAATGCAATAACATTTCATTTCGGGGTGGTTTGGAGTTGTTTAATGAAAAAATAATTTCATTTTTTGAAAGAAGCTTGCCAGAATATAGGAAAAGTGAAGATAAGGGCGTGCATACCTCTAGGAAGGGTTTTTGGAAGGTTTTTTTATAGATTGGAGTTGATTCACAGAGGCATGTAAGCATCATCAATGGCTCCATATTGAAGGGTGTGATTGTTGAGAGTGGTTTATGGTCACAGGTGGTGGAGAGAAGCTTGTTCCAAAGCTTTGATTTGTTGGTTGCAAATCATTTTTATTGAATTTTCCTAGAGTTTTGTAATGGCTTTCTACATCCCATAATCCTTTCCAGATTGATTGTAAATTAATTACAAGTTTAATAAAAGAAAATTGAGACAGCTAGTTGCAAGTTACAATCCATACTTCATTCCTGTGCAAGCAAATTATTTTCTCTGTGAAAGGGTTTATTTGTTCTAGTATTATATGAGATTTTAGAATTAATTTCTAGTGAAATATTTAATTTTAATTAGCTCCATACATTAGTGGTATCATAGAAATTTGATCCTAAGTGTGTAACGGATCGCCGAAGAGAGGCAGTTGCACCAGGATTGTCTTGTGGGTGTTGGAGAAAATGTATGCAAGAGGAGCCCATGGTGGTAGAGGGAGAGGAGATATTTTTTTTAGAAATGATGGTTTTAGAGCCTTGAGAAGGCAGGTTGAAATTTTATAGAATGATATAAGGAGAGGATATTCAAGAATGAGAGACCTAGGAAGTGATGATGAAGATGAGAGCATGAAGAATGCTAGATTGGATACTGAACAAAGTGAAGAAGTTACAACAGCTGCAAGGGATCCATTGTTGAGAGTTTTAACAAAAATGGGAAAAAATCCAAGTATATTGATGTTTCTACCTTTAATGGGTGTTTGAATCTGAAAGAACTAATAGACTAGATAAATAAAATGGAAGATTATTTTGAATTTGAGGAAGTTGGAGACCCAGACCAAGTAATATTTTTCAAGACAAAATTGAAGGGACATGCTTCAATCTAGTGGAGAGAAATTTAGTTGGAAAGAGGAAGAAAAGGAAAAGAGAAGATTACAAGATGGGATAAAATGGTAGAAAAAATGAAGAGGCAATTCATTCCAGTAGACTATGAGCTAGAATTGCTTAAAAAGATGCAAAGCTTGAAGTGAGGAAGCAAGATAGTAAAGGAGTACACAGAATATTTTCATAGAATTCTTATAAGGATTGGACATTGAGAGGAAACCAAGGAAAAGGTTGCAAGATACATAAACGGGTTGAGATCAAGTATTCAAGAAGAGATGACACTGGTTAGAGTTGTGACAATGGAAGATGCTTATCAAATAGCATTGAAGATAGAAGAAAGGATGAACAAGAGGTTTGAGAATAAATAAAAAGGGAAAGGATAGGGATTATGTGTAGAAAAAAGAGGACAAGAAGTAGATTTGAGACATTAAGGGCAGCAAGGATCAAATATGTGAAAACTCAAGCAAGCCCCATGATCAAAATTTTAGAGGAAGAGGAAGATCGCATAGGGAATTGGAAAGAGGAAATTTTTAAATAACTTGTTTCAAATGTGGAGAAGAAGGGCACAAATCATATGAGTTTCCTCATGAAGAGGAAAGATGAAGGAGAAGAACTGAAAATCAGAATAGAGCAGCAAACATAAATGGAGAAGATTCACATTCAACACATTTTGAAGTGGAAGATGTTGAAGCCTTGATGATGAGGAGATCTTTGATGAATGAAAACAGTGAACCCATTCAGAGGAGGAGATTGTTTCATACAAGATGCAAATGCAAAGGTAAAGTTTGTAAAGTCATTATTGATGGTGGTAGTATTGATAATATTGTTTCTACAGAGATAGTTGAGAAGTTGTAATTGGAGAGAAAGAGGCACCCGCATCCACACAGGATCTCATAGTTCCAGGATGATCACAAAGTGTTGGTAAATGAACAATGTGGTAAGATTTAAGATTGGAAGTTATTATGATGAAGTATTTTTTGATGTTATGAAAATGGATTTTTGTCATTTGTTGTTGGGTAGACCATGGTAGTTTGACAAGAAAGTAGGGAAAGATGGATGTGGGAACACTTATAGTTTGACGAAGGATGGATTTTATCATAATTTGAAGTCATTGGATGAGAGAGGAAGCAAGGTATGTAGCAAGGTTGGAATTTTTTTGGTTAGTGATTTGAAATAGTTAGAGAAAAAGGATGAAGGTGAGGAGGGTGATTTTCTAATACAATTGGAAGCAATTGAAGGAGAGAGGAATGAGAAAATTTTAGCTAACACAAAGGTTGCAGCCAAAGGTAGTGAAGTAATTTATTATTTTTATACTTCTTATGGTCAGAGTAAAGATGTAGTTACAGAAGTAGATGTGTTGGAGATAGGTGAGGTGGTGGGCAAGATGTGAATGTGAAGTTGGGGTTTGTTGATGATTCCTTGTTTGAGAATGATGAAGGTAGAGATTCCCTGATAGAAGAACTTGATTACTTGTTGCAGAAGGTGGATGATGAGTCACAAGATTATCATTCTAACATTTTTTTGGGTGTAGAAAATCAGTTTGCAGCAGTAGAGTGTCTTTCTAAAGACACCAACTGAGTGGCAAGTTGCATTGAAGACAAGGAAAAAGGAGGAGTAGAAGAAGGTATAGCATCAAGAAAGGTAATACAATACAGATGTGTTGAAGTAGAAGGCACGAATACCATTGATTTGTTTCTTTTTGATCAAGCACATTGGTGGGAGGTAGAGTTTGGTAATTTTTATTTCATGGGGATGAAAAAAGGAGGGAAGATGAAAGGGAATACTAATGTGAAGTTGCAGGATGAGAGGAGCAGAAACTTTCCAATGAACAAGGAGCAGAGGTGGATGCAAGATAGACACATAATATACAAATGTTTATGAGTTTCACTCATGAAACATTTATTTTCTACCATGGGTGTCTAATGCAGGAGCATCCATGGCATTATTGCTATCCTATGTCAACAAATGAAGTTTTATTTTATTTCATTTTTTGTTGTTTGTTGAATTTCATATTTTATCTTGTGAAATTCAAATTTTGGAGTGCATTTGAATGTCATGACATATTGGAATTTGAAAATTACAATTTGGAGTAAATTTGGGTCAAAACAGGATAAGGTGGCATAGTGGAGAATATGTTTTAAATGAAAAAATCCTGAAAAAGAAAAACAAAGTGTCGGTTTCCTAGAGACAGTTAATTTGACTTGTAACTCCAAATTTGAAATTCCTCAAATCCTAAAAAAGAGGGAATCAGGAGGTGGATGCCCAAGTTTGGAAATGTTGATTTTTGTTTTCATGGAAAAATCTAGAAAGCCATTAAAGTACTGTCAACCATTCACAACATGTTTTCTGAGTTTTTAAAGCATATTTTTTATTAAATTTGATTAATACAATAATTTAATGGAGAGTTACAAGATATGGGCATGGGTTTTTGAAGTTGGGTTTGAAATGACAAGAAATTTAAATGAAATGCAATCACATTTCATTCTAGGGTGGTTTGGAGTTGTTTAATGAAAAAATAATTTCATTTTTTGAAACAAGCTTGCTAGAATATAGGAAAAGTGAAGAGAAGGGCGTGCATACCTCTAGGAATGGTTTTTGGAAGGTGTTGTTGCAGATTGGAGTTGATTCACAGAGGCACAAGCATCATCAATGTTTGTATATTGAAGGGTGTGATTGTAGAGAGTGGTTTATGGTTGCAGGTGGTGGAGAGAAGCTTGTTCCAAAGCTTTGATTTGTTGGTTGCAAATCATTTTTATTGAATTTTCCTAGAGTTTTGTAATGGCTTTCTACATCCCATAATCCTTTCTAGATTGATTGTAAATTCATTACAAGTTTAATAAAAGAAAATTGAGACAGCTAGTTGCAAGTTACAATCCATAGCTTCATTCCTGTGCAAGCAAATTATTTTCTCTGTGAAAGGGTTTATTTGTTCTAGTATTATATGAGATTTTAGAATTAATTTCTAGTGAAATATTTAATTTTAATTGGCTCCATACATTAGTGGTATCATAGAAAGTTGATCTTGAGTGTGTAACGGACTGCCAAAGAGAGGCAGTTGCACTAGGATTGTGTTGTGGATGTTGGAGAAAATGTATGCAAGAGAAGCCCATGTTGGTAGAGGGAGAGGAGATATTTTTTTTAGAAATGATGGTTTTAGAGCCTTGAGAAGGCAAGTTGAAATTTTATAGAATGACATAAGGAGAGGATTTGCAAGAATGAGAGACCTAGGAAGTGATGATGAAGATGAGAGCACGAAGAATGCTAGTTTGGATACTGAACAAAGTGAAGAAGTTACAATAGTTGCAAGGGATCCATTGTTGAGAGTTATAACAAAAATGGGAAAAAATCCAAGTATATTGATGTTCCTACCTTTAATGGGTGTTTGAATCTGAAAGAACTAATAGACTAGATAAATAATATGGAAGATTATTTTGAATTTGAGGAAGTTGGAGACCCAGACCAAGTAATATTTTTCAAGACAAAATTGAAGGGACATGCTTCAATCTAGTGGAGAGAAATTCAGTTGGAAAGAGGAAGAAAAGGAAAAGAGAAGATTACAAGATGGGATAAAATGGTAGAAAAAATGAAGAGGCAATTCATTCCAATAGACTATGAGCTAGAATTGCTTAAAAAGATGCAAAGCTTGAAGTGAGGAAGCAAGATAGTAAAGGAGTAAACAAAATATTTTCATAGAATTCTTATAAGGATTGAACATTGAGAGACAACCAAGGAAAAGGTTGCAAGATACATAAACGAGTTGAGATCAAGTATTCAAGAAGAGATGACACTGGTTAGAGTTGTGACAATGGAAGATGCTTATCAAATAGCATTGAAGATAGAAAAAAGGATGAACAAGAGGTTTGAGAATAAATAAAAAGGGAAAGGATAGGGATTATGTGCAGAAAAAAGAGGACAAGAAGTAGATTTGAGACATTAAGGGCAGCAAGGATGAAATATGTGAAAACTCAAGCAAGCCCCATGATCAAAATTTTAGAGAAAGAGGAAGATCGGGTATGGGATTGGAAAGAGGAAATTTTAAAATAACTTGTTTCAAATGTGGAGAAGGGCACAAATCATATGAGTTTCCTCATGAAGAGGAAAGACGAAGGAGAAGAACTGAAAATCAGAATAGAGCAGCAAACATAAATGGAGAAGATGCACATTCAACACATTTTGAAGTGGAAGATGTTGAAGCCTTGATGATGAGGAGAGCTTTGATGAATGAAAACAGTGAACCCATTCAGAGGAGGAGATTGTTTCATACAAGATGCAAATGCAAAGGTAAAGTTTGTAAAGTCATTATTGATGGTGGTAGTACTGATAATATTGTTTCTACAGAGATAGTTGAGAAGTTGCAATTGGAGAGAAAGAGGCACCCGCATCCACACAAGATCTCGCAGTTCCAGGATGATCACAAAGTGTTGGTAAATGAACAATGTGGTAAGATTTAAGATTGGAAGTTATTATGATGAAGTATTGTTTGATGTTATGAAAATGGATTTTTGTCATTTGTTGTTGGGTAGACCATGGCAGTTTGACAGGACAATAGGGAAAGATGGATGTGGGAACACTTATAGTTTGACGAAGGATGGAGTTCATCATAAGTTGAAGTCATTGGATGAGAGAGGAAGCAAGTTATGTAGCAAGGATGGAATTTTTTTGGTTAGTGATTTGAAATAGTTAGAGAAAAAGGATGAAGGTGAGGAGGGTGATCTTCTAATACAATTGGAAGCAATCGAAGGAGAGAGGAATGAGAAAATTTTAGCTAACACAAAGGTTACAGTCAAAGGTAATGAGGTAATTTATGATTTTTATACTTCTTATAGCCAGAGTAAAGATGTAGTTGCATAAGTAGATGTGTTGGAGATAGGTGAGGTGGTGGGAAAGATGTGAATGTGAAGTTGGGGTTTGTTGATGATTCCTTGTTTGAGAATGATGAAGGTAGAGATTCCCTGATAGAAGAACTTGATTACTTGTTGCAGAAGGTGGATGATGAGTCACAATATTATCATTCTAACATTTTTTTGGGTGTAGAAAATTAGTTTGCAGCAGTAGAGTGTCTTTCTAAAGACACCAACTGAGTGGCAAGTTGCATTGAAGACAAGGCAAAAGGAGGAGTAGAAGGTATAGCAGCAAGAAAGGTAATATAATACACATGCTATGTTGAAGTAGAAGGTATGAATACCATTGCTTTGTTTCATTTTGATCAAGCACATTGGTGGGAGGTAGAGTTTGGTAATTTGTATTTCATGGGGATGAAAAAAGGAGGGAAGATGAAAGGGAATACTAATGTGAAGTTGCAGGATGAGAGGAGCAGAAACTTTCCAGTGAACAAGGAGCAGAGGTGGATCCAAGATAGACACATAGTATACAAATGTTTATGAGTTTCACTCATGAAACATTTATTTTCTACCATGGGTGTTTGATGTAGGAGCATCCATGGCATTATTGCTATCTTGTGTCAACAAATGAAGTTTTATTTTATTTCATTTTTTGTTGTTTGTTGAATTTCATATTTTATCTTGTGAAATTCAAATTTTGGAGTGAATTTGAATGCCATGACATATTTGAATTTGAAAATTACAATTTGGAGTAAATTTGGGTCAAAACAGGATAAGGTGGCATAGTGGAGAATATGTTTTAAATGAAAAAATATTGAAAAAGAAAAAGAAAGTGTGGGTTTCTTGGAGACAATTAATTTGACTTGTAACTCCAAATTTGAAATTACTCAAATCCTAAAAAATAGGGAATCAGGAGGTGGATCCCCAAGTTGGGAAAAGCTAATTTTTGTTTTCATGGAAAAATCTAGAAAGCCATTAAAGCACTATTGACCATTCACAACATGTTTTTGAATTTTTAAAGCATTTTTTTATCAAATTTGATTAATACAAATTAATTTAATGGAGAGTTACAAGATATGGGCATGGGTTTATGAAGTTGGGTTTGAAATGACAAGAAATTCAAATGAAATGCACTCACATTTCATTTCTAGGTGGTTTTGAGTTGTTTAATGAAAAAATAATTTCATTTAAAAAAAAAAGCTTGCCAGAATATAGGAAAAGTGAAGAGAAGGGTGTGCATACCTACAGGAAGGGTTTTTGGAAGGTGTTGTTGTAGATTGGAGTTGATTCACAGAGGCACAAGCATCATCAATGGTTGCAGATTGAAGGGTGTGATTGTTGAGAGTGGTTTATGGTTGCAGGTGGTGGAGAGAAGCTTGTTCCAGAGCTTTGATTTGCTGGTTGTAAATCATTTTTATTGCATTTTCTTGGAGGGTTTTTAATGGCTTTCTACAACCCATAATCCTTTATGGATTGATTGTAAATTCATTGCAAGTTTAATAATAAAAAATTGAGATAGTTGGTTGCAAGTTGCAATCTAGAGCTATATTCTTGTGCAAGAAAATTATTTTCTTTGTGAAATGGTTTATTTGTTCTAGTATTATGTGAGCTTTTGGAATTAATTTCCAGTGAAATATTTAATTTTAATTAGCTCCATACATTAAAGTTGATGTTATTGTATATGTGATGAGTTCTTCTCAAACAATCTCACTTGCATCATTGATTGAGGTACATATGGTTTTTTACATCTAGTAGATATATAAGTTTCTAGATATATGTAGATCTATGTTTAGTTTATGTTTGTTTGTCAATAATTATATACTAATTTTGTCAATTTTATTTTTCTTGTTATAGAGTATTCCACCATCCACATGTGTGGATCCTCTACTACTTCAATATGGTAGGACTCCTAATCATCCTAAGGGACCATCATTTACTAAACATTTGTCAACAAAAAAACAAAGGCTTGAGGTAATGAAGAATTGAATTTGACTTTAATTGATATTTTCAAAAAAATTTATAGTTTAGTATAGTGATTAGATGTTACTTTGAGTGTTATAAAAAATAGTAGATAATTTTCTATTTAGTAGTCCAAGTTATTTACTAGTGAGATAATTAATCTAATTTATGATTTGAATTGTTATTGTGTAGCCATTTTCTCATCCATCAGGTGGCATGAAGAGGCTATATTTTGATGATCTACCACAAGTTTAGGATTTTCTTGATATGGCATCTAGTTATTTGAGATATACATTATATATAGACCTTGAGATGACATATGCCATATTTTGTAAATATTGTTTTGAGTTGGCATATATGCCAAATTTATATATGTACATACATAATTACTCTACACTTTTATATATAAAAATCAATATTTTTTTTTTATTGTGTGCATTTTTTTTTCTTTGAAACTTAAATTTTGAATGTATAATCACTTTATAATGGTTGAGCTATGATGAATAACATGTTATATCTATTGATTTCTTGAAATATTTCACTTTAATAGTTTATGAATGACATGTCATTTTCACTCACAAATTATCATTAGACATTATATTAACATGTATACTACTGTTAAATCTAGCTACCTTGAAAAAAATCACACCAAATTTGATCCCTTTATCCTTAGTCTTTATAGCTACAACATCCTTTATCCTTTTATTCCTTAGTCCATTTGTAGACACATAAAAATGACCTAGGCCTCTGAGCTACATTTTTCTATGTCAAACCACACTTCTTCCTCACATAATTAAACTATTTAATTATGTCCTAATGTCATACTTCACACTATTAATTAAATATTTCTAATTATTTAATTAATTCATGTCTTATATTCCTCTAGGATTATTTAAATAAATAATTTATATTTGTTTATTTAAATATGCCACTAACTAATCTTTACTCCTCCTATAATTAAATAAATTTCTAATTTATTTACCCATTTCCGGCTACAAATTAAACAATTACCATTAATTATTTAATTTTTTCATTATCCTTTTCTCCAATTAAATAACATTAATTATTTAATTCACTTTTCATCCCACAAGTAAATAATTACTACCTTTTGTCTTATTCCCACTTTTGAATTAAACCATTATTTAAATTTTTAAAAATCAACTTCCCTCCATAAATCAAATAATTTCTATTAATGACTTGATTCTCCAACCACCTCTTTTTTTGTGCCAAATCTCTTCATTATCTCATTTATTCTCCACCATTGATTTAATTGTCTCCAATTAAATCCCAACCCTTCATTTCAAATCTTGCCCTAATTTTGACCTAATGTTTCCCTAACCCTAATGTTGTTCATCACATTGAATCATAGCCTTTGATTTTAGGTTTTTATCAACTTCTAATCCTAGCCATCCATTCTCAATATGACATTCTTTAAAAGGCCACCCTCAAGTCATTTTCATTCATTCACACACAGCATGCTCAAGAAATCTGAGTACTTGAGCATACAATACTTCAATGTTTTTCTTGTCTTAGGCATAGGTTATAGTTGCACTTCAATCTGAGGGAAACCATACAATTTGCAGCAAGATGGAGAAGGCCAATAGAGGTCAATCAATGGAGGCTTGAAGACCAGGTGATATTATTTCAATACTTTTATGCTTCTTTCTTTCATTGTTCTCTATTGTTGATTGGGGTTTGATTTATTATGATAGCTTGCAATTAATCTGAAAAATTCTACCATAGTTACACCATTAACATCCTTAGTCTCTATAGTTTCATTTTGGTTTGTATCCTTTAAATAATGTTAAATTTCCCCTTTAGCAATGATGCATCTTTTAATATGAACTTTCCTTTTGATTAGTGCATCAAAATAAATGGCATGGAATGCAAATTTTGGTAAAATAATACATATACAAACCCATTCTTTTAGCTTTATTTTTAGATGTTGATAAGCACACCATGTGACACGATAGCCATATATTCAAAAGTGTTAAATGCAAGATACACTAATTTCTAAACATTCAAATAATTTAGTGTTTTCTCATAAGATTCATGCAATGTAAACAACATATGTGATTCATAATGTAACATGAATAAATCAGCAATAGAGCATACCATACTTCATTTATAATTCATTAACAAATCACATATTTTCAACAATATAATTCAAAATAATGTTATAAATGCAGTTGTGGTAAAGCGATCATACCAACATATGGCCATTCAATCAATCACATATATAGTTAAAATTCTCTTAAGAACTCAAATCATTAAAAATATTTATCATTTAAATGAAAAATTAAACTGAGATGATGAGTCCATCTAAATATTTCCACATACAAAAAAATCAAAATGCATGTAAAAAGATGGAAACAAATACTAGTTTCATATGATACACAAAATAAAGATGAGATGATCCAATAAGTACTCCTACAACCATTGGTTTTGCAACCATGACACTAATACCAAATTTAATGCTCAAGTTTTACTAAAGACAACATGATTAAAAAAAAACTAACAAATTTTTTGCATTAACAAATACAACCCTAATAATGAGGCAATTCATGCTAGCTCACTAATGTTGTCATTCATGACAACACAACACACAAATGTCCTACATACATGGAGAATATGTGTATAAGGTACACACATAGATAGATAATGCTACCTCAATCTACAAAGGTAGCTCATGTGGCACACACATACACAAAAGCAAAGGGGTACATGTAGGGGTAGTGACATAGCTCAAACTAAACCTTAAGATAACAAGATAGTAGAGATAAAATCTCATACTACATATTAGTGCATAGATAATTATGCCCACCACCATGCTCAAAAGTAACAAATAAAGACAACTAAGAAAGAACAATTCATTTATTTAAATGCCAATAAATCCTACTATGATGGATGAAATAGATTCAATAAACAATTAAACATATGTCTTTTCTTAACCTCTTTATATGTATTGAAGTGATTATAGTGTCAAAAATTACATACCATATGATATTCTCTTACGAATACCATGGATTCATGCTTTGGGAGTGGTCACTTCCACCTTGCATTGTTTAGTAAAATTTATTGCTAATAATAAGGTGAACACAATCAAGGTTGACCCTAATTTTCTACACTTATGTGAGATGGTAGGCGCTAGTCAAAACTCGGTTGTACCTACTCTTAAAAATCTTGTCCCTTCATTATCTTATGATGCGTTGACATCTACTCCAACAGTACTTGTTACAAAGGATACTCTTGAGACAGATGTCCTTGAAGAAGATCATCTAGAAGTAGGAAATCCTATGTCTACTCCTACTTCTCCTAAACTGAATGCATGCCTCGGTGATGATTGGAGTTCCTTAGACTTTACAACATCCTTCATTGGGGAATATGAAGTCAACCCTATCCACCTTGACATCCAAAAATATCATTCACACCTGCTATAAAAGATGAATTTTCTTTTGTATCACGTGATAATGTGAACATCAAATGTAATGTCCTTAATGTTGATCCTCCCCTTTTTGAGGATTTGCAATCACACTATATGGATTTGGATTTAATATTATTTATAATAATGGGTTCAAAGGAAATGGTCTTGGGTGAATGGAACAAGGAGTCAAGATCCCTTCACAACCGTCACCTCACTCTTTTGCAAGGGGTTTAGGTTACAAGCCTTCTCATTTGTCTCCATCCCCTCCATTGTTTTTGTCCTTATGTCTTCTTCTTGTGAGTAGTCAAACTCTTCTTCACAATAGAAAGGGTTGATTCTTGCTCCTCATTCTTTATCTAAGCAAGATCATATTTTGTTGAGGATTCTCAAAGCCCTCTTAATTACTCTTCCTCTCCTACCCATAATGAATTTTATAAACATGATATAACAAAACTTTCTTTCTATGTATACTATCAAGTGCTTGGCCATTCCATTAGTGAATGCAAGGCCTTGATGGATAAAATACAACTTGATTCTAGTGCCATCACTCTTCCATCTATTGATGCACCTGTCTTTTCTTTGCATGACAAGTGATATCGAGGTTTACCTCTATCCTTTTCATTCTAAATTATAAACCTTCTTCTATTGTGTTGCTCCTCACTATGTGGAATTCATAGCTTTTCTTTCTCATTGCCATTTAAGGTGGATTTTCTCCATGGTAGAAAAATAATAGTATCCATGATGGTTATCCTCCCTTGTATGTTAGTGGCAAGAGTGAATTGTTCTGTAAGTGTGCGTCCTTCTTGAGGATCCCCTCTCTTCTTTCTTCCCCTCTTCTTTTCCTTAAACTATAAGGAAGCTAAGGTAGCAGAACAACTTCCTACATTGATCTTGAGAGGAGGGTAATATAAAACTTTAAAGATCTTTACAATAGTTACAAAAACTTAAACATAAATATCATGCATACCACAACATAGTGATTTATGTGGGGAAAACCATTTCAGGAGAAAAATCCCACACTCCAAAAGATGCCCAATATATTATTCAAAAATCACAAAGAATACAATATACTTGAAGAGCAAGCTTCTCATAGGATTATCACCATTGCACCAACTAGAGGTCCAAAGGAAGCAAAAACACTATCAGACTCTCATAATACATCACAATACCCAGTCGTAATACAACACCCTCATAAGGGTGATCCCACAAAGCTGGTTTATAATTTCTAGAACATTCTATTTTTTGTTGAAATCTCATACTTTTAGAAAATATAATGATTTAAGCCTTTAAAATTTCCATTTAAAGTATTCCAATTGAAGAGGGTTTGATCAAACTACCTTAGATCAAACCCCCTTGAATAGAACCTCGCTAGTTTTAAACCATACTATAATGGAGTCTCCTTTACACCTATCAAAATGCTGATAAAAAACCAATTTTGATTTACCTTTTGAGGGATCAAATGAACTAATTTAAATTTATTTTTTGTAAGCATGTAGTCCTTATTATAAGCTTCCCAAAAAGTATAATTTTAAATAAATTTAATTTTATTATTATATTTATTTTTTTATTTCTTGTGAATGTAGGTTTTTCACTGAAAATCAAGCTCTTTGTTCTACACATGTGGAAAAATTGAAGATTATCAATAATTTTTTTTGAAAATATGAGTGCACCAGATATTGAAGTCCTTGATCCAACAACAAAAAAACAATTGAATTTCAATACATACAAAAAAATTTGTGTTATACGGTTTTCCTATTTCTGAATTGTAATTGGTTTGACTTTGAAACTTGATTAAGGAAAAATATTCAATAAAACACTATGAAACCAATTGGAAGCACTAGATATCATATTTACAAATCTAAATTCGAAAAAAAATAGAATTTTATCCTTCATGAAAAAAAGTTATGTATTATACAGTGAGCGTCACTCCTTAAAAATGGTGTTTACTGAAAAAAACTAGTTTTCGAAGGAGATGGAAAAAGAAATGCAATCTAATTCCAAAAAAAATTAAAAAAATATATTTAGTATCTATAGAAAAAATGTCACAAATCACTAGTTTGCATCATCTTTAAATTCCTCATGGTTTAGCCACTATAGGTGCTTGAAAGTGAAGATTTAGTTAGAAAAATCAGTTCAGTGTCTAGTTTGGCCAAAAATTGTAAACCAGTATTGTAGGATCACCCATAAAATAGGGTTACCTTCTAGGTCAAGTCAAGCCAACAAAATATTGATTGTTAGCTTGAGACCTCTTGATTAACGGTCTAGATTTACAATAATAATTTAATACACAAAATTTCACTTTCGAGGGCACTACCCCCAACCCTCATTTTTATTTCTAAAAATCTATATGTTTTAAACTCGTGATTTGATAGCTTTTTGTTTTCTAACCTTATTATCATGTGTAGATTTTTCTTATCTAATATGGTTTTTTGTAGGTCTTTAGCCTGCGAGCATGGTTCCTTGGTTCAAAGAGCTATTTTTTTCCTCTACAGTATCCTTTTGGTATCATGATATTATTCATTCTTAGTATATTTCCTTTAGCATACATATTCATCTAGATTCATAAACCTGCTAAAGTGGGGGAAGAATATAGAGTCAAAAATTGCATACCCCTACAATTTCATCTACACTTTTGTATCCACTTTAGTGTCCACTTCTTTAGTATTTGTGTAGGTCAATCTTAGCCCTTGTATCATCCTCTATCCCCTCAGGATGCTCAAGACCCCTTTTCAGCAGCTGCCTTCTTATGTCAACTTTGTGTTAACCTTGTTCTTTCCTCATCTCTCATCATTTTTAGCATATTTTTTCTAGAAACTAGCACGCCACATGGATGTCTATGCATCGCGTTATTGTCCCATGATATTTTAATGTTCAAAAGGTCATCCCTGAATTTTTTTCCACTTTTCACTTACCGTTATCAATGGAAATGGCTTGGGATGGTTTGTAATGGCTTGAGAACCTTCTTTTCCCTCCTCTTCTCCCTTTTAAATCTATCTCTTTCACTTTATTACTCTTACTCTCTCATTCTCTCTTCTCTTTCTCTTTCTCTCAATCTTGCATAACTCTCTACAACTTGCTATAGTGGTTTTAAAATTCTCACAATGTTCTCTACAACTCTTTTGGCTCACATAGATCTCTCTCTCTCTCTATGGCTTCCTCAAGCCTTGCACGTGTATCTACTTGTCTTATGTCTTTGAGCATCTTGGGATTTATCACATCCATTTTCTATTCATTTTCTATCTTCTATTTATCTTTTTATATATCTATCTATTTGGTTGTCTATGGAGGTGAAAACATCGAAATGGGGGTTTTATTGAGGCAAACCCATTAATATCCCTAATATTTTCTCTCGGTCTTATGTGTGCAAATATTGGAGACACTACTTTGTTGGAGACTTCATTTCTTGATTTCTTGTAAGCATTTTTTTCTTCTTCTTCTCTTATTTCACTTACATTTCATTTAGTTTACATTACTTTGGTTTCCATTAGACTATGTTATTTTCCTACATTTTAAGAGTTCCTAGTAATCATAATTGATAATACTCAATTATTTTTCTAAGGAATTCTTAGTTTTTGGTTTGTATGAGACATCAACATGTCATGGGGACAT
>VDFB02373365.1:268339288-268476063 GCA_007258455.2 Sequoia sempervirens
ATTTGAAACCTGAGACTAACTATCCTCTCAAAATGACAATTCGAAATTTAGAAATCTATTATAGATTTTGATATAAATCAAACATATAATAATATCAAAACCTTTCATCTAAATTAATTAACCGCACATCTCTAAGAATAATCTCATAAACTAAACACTACCTGCTTGCTTGAAGTGAAGAAGCCAAAGATTTTAGTGTTGTGGCAAACCTAGCAACCAAAAAGTATATAGAACGTGCCAAACATGTAAATCCATAATTAAATATTTATTATTAGATCTAGCTACCATTATGTAAATGAACTTCTCTATAAATATCTAGTACTAAATCTAACCACTATCTTGTGACTTAGGCTTCATTATGTATATGCAGATGCCTATGGGGCAGGTAGCAAGCCGTATTTCCTAGGTGTGCTGGCTTTAATTTAAAATGAAGTTGACATTAGCCGTAGTTTACTTTTAAGCCTAATATTAATAATTAATTTTAGCATTTACACCCTGCTATCATGTGGAATCACTGTTAAACAGTATACTGCCATTAATACAACTCACATGAGTCAGTCTTGAAGTTTTTTATTAGACTGTCGCCTTACATTTTCATTATTGCAAATCTTGGTCCTTTTTCCCTTGGACTCTTTTAGAGAGTGGTAGATGCATCCACCATTCAAAGGGAAATAATTGCTCATTTATCATTTGATAAAATATTTTTTTAATTGTTGAATATTCTTTATATTGCATTGTTTGAATGTTTCGATGAGCATTCAAGTTTGTTGTGGATGCTCTGAATTTTTCTTGTTCTCTTCTCTGTTGAGAACACAGATACAATGGTGAAGTTGCAAGAATTCAAACCCCATGTAGGCCAAATTCTAGTTCAAGCTTGCTATGCAGGCATGAATATCATAGTCAGAGTTGCTCTGGACAATGGAATGAACAACTTCGTATTTGTAGCTTATAGACAAGCTGTTGCTACACTTGTCATGGGCCCGATTGCTTATTTTCTAGAAAGGTATACTCATTATGCATACTACAATCATGGCAAAACCCAACTTGAGTTGAATTTTTAGTCTGTATAGCCATGAAAAGGACTGAATGAATGCTAAAAGTTGGAGTGGTGCAGCATAGTGATAGATTATCAGTACATACTTAAGGCCAAATGTATAATTCCAATTTATGTTGATGTTGGTCCTTTATGCAGAAATGACCGCCCTGCAATGACTTGTACCACTTTCTGGCAGATCTTTCTTCTTGGTCTTGGTGGGTAAGTATAAAAGATATCTACTGTAAATGTGATAATAAGCTTGGAACTCAGCTGTAATTTGATTATTTGGCATTCATGTATGGAATTGGAAAATGACTAATGAAGTAACATTGCAGGATTGCTGTGAACCAGAATTTTTACTTCCTAGGCTTGGCAGATACTTCCTCCACATTTGCCTCTGCAACTACAAACCTTATTCCTGTTGTCACCTTTGTGATGGCCATAGCTTTTCGGTACTGATTCTCTTCGAATACTTGATATTATTAAATAATTAAGTAGTTCCTATTAATAATTAAATAATATAATAATACTACCCATGTGAATAACTGTACACACAACACCAATTTAAACAGTAAATAAATTGTTTGTTAGTTTAGTAGTCAAATTTGTGAAATTAACAAACATTATACCTACAACTGAGAGTACTGCTATAAAAACAACCCACAAATTAGAATTTACAAACTTCGAGGACTGTCAAATCATTGTTGAACTTTGAAACTAGAGCTTCTGGTGCATTGGATCTACCATGAATTTAATAGTTTTAAGCTTTCTGGATTTTCAGATTGGAGAGAGTTGATCTCAGAACAAAGCGTGGACAGGCAAAAGTTATAGGGACCATTATATGTGTGGGAGGGGCAATGATCATGACCTTATACAAAGGCTCTACACTTGGAGTGACGCTTCATGGACTAAAACTCAGTACATGGTTACTGGGCGCAGTTATGTTGTTTGCAAGCACTATTTGTTGGTCTGCATGGCTTACTTTTCAGGTGCCCAGTTTCCTGCAATCAATGTGCACATTAAAATAAATTATGTAATGATTGTATGCATATAAAGATAGAGAATTGATCAATGTTTCCATGACAGGCCCCAGTTTTGAAGAAGTATCCAGCTCAGAAATCATTAACAGCATTGATGCTGCTATTAGGGACAGTCCAAAGCTTTGTAATGGCCTTATTTTTTGAGCCAAAGGTTTCTGCCTGGAAACTAAAGTGGGATATGGAGCTTCTGAGCATTGTATACTCGGTTAGTACATCAAGCATTATATGCCAAAGTTTAGGAACAATGCTAATATTAAGAGTGTTTTGTTGGCAGTGTATTAAATTTCAAAGTTTTCCCAAGATCAACTGCTTAGTTTGATTATATTAAGATGTATGAAATTTCTCTATTGGATCCATCATCAGAGACAGTATGAAAGCCATTTCCTTAAAGATGGGTTCAGTAGACAGACTCAAAGTCAATTCCTTGATGATGGGTCCGGTTGAGAGACTGGAAGATAAGCAGAAGGTCCAACCTTATCAAATTAGGAAGTTGATCTTAGAAGAACAAGGAACTTACATTTTAATTGATATTGAATCAGGGAGTATTGTGTTCAGCCTTTGCATTCTTTGTGCAAACCTATTGCATCCATGAAAGAGGACCTGTCTTTGCAGCAATGTTCAATCCATTATCAACAATTTTAGTTGCAACCTTGAACCTGTTGATCCTTCATGTGAAGCTTCATGTCGGAAGGTTAGATAATTTCTTGTACATAAGATTTCCAGTTCTAAAGCTTTAGCAAAATTCACCGCAGCAATTCATCATCGGAAAATTCACCGTCAACAATTCACCGCTGGAAAATTCACCGCTATGACAAATTCACCTCAAGAAAAATTCACCACCAGCAATTCACCACCACAGAAAATTCATCGCGTTAAAAGTTTGCAATAAATTTTCCATGGCGGTGAATTGCTGGTGGTGAATTTTTCTTGAGGTGAATTTGTCATGATGGTGAATTTTCCAGCGGTGAATTGTTGACGGTGAATTTTCCGACGGTGAATTGCTGACAGTGAATTTGCCTGATGCCTTTTATTATAGTCATCTCTATGCATGCCATATATTATAACATAGGAGGATCTATTACAGTTATCTTATTACAGTTATCTTGACAACTTTTATTTGTTTTGCAGTGTGTTAGGAGGAGTTTTGATAATTGTAGGACTTTACACTGTACTGTGGGGCAAAGCAAAGGATAAAAAAGACATAGACCCAATAGAATATGGGCTGAAAAATGGATCAACCAGCAACATTGAAGATTGTACTGTTGATATTAAGTGGCCTCTCTTAGCAAATGAAGCAGATCATCAACACCAATCTGAGTCAGATACAGAAATTTCTCATTGATTGTAAACACAGTTTTGCTCACCACTTCAATTCAACATATTCTCAACTCTTTATCTGCTTTGTTTATTTGTAATCTGAGCTTATTCTTTTCTGCTAGCATTCCAATTTGAAGGACTATCAACCCCTTCGTTGAAAAACTGAAAAAGAAAAAAATCAAGCTTGGCACCACAAATGGATTTATATATATCTTTAAAGGAAAAGAAACTTTCACTATACTAGGTGTTTTATTTAGATTAATCAATTCATAGAAGCAATAAAAGCATAGATTAATTTAAATAACAGAGTTGTAGGCAATGAATATGAGAAAATTTGGACATTAAATATTAACTAACTCCTTCGTTAGAAAACAGAAAAAGAGAAAAATCAAGCTTGGCACCACAAATGGGTTTATATATATCTGTAACGGAAAATAAACTTTACCTATACTAAGTGTTTTATTTAGACTAATCAATTTATATAGGCAAGAAAAGCATAGATTAATCTAGATAACAGACTTGGGGGCAATGAATATGAGAAAATTTGAACATTAAATGTCAAATTATGAAAGTGAGTGTAAAAGATAAAGGTACTTAATTTTAAATATGAATATGACGTCCAAAATCTGTTACAGACATTGAATTCAAGATGCTTTGGGCTGCAAATGATAAATCTTTATTAGAATCTTGCTTCTAGTCTGGAAGAGTTGGTCTATATGTGGAGGGTCAAGCTCATAGATCTAGGTTAGATGCAGAGTCGTGGGAATGATCTCATAGCCTGCAAACTTTTGCTTCATGACTCACTGATTTTGCCTCTATTTCCTCTACCATTTGGATTGGCAATATTGATGGTATGTTAGGGGACATGTTCTCCTACATCTAAGTCTTAGAAAACTTGGGTGAAAGGTCAAAGATAACAAGTTTTTATAAAGTAAATTTTCTAAGATGATAATGCAGATTTAGATCTATTTTAGTGCTCCAAACTGAGGTATTCCTTTCTTAAATGTGAAAAATGCTCAAAAGATAATAAGATAACCTAAGATCAAATATGAAATGAATGCAAATTAATGTCTTCAAATACAAAGTTATAGCAATAAATTGTGCAAATAATGTGATTAGTTGGCCCTTGTAGGAAAGGAATGTGTGGGAGTTGACCAAAATTTGAATTTAGATTTTGAACTTTGGAGGAGTCAAATTTGTAGGTGCAAGATTGGCCTCACATCCACAAAAATGACCTAGGACATTAAAAGATTAGATTCAGGTGGGCAAAAGATGTATGGGGATAGGTGCATTAGATGCATAAAATCTAATGTGTAATTTGGATGACTATTTTAGAATGTGTGAACAAATGGATAAGGTGGGGTATGTATATATGGGAATGTGTGCTAATGAGTGGATCCTATCATTGTGGAAGGGGCCCAACTTCACACAAGAGAGTTGCATTAGTATATATGTGATTATATTAATCCATTCTCTCAATATGGATGCAAAACTAAACGGGAAATGGTAGAAAATACAAATTTTACCATTCCCCCACTATCAAGTGCTTGTGGATCCTAGAATAATAATGTATCTCAAAGTATGTAGTGTTAGTTCCCCAACCTATATTTAACAATTTCTAAAGATTTCTAAGATCTTATGTTCATAATTACTAGAGGGTTGGCCAATGAATGAGAGTGATCATGAGTTCAATCTCTCCTACACTTTTGGCTCTACAAAACCAAGTTGGGTATCCCTTTTAACAACACTAATTGAAAATGCATACAACAATTACACTACAATGTCAAGAAGATTCAAATTCTCTATTGAACATATGTTGTCATTGATGTCAAAGGAGTGATGTCAGCAAATCGGTGAAAATTAAATTTTAATTACTTCTATCATGTCTAAACTTTTGAAATTAGGAGGTATTTCTATCATGATCATGTCACGTCAAATATTTTGAGAACAACATGCTAGTGTGAAGAAGACTATTTGTAATATGCTTGAAATATTATGCTTGTATCTATTCATGTTGCTGGAAGTAGTCTAGAAGTGTTTGCAAAAGTATTATGTGGGTTGCTACTCATACATTGTATTATATTGTTGGGTGAGTGCATGATCATGATGGCCCAAATAATGGTGATGAGAAAAAATGTGATTTCAGTTAGGCAAAAATGTGAAAAGCATCTTTGACTTTTTACTTGGGTTGAGTAAAAAGTACCATTTGCTATAGTAAACACCAAAGAAAAATGGAAATCCAGCTTTTCAAAAAGTGGATATCTAATAGGAATCGTATATTTGATATTAAATCAAAATAATGGATATTTGTATCTTGCACAAAACGGATATACATTATTAAATAAAAAATAGATATCCATTTTCACATAGAATGGATATTCGTTATATATTACTAATAATTATATTATATTATATTATATATTACATATATTATTATTATATATTATATTTTTTTTCCGTAATACCTAATATTATATTAATTTGTAACAAAATTTACAATCGTCTGCTAAAGCAGGAGCATCCATGACTTTCAGAGCTTATCAACCACCAGACCAACATCATACCAAAAAACCCGACGCACCAAACCAGCCCCAGACCATGAACCAGACCACACCTAACGCACCAAGGGTGCAACAACACAAATTCATACCATGACCCAGACCACACCCGACGTACCAGACAAAAACTTGAAACGTGGCTTGCAAAATCACCACAAAACCATCCCAAGGCCGAACCAAACCATAGCACCTAGGAAACCAAAAACCAAAAGGCCACTCCCCACTTATAGAAATCCATTGGCTTTAGCGAAGGCATCAAATTCTAGTACCCACTCAAAGTCGTCCACTGCCACCAACCGCATTACATTTTTTAGGAAGTTAGCCCCTACCGTCGCGATCATCCTGTGCCTAACTAGTTCCATACCCTTGAGGTCCAAAAGAAAAGGGTAGTACTTGATGACTTCTCCCGATTTTTTGAACAACTCCAAATCGTTTAGCTGCGGGACCCCTAACCCAGGAATCGCCACCATGAGGATCTCGTCCAAACCCTCCAACATTTCCTTCTTGAACAATTTGCATACCAATGCCTTGGCTTCCACCTTGGTCGTATGTATGTCCAAAAGGGAAGCCAGGAGCCTTGAAGCCTTTAAGTTCATAAATGAACCCAACTCATGGCGATACGATCTAGGGATGCACATATTGTTTTGGAAGTTGCACAAAGTACTCTGCTGACTAGGCTACCACATCATCCCTTACCGCCCATCCAACACACCATAAAAAATGGACTTTCCACAATCAATGTGGAAAGTCACCCGCCCTTCCTCCCACATATTATATTATATTATTATTATTATATATATTATATTATGTTATATTAATAATATAGTTATTATTAATATATATTATTATTATATATAATATATATTGCATATATTATTACATATATATTATATAATATGTAATACTAATATATATTACATACATTATTATAATATATCATATAATATAAAAATATCAATTTTTTAAAAAAATAGATATCCATTTTGGAGAGTTCCAGTAGATTAAAAATCTCTCCAAAATAGAGTTAATACTAATATATGGAGAGTTACCGTAGATTAAAAATCTCTCCAAAAGAGAGTTATGGGTTGATTAAAAAAGTTTTAAGATCGATATCCATTTTGGAAAGTGTGTGCAATTGGGTGAGTCAAGGTTTGAACCTGCATCGATCATTTGTGTCTTTTAATGGCTTAACCAACCAATCTACACCCCAAGGGAAAATATTATATATTATATATTATTGTTATATAATTATTATATAATATATTATATATTATATATTATTACTATATAATATTTAATATAATAATGTATATTACATATATTATTATAATCTATCAGATAATTTAAAAATTATCAAATATTTAAAAAAACATGCTCTCCAAAATGGATATCAATTTTGGAAAGTTGTAAGTAAAAAAAGGTTCATTTTAACTCATTCCTATAGTGGACAACACAAGGCCAGGTGAAACAAACAAATATCCCCTCATATTTGATATCTATTTTGATGCAACTAAACATCACATCCTTTATATTTTGTAATTTCCTCACATTTGAATGTTAGACCTAATTCATTTTATTTGTGTTTTTCATCATTTTATTTGTTTTCTTAGAATTTTTGGAATATATACTATATTTTTGTTTTTAGATTTTAATAATTTGTTAAAAATTATGTTAATTTTTAAAAAAATAATTATAAATAAGGTTTACAATTGTTGAAGGATTTGATAGAGAAAACTCTCCACCAAACCCTCCTCCACCAAATCCTCTTTCAATTCAAGATTTAATTGATATAAATGTGGCTAAATTGAAGAACATTGCTAAAAGATATTGTCACCACCCTCATTTGTGTTCAATGACATCAAATTTAGAGGCCATAGTAAGTCACACATGTGACAAACATCACAAGGCAACATACTTCGTTTCAAAAGTGGAAAGAAATGAAGATTTTACAATATGGTAACGGTTTGAGCTATGACTAGGTCAAATAATTAGAAATATCTAAAGTCAAAATAGCCCATTTTTTTGTGAATCCAAAAACTAGACAACATGTTGCTTTACATAAACCCAACTTTTCAATAGAATGGTGCACACATGAGGGCATAACAAGAAATTTTTGGGATTGTTGGTGGATGGTGTTTGATAGACCACCCAACAACAATCTTGATGTCCCTCTTTATTTTCTCTACAAATTATATGCAAAGTTTGTTTTAGGAAAACATGTGAATTATTTTGATTTTAGGCATTTTCAAAGAGTAGGTAGGGGAATGCCCCAAGATAGACTTGGGGAAATGCACCAAGTGCAAGGTCCATATGATTCCCCTCTTCATCTTCCTACCCCACCTCCAATAGCCCATCCTAACATTGTTGCATATGCAACAATGCATAGTATCATGGCCATACACTCTTCGACTAGCCATTTGATTACATCTAGTCTTCTCATTTTTTCTAACCACCTAATAGCAATACTCCTAGTGGTTTAGGTGATTTTAGTGGAGCATCGACATCTAGACATATTTGTGTGTCTCATCATTGTAGTATGTGTAGTCATATGTGTCTACCTATCCTATAGTAGATAATTTACTAAGCCTCCCCTAGAAATAGTTGAGTATGAGGTGCATGATGTGATACCTAGAGGAGATGAGGAAACAACGTGTATTGCATAAACGAAGACTTGTGAGGGAAGAAAAAATGGAGAGCCATCCATGGTTGGAGATGAGGAACAACAAGAGAAATCTTATGTACATATAAAACATAAATTTATTTCATAGTGCATTTTATTTAAAATTATTATAGCAAGTAGTATTACTAATATATATTTAAGTGGGAATGAACAATTGATGACCAACGATGATTGTACATGTTTAACATTTTTAATTGTATGATCACTTAAATTGTGATTAATTAAATACATGTTATTTTTTTATATCTTGATTTTATTTTACTTTTGTAGTCTACTCCAAATGTGACACCTTTTACCGTGTCATATACTAAAACACCTGATCGTCCTAAGAGACTGTCATTTGCAGAAGGAGTTGCAGTCAAGGTAATTGAATTAATAGTTTAGTTAGAACTTATAGAACTTATTGTAGAGATTTAGATGTCAAATTCAAATACATTTTGATTATATGTACATATATTTGTAGTCTTACATTTTTCCATGTTTAATGTATAGAAAGTTTGATGCAAGAGAATCCATGGCATTATTGCTATCATGTGTCAACAAATGAAGTTTTATTTTATTTCAATTTTTGTTGTTTGTTGAATTTCATATTTTATCTTGTGAAATTCAAATTTTGGAGTGAATTTGAATGTCATGACATATTCGAATTTCAAAATTACAATTTGGAGTAAATTTGGGTCAACACAGGATAAGGTGGCATAGTGGAGAATATGTTTTAAATGAAAAAATCCCGAATTTAAGCAAAAGTAAGTGTGGGTTTCCTGGAGACAATTAATTTGACTTGTAACTCCAAATTTGAAATTCCTCAACTCCTAAAAAATAGGGAATCAGGAGGTGGATGCCCAAGTTGGGAAAAGTTGATTTTTGTTTTCATGGAAAAATCTAGAAAGCCATTAAAGTACTGTCGACCATTCACAGCATGTTTTTTGAGTTTTTAAAGCATATTTTTTATTAAATTTGATTAATACAAATTAATTTAATGGAGAGTTACAAGATATGGGCGTGGGTTTTTGAAGTTGGGTTTGAAATGACAAGAAATTTAAATGAAATGCAATCACATTTCATTTCGGGGTGGTTTGGAGTTGTTTAATGAAAAAATAATTTCATTTTTTGAAAGAAGCTTGCCAGAATATAGGAAAAGTGAAGAGAAGGGCGTGCATACCTCTAGGAAGGGTTTTTGGAAGGTTTTGTTATAGATTGGAGTTGATTCACAGAGGCATGTAAGCATCATCAATGGCTCCATATTGAAGGGTGTGATTGTTGAGAGTGGTTTATGGTCGCAGGTGGTGGAGAGAAGCTTGTTCCAAAGCTTTGATTTGTTGGTTGCAAATCATTTTTATTGAATTTTCCTAGAGTTTTGTAATGGCTTTCTACATCCCATAATCCTTTCTAGATTGATTGTAAATTCATTACAAGTTTAATAAAAGAAAATTGAGACAGCTAGTTGCAAGTTACAATCCATACTTCATTCCTGTGCAAGCAAATTATTTTCTCTGTGAAAGGGTTTATTTGTTCTAGTATTATATGAGATTTTAGAATTAATTTCTAGTGAAATATTTAATTTTAATTAGCTCCATACATTAGTGGTATCATAGAAAGTTGATCCTAAGTGTGTAACGGATCGCCGAAGAGAGGCAGTTGCACCAGGATTGTCTTGTGGGTGTTGGAGAAAATGTATGCAAGAGGAGCCCATGGTGGTAGAGGGAGAGGAGATATTTTTTTTAGAAATGATGGTTTTAGAGCCTTGAGAAGGCAGGTTGAAATTTTATAGAATGATATAAGGAGAGGATTTGCAAGAATGAGAGACCTAGGAAGTGATGATGAAGATGAGAGCACGAAGAATGCTAGATTGGATACTGAACAAAGTGAAGAAGTTACAACAGCTGCAAGGGATCCATTGTTGAGAGTTTTAACAAAAATGGGAAAAAATCCAAGTATATTGATGTTCCTACCTTTAATGGGTGTTTGAATCTGAAAGAACTAATAGACTAGATAAATAATATGGAAGATTATTTTGAATTTGAGGAAGTTGGAGACCCAGACCAAGTAATATTTTTCAAGACAAAATTGAAGGGACATGCTTCAATCTAGTGGAGAGAAATTTAGTTGGAAAGAGGAAGAAAAGGAAAAGAGAAGATTACAAGATGGGATAAAATGGTAGAAAAAATGAAGAGGCAATTCATTCCAGTAGACTATGAGCTAGAATTGCTTAAAAAGATGCAAAGCTTGAAGTGAGGAAGCAAGATAGTAAAGGAGTACACAGAATATTTTCATAGAATTCTTATAAGGATTGGACATTGAGAGGCAACCAAGGAAAAGGTTGCAAGATACATAAACGGGTTGAGATCAAGTATTCAAGAAGAGATGACACTGGTTAGAGTTGTGACAATGGAAGATGCTTATCAAATAGCATTGAAGATAGAAGAAAGGATGAACAAGAGGTTTGAGAATAAATAAAAAGGGAAAGGATAGGGATTATGTGTAGAAAAAAGAGGACAAGAAGTAGATTTGAGACATTAAGGGCAGCAAGGATGAAATATGTGAAAACTCAAGCAAGCCCCATGATCAAAATTTTAGAGGAAGAGGAAGATCGCATAGGGAATTGGAAAGAGGAAATTTTAAAATAACTTGTTTCAAATGTGGAGAAGAAGGGCACAAATCATATGAGTTTCCTCATGAAGAGGAAAGATGAAGGAGAAGAACTGAAAATCAGAATAGAGCAGCAAACATAAATGGAGAAGATTCACATTCAACACATTTTGAAGTGGAAGATGTTGAAGCCTTGATGATGAGGAGATCTTTGATGAATGAAAACAGTGAACCCATTCAGAGGAGGAGATTGTTTCATACAAGATACAAATGCAAAGGTAAAGTTTGTAAAGTCATTATTGATGGTGGTAGTACTGATAATATTGTTTCTACAGAGATAGTTGAGAAGTTGCAATTGGAGAGAAAGAGGCACCCACATCCACACAGGATCTCATAGTTCCAGGATGATCACAAAGTGTTGGTAAATGAACAATGTGGTAAGATTTAAGATTGGAAGTTATTATGATGAAGTATTTTTTGATGTTATGAAAATGGATTTTTGTCATTTGTTGTTGGGTAGACCATGGTAGTTTGACAAGAAAGTAGGGAAAGATGGATGTGGGAACACTTATAGTTTGACGAAGGATGGATTTTATCATAATTTGAAGTCATTGGATGAGAGAGGAAGCAAGGTATGTAGCAAGGTTGGAATTTTTTTGGTTAGTGATTTGAAATAGTTAGAGAAAAAGGATGAAGGTGAGGAGGGTGATTTTCTAATACAATTGGAAGCAATTGAAGGAGAGAGGAATGAGAAAATTTTAGCTAACACAAAGGTTGCAGCCAAAGGTAGTGAAGTAATTTATTATTTTTATACTTCTTATGGTCAGAGTAAAGATGTAGTTACAGAAGTAGATGTGTTGGAGATAGGTGAGGTGGTGGGCAAGATGTGAATGTGAAGTTGGGGTTTGTTGATGATTCCTTGTTTGAGAATGATGAAGGTAGAGATTCCCTGATAGAAGAACTTGATTACTTGTTGCAGAAGGTGGATGATGAGTCACAAGATTATCATTCTAACATTTTTTTGGGTGTAGAAAATCAGTTTGCAGCAGTAGAGTGTCTTTCTAAAGACACCAACTGAGTGGCAAGTTGCATTGAAGACAAGGAAAAAGGAGGAGTAGAAGAAGGTATAGCATCAAGAAAGGTAATACAATACAGATGTGTTGAAGTAGAAGGCACGAATACCATTGATTTGTTTCTTTTTGATCAAGCACATTGGTGGGAGGTAGAGTTTGGTAATTTTTATTTCATGGGGATGAAAAAAGGAGGGAAGATGAAAGGGAATACTAATGTGAAGTTGCAGGATGAGAGGAGCAGAAACTTTCCAATGAACAAGGAGCAGAGGTGGATGCAAGATAGACACATAATATACAAATGTTTATGAGTTTCACTCATGAAACATTTATTTTCTACCATGGGTGTCTAATGCAGGAGCATCCATGGCATTATTGCTATCCTATGTCAACAAATGAAGTTTTATTTTATTTCATTTTTTGTTGTTTGTTGAATTTCATATTTTATCTTGTGAAATTCAAATTTTGGAGTGCATTTGAATGTCATGACATATTGGAATTTGAAAATTACAATTTGGAGTAAATTTGGGTCAAAACAGGATAAGGTGGCATAGTGGAGAATATGTTTTAAATGAAAAAATCCTGAAAAAGAAAAACAAAGTGTCGGTTTCCTAGAGACAGTTAATTTGACTTGTAACTCCAAATTTGAAATTCCTCAAATCCTAAAAAAGAGGGAATCAGGAGGTGGATGCCCAAGTTTGGAAATGTTGATTTTTGTTTTCATGGAAAAATCTAGAAAGCCATTAAAGTACTGTCAACCATTCACAACATGTTTTCTGAGTTTTTAAAGCATATTTTTTATTAAATTTGATTAATACAATAATTTAATGGAGAGTTACAAGATATGGGCATGGGTTTTTGAAGTTGGGTTTGAAATGACAAGAAATTTAAATGAAATGCAATCACATTTCATTCTAGGGTGGTTTGGAGTTGTTTAATGAAAAAATAATTTCATTTTTTGAAACAAGCTTGCTAGAATATAGGAAAAGTGAAGAGAAGGGCGTGCATACCTCTAGGAATGGTTTTTGGAAGGTGTTGTTGCAGATTGGAGTTGATTCACAGAGGCACAAGCATCATCAATGTTTGTATATTGAAGGGTGTGATTGTAGAGAGTGGTTTATGGTTGCAGGTGGTGGAGAGAAGCTTGTTCCAAAGCTTTGATTTGTTGGTTGCAAATCATTTTTATTGAATTTTCCTAGAGTTTTGTAATGGCTTTCTACATCCCATAATCCTTTCTAGATTGATTGTAAATTCATTACAAGTTTAATAAAAGAAAATTGAGACAGCTAGTTGCAAGTTACAATCCATAGCTTCATTCCTGTGCAAGCAAATTATTTTCTCTGTGAAAGGGTTTATTTGTTCTAGTATTATATGAGATTTTAGAATTAATTTCTAGTGAAATATTTAATTTTAATTAGCTCCATACATTAGTGGTATCATAGAAAGTTGATCTTGAGTGTGTAACGGACCGCCAAAGAGAGGCAGTTGCACCAGGATTGTGTTGTGGATGTTGGAGAAAATGTATGCAAGAGAAGCCCATGTGGTAGAGGGAGAGGAGATATTTTTTTTAGAAATGATGGTTTTAGAGCCTTGAGAAGGCAAGTTGAAATTTTACAGAATGACATAAGGAGAGGATTTGCAAGAATGAGAGACCTAGGAAGTGATGATGAAGATGAGAGCACGAGAATGCTAGTTTGGATACTGAACAAAGTGAAGAAGTTACAACAGTTGCAAGGGATCCATTGTTGAGAGTTTTAACAAAAATGGGAAAAAATCCAAGTATATTGATGTTCCTACCTTTAATGGGTGTTTGAATCTGAAAGAACTAATAGACTAGATAAATAATATGGAAGATTATTTTGAATTTGAGGAAGTTGGAGACCCAGACCAAGTAATATTTTTCAAGACAAAATTGAAGGGACATGCTTCAATCTAGTGGAGAGAAATTCAGTTGGAAAGAGGAAGAAAAGGAAAAGAGAAGATTACAAGATGGGATAAAATGGTAGAAAAAATGAAGAGGCAATTCATTCCAATAGACTATGAGCTAGAATTGCTTAAAAAGATGCAAAGCTTGAAGTGAGGAAGCAAGATAGTAAAGGAGTACACAAAATATTTTCATAGAATTCTTATAAGGATTGAACATTGAGAGGCAACCAAGGAAAAGGTTGCAAGATACATAAATGGGTTGAGATCAAGTATTCAAGAAGAGATGACACTGGTTAGAGTTGTGACAATGGAAGATGCTTATCAAATAGCATTGAAGATAGAAAAAAGGATGAACAAGAGGTTTGAGAATAAATAAAAAGGGAAAGGATAGGGATTATGTGCAGAAAAAAGAAGACAAGAAGTATATTTGAGACATTAAGGCAGCAAGGATGAAATATGTGAAAACTCAAGCAAGCCCCATGATCAAAATTTTAGAGAAAGAGGAAGATCGGGTATGGGATTGGAAAGAGGAAATTTTAAAATAACTTGTTTCAAATGTGGAGAAGGGCACAAATCATATGAGTTTCCTCATGAAGAGGAAAGACGAAGGAGAAGAACTGAAAATCAGAATAGAGCAGCAAACATAAATGGAGAAGATGCACATTCAACACATTTTGAAGTGGAAGATGTTGAAGCCTTGATGATGAGGAGAGCTTTGATGAATGAAAATAGTGAACCCATTCAGAGGAGGAGATTGTTTCATACAAGATGCAAATGCAAAGGTAAAGTTTGTAAAGTCATTATTGATGGTGGTAGTACTGATAATATTGTTTCTACAGAGATAGTTGAGAAGTTGCAATTGGAGAGAAAGAGGCACCCACATCCACACAGGATCTCGCAATTCCAGGATGATCACAAAGTGTTGGTAAATGAACAATGTGGTAAGATTTAAGATTGGAAGTTATTATGATGAAGTATTGTTTGATGTTATGAAAATGGATTTTTGTCATTTTTTGTTGGGTAGACCATGGCAGTTTGACAGGACAATAGGGAAAGATGGATGTGGGAACACTTATAGTTTGACGAAGGATGGAGTTCATCATAAGTTGAAGTCATTGGATGAGAGAGGAAGCAAGTTATGTAGCAAGGTTGGAATTTTTTTGGTTAGTGATTTGAAATAGTTAGAGAAAAAGGATGAAGGTGAGGAGGGTGATCTTCTAATACAATTGGAAGCAATCGAAGGAGAGAGGAATGAGAAAATTTTAGCTAACACAAAGGTTGCAGCCAAAGGTAATGAGGCAATTTATGATTTTTATATTTCTTATGGCCAGAGTAAAGATGTAGTTGCATAAGTAGATGTGTTGGAGATAGGTGAGGTGGTGGGCAAGATGTGAATGTGAAGTTGGGGTTTGTTGATGATTCCTTGTTTGAGAATGATGAAGGTAGAGATTCCCTGATAGAAGAACTTGATTACTTGTTGCAGAAGGTGGATGATGAGTCACAAGATTATCATTCTAACATTTTTTTGGGTGTAGAAAATTAGTTTGCAGCAGTAGAGTGTCTTTCTAAAGACACCAACTGAGTGGCAAGTTGCATTGAAGACAAGGCAAAAGGAGGAGTAGAAGAAGGTATAGCAGCAAGAAAGGTAATATAATACACATGCTGTGTTGAAGTAGAAGGTATGAATACCATTGCTTTGTTTCATTTTGATCAAGCACATTGGTGGGAGGTAGAGTTTGGTAATTTGTATTTCATGGGGATGAAAAAAGGAGGGAAGATGAAAGGGAATACTAATGTGAAGTTGCAGGATGAGAGGAGCAGAAACTTTCCAGTGAACAAGGAGCAGAGGTGGATCCAAGATAGACACATAGTATACAAATTTTTATGAGTTTCACTCATGAAACATTTATTTTCTACCATGGGTGTTTGATGTAGGAGCATCCATGGCATTATTGCTATCCTGTGTCAACAAATGAAGTTTTATTTTATTTCATTTTTTGTTGTTTGTTGAATTTCATATTTTATCTTGTGAAATTCAAATTTTGGAGTGCATTTGAATGTCATGACATATTTGAATTTGAAAATTACAATTTGGAGTAAATTTGGGTCAAAACAGGATAAGGTGGCATAGTGGAGAATATGTTTTAAATGAAAAAATATTGAAAAAGAAAAAGAAAGTGTGGGTTTCTTGGAGACAATTAATTTGACTTGTAACTCCAAATTTGAAATTCTCAAATCCTAAAAAATAGGGAATCAGGAGGTGGATCCCCAAGTTGGGAAAAGCTGATTTTTGTTTTCATGGAAAAATCTAGAAAGCCATTAAAGCACTGTCGACCATTCACAACATGTTTTTGAATTTTTAAAGCATTTTTTTATCAAATTTGATTAATACAAATTAATTTAATGGAGAGTTACAAGATATGGGCATGGGTTTTTGAAGTTGGGTTTGAAATGACAAGAAATTCAAATGAAATGCACTCACATTTCATTTCTAGGTGGTTTTGAGTTGTTTAATGAAAAAATAATTTCATTTAAAAAAAAAAGCTTGCCAGAATATAGGAAAAGTGAAGAGAAGGGTGTGCATACCTACAGGAAGGGTTTTTGGAAGGTGTTGTTGTAGATTGGAGTTGATTCACAGAGGCACAAGCATCATCAATGGTTGCAGATTGAAGGGTGTGATTGTTGAGAGTGGTTTATGGTTGCAGGTGGTGGAGAGAAGCTTGTTCCAGAGCTTTGATTTGCTGGTTGTAAATCATTTTTATTGCATTTTCTTGGAGGTTTTTTAATGGCTTTCTACAACCCATAATCCTTTTGGATTGATTGTAAATTCATTGCAAGTTTAATAATAAAAAATTGAGATAGTTGGTTGCAAGTTGCAATCCAGAGCTATATTCTTGTGCAAGAAAATTATTTTCTTTGTGAAATGGTTTATTTGTTCTAGTATTATGTGAGCTTTTGGAATTAATTTCCAGTGAAATATTTAATTTTAATTAGCTCCATACATTAAAGTTGATGTTATTGTATATGTGATGAGTTCTTCTCAAACAATCTCACTTGCATCATTGATTGAGGTACATATGGTTTTTTACATCTAGTAGATATATAAGTTTCTAGATATATGTAGATCTATGTTTAGTTTATGTTTGTTTGTCAATAATTATATACTAATTTTGTCAATTTTATTTTTCTTGTTATAGAGTATTCCACCATCCACATGTGTGGATCCTCTACTACTTCAATATGGTAGGACTCCTAATCATCCTAAGGGACCATCATTTACTAAACATTTGTCAACAAAAAAACAAAGGCTTGAGGTAATGAAGAATTGAATTTGACTTTAATTGATATTTTCAAAAAAAATTATAGTTTAGTATAGTGATTAGATGTTACTTTGAGTGTTATAAAAAATAGTAGATAATTTTCTATTTAGTAGTCCAAGTTATTTACTAGTGAGATAATTAATCTAATTTATGATTTGAATTGTTATTGTGTAGCCATTTTCTCATCCATCAGGTGGCATGAAGAGGCTATATTTTGATGATCTACCACAAGTTTAGGATTTTCTTGATATGGCATCTAGCTATTTGAGATATACATTATATATAGACCTTGAGATGACATATGCCATATTTTGTAAATATTGTTTTGAGTTGGCATATATGCCAAATTTATATATGTACATACATAATTACTCTACACTTTTATATATAAAAATCAATATTTTTTTTTTATTGTGTGCATTTTTTTTTGCTTTGAAACTTAAATTTTGAATGTATAATCACTTTATAATGGTTGAGCTATGATGAATAACATGTTATATCTATTGATTTCTTGAAATATTTCACTTTAATAGTTTATGAATGACATGTCATTTTCACTCATAAATTATCATTAGACATTATATTAACATGTATACTACTGTTAAATCTAGCTACCTTGAAAAAAATCACACCAAATTTGATCCCTTTATCCTTAGTCTTTATAGCTACAACATCCTTTATCCTTTTATTCCTCGGTCCATTTGTAGACACATAAAAATGACCTAGGCCTCTGAGCTACATTTTTCTATGTCAAACCACACTTCTTCCTCACATAATTAAACTATTTAATTATGTCCTAATGTCATACTTCACACTATTAATTAAATATTTCTAATTATTTAATTAATTCATGTCTTATATTCCTCTAGGATTATTTAAATAAATAATTTATATTTGTTTATTTAAATATGCCACTAACTAATCTTTACTCCTCCTATAATTAAATAAATTTCTAATTTATTTACCCATTTCCGGCTACAAATTAAACAATTACCATTAATTATTTAATTTTTTCATTATCCTTTTCTCCAATTAAATAACATTAATTATTTAATTCACTTTTCATCCCACAAGTAAATAATTACTGCCTTTTGTCTTATTCCCACTTTTGAATTAAACCATTATTTAAATTTTTAAAAATCAACTTCCCTCCATAAATCAAATAATTTCTATTAATGACTTGATTCTCCAACCACCTCTTTTTTTGTGCCAAATCTCTTCATTATCTCATTTATTCTCCACCATTGATTTAATTGTCTCCAATTAAATCCCAACCCTTCATTTCAAATCTTGCCCTAATTTTGACCTAATGTTTCCCTAACCCTAATGTTGTTCATCACATTGAATCATAGCCTTTGATTTTAGGTTTTTATCAACTTCTAATCCTAGCCATCCATTCTCAATATGACATTCTTTAAAAGGCCACCCTCAAGTCATTTTCATTCATTCACACACAGCATGCTCGAGAAATCTGAGTACTTGAGCATACAATACTTCAATGTTTTTCTTGTCTTAGGCATAGGTTATAGTTGCACTTCAATCTGAGGGAAACCATACAATTTGCAGCAAGATGGAGAAGGCCAATAGAGGTCAATCAATGGAGGCTTGAAGACCAGGTGATATTATTTCAATACTTTTATGCTTCTTTCTTTCATTGTTCTCTATTGTTGATTGGGGTTTGATTTATTATGATAGCTTGCAATTAATCTAAAAAATTCTACCATAGTTACACCATTAACATCCTTAGTCTCTATAGTTTCATTTTGGTTTGTATCCTTTAAATAATGTTAAATTTCCCCTTTAGCAATGATGCATCTTTTAATATGAACTTTCCTTTTGATTAGTGCATCAAAATAAATGGCATGGAATGCAAATTTTGGTAAAATAATACATATACAAACCCATTCTTTTAGCTTTATTTTTAGATGTTGATAAGCACACCATGTGACACGATAGCCATATATTCAAAAGTGTTAAATGCAAGATACACTAATTTCTAAACATTCAAATAATTTAGTGTTTTCTCATAAGATTCATGCAATGTAAACAACATATGTGATTCATAATGTAACATGAATAAATCAGCAATAGAGCATACCATACTTCATTTATAATTCATTAACAAATCACATATTTTCAACAATATAATTCAAAATAATGTTATAAAAGTAGTTGTGGTAAAGCGATCATACCAACATATGGCCATTCAATCAATCACATATATAGTTAAAATTCTCTTAAGAACTCAAATCATTAAGAATATTTATCATTTAAATGAAAAATTAAACTGAGATGATGAGTCCATCTAAATATTTCCACATACAAAAAAATCAAAATGCATGTAAAAAGATGGAAACAAATACTAGTTTCATATGATACACAAAATAAAGATGAGATGATCCAATAAGTACTCCTACAACCATTGGTTTTGCAACCATGACACTAATACCAAATTTAATGCTCAAGTTTTACTAAAGACAACATGATTAAAAAAAAACTAACAAATTTTTCGCATTAACAAATACAACCCTAATAATGAGGCAATTCATGCTAGCTCACTAATGTTGTCATTCATGACAACACAACACACAAATGTCCTACATACATGGAGAATATGTGTATAAGGTACACACATAGATAGATAATGCTACCTCAATCTACAAAGGTAGCTCATGTGGCACACACATACACAAAAGCAAAGGGGTACATGTAGGGGTAGTGACATAGCTCAAACTAAACCTTAAGATAACAAGATAGTAGAGATAAAATCTCATACTACATATTAGTGCATAGATAATTATGCCCACCACCATGCTCAAAAGTAACAAATAAAGACAACTAAGAAAGAACAATTCATTTATTTAAATGCCAATAAATCCTACTATGATGGATGAAATAGATTCAATAAACAATTAAACATATGTCTTTTCTTAACCTCTTTATATGTATTGAAGTGATTGTAGTGTCAAAAATTACATACCATATGATATTCTCTTAGGAATACCATGGATTCATGCTTTGGGAGTGGTCACTTCCACCTTGCATTGTTTAGTAAAATTTATTGCTAATAATAAGGTGAACACAATCAAGGTTGACCCTAATTTTCTACACTTATGTGAGATGGTAGGCGCTAGTCAAAACTCGGTTGTACCTACTCTTAAAAATCTTGTCCCTTCATTATCTTATGATGCGTTGACATCTACTCCAACAGTACTTGTTACAAAGGATACTCTTGAGACAGATGTCCTTGAAGAAGATCATCTAGAAGTAGGAAATCCTATGTCTACTCCTACTTCTCCTAAACTGAATGCATGCCTCGGTGATGATTGGAGTTCCTTAGACTTTACAACATCCTTCATTGGGGAATATGAAGTCAACCCTATCCACCTTGACATCCAAAAATATCATTCACACCTGCTATAAAAGATGAATTTTCTTTTGTATCACGTGATAATGTGAACATCAAATGTAATGTCCTTAATGTTGATCCTCCCCTTTTTGAGGATTTGCAATCACACTATATGGATTTGGATTTAATATTATTTATAATAATGGGTTCAAAGGAAATGGTCTTGGGTGAATGGAACAAGGAGTCAAGATCCCTTCACAACCGTCACCTCACTCTTTTGCAAGGGGTTTAGGTTACAAGCCTTCTCATTTGTCTCCATCCCCTCCATTGTTTTTGTCCTTATGTCTTCTTCTTGTGAGTAGTCAAACTCTTCTTCACAATAGAAAGGGTTGATTCTTGCTCCTCATTCTTTATCTAAGCAAGATCATATTTTGTTGAGGATTCTCAAAGCCCTCTTAATTACTCTTCCTCTCCTACCCATAATGAATTTTATAAACATGATATAACAAAACTTTCTTTCTATGTATACTATCAAGTGCTTGGCCATTCCATTAGTGAATGCAAGGCCTTGATGGATAAAATACAACTTGATTCTAGTGCCATCACTCTTCCATCTATTGATGCACCTGTCTTTTCTTTGCATGACAAGTGATATCGAGGTTTACCTCTATCCTTTTCATTCTAAATTATAAACCTTCTTCTATTGTGTTGCTCCTCACTATGTGGAATTCGTAGCTTTTCTTTCTCATTGCCATTTAAGGTGGATTTTCTCCATGGTAGAAAAATAATAGTATCCATGATGGTTATCCTCCCTTGTATGTTGGTGGCAAGAGTGAATTGTTCTGTAAGTGTGCGTCCTTCTTGAGGATCCCCTCTCTTCTTTCTTCCCCTCTTCTTTTCCTTAAACTATAAGGAAGCTAAGGTAGCAGAACAACTTCCTACATTGATCTTGAGAGGAGGGTAATATAAAACTTTAAAGATCTTTACAATAGTTACAAAAACTTAAACATAAATATCATGCATACCACAACATAGTGATTTATGTGGGGAAAACCATTTCAGGAGAAAAATCCCACACTCCAAAAGATGCCCAATATATTATTCAAAAATCACAAAGATTACAATATACTTGAAGAGCAAGCTTCTCATAGGATTATCACCATTGCACCAACTAGAGGTCCAAAGGAAACAAAAACACTATCAGACTCTCATAATACATCACAATACCCAGTCGTAATACAACACCCTCATAAGGGTGATCCCACAAAGCTGGTTTATAATTTCTAGAACATTCTATTTTTTGTTGAAATCTCATACTTTTAGAAAATATAATGATTTAAGCCTTTAAAAGTTCCATTTAAAGTATTCCAATTGAAGAGGGTTTGATCAAACTACCTTAGATCAAACCCCCTTGAATAGAACCTCGCTAGTTTTAAACCATACTATAATGGAGTCTCCTTTACACCTATCAAAATGCTGATAAAAAACCAATTTTGATTTACCTTTTGAGGGATCAAATGAACTAATTTAAATTTATTTTTTGTAAGCATGTAGTCCTTATTATAAGCTTCCCAAAAAGTATAATTTTAAATAAATTTAATTTTATTATTATATTTATTTTTTTATTTCTTGTGAATGTAGGTTTTTCACTGAAAATCAAGCTCTTTGTTCTACACATGTGGAAAAATTGAAGATTATCAATAATTTTTTTTGAAAATATGAGTGCACCAGATATTGAAGTCCTTGATCCAACAACAAAAAAACAATTGAATTTCAATACATACAAAAAAATTTGTGTTATACGGTTTTCCTATTTCTGAATTGTAATTGGTTTGACTTTGAAACTTGATTAAGGAAAAATATTCAATAAAACACTATGAAACCAATTGGAAGCACTAGATATCATATTTACAAATCTAAATTCGAAAAAAAATAGAATTTTATCCTTCATGAAAAAAAGTTATGTATTATACAGTGAGCGTCACTCCTTAAAAATGGTGTTTACTGAAAAAAACTAGTTTTCGAAGGAGATGGAAAAAGAAATGCAATCTAATTCCAAAAAAAATTAAAAAAATATATTTAGTATCTATAGAAAAAATGTCACAAATCACTAGTTTGCATCATCTTTAAATTCCTCATGGTTTAGCCACTATAGGTGCTTGAAAGTGAAGATTTAGTTAGAAAAATCAGTTCAGTGTCTAGTTTGGCCAAAAATTGTAAACCAGTATTGTAGGATCACCCATAAAATAGGGTTACCTTCTAGGTCAAGTCAAGCCAACAAAATATTGATTGTTAGCTTGAGACCTCTTGATTAACGGTCTAGATTTACAATAATAATTTAATACACAAAATTTCACTTTCGAGGGCACTACCCCCAACCCTCATTTTTATTTCTAAAAATCTATATGTTTTAAACTCGTGATTTGATAGCTTTTTGTTTTCTAACCTTATTATCATGTGTAGATTTTTCTTATCTAATATGGTTTTTTGTAGGTCTTTAGCCTGCGAGCATGGTTCCTTGGTTCAAAGAGCTATTTTTTTCCTCTACAGTATCCTTTTGGTATCATGATATTATTCATTCTTAGTATATTTCCTTTAGCATACATATTCATCTAGATTCATAAACCTGCTAAAGTGGGGGAAGAATGTAGAGTCAAAAATTGCATACCCCTACAATTTCATCTACACTTTTGTATCCACTTTAGTGTCCACTTCTTTAGTATTTGTGTAGGTCAATCTTAGCCCTTGTATCATCCTCTATCCCCTCAGGATGCTCAAGACCCCTTTTCAGCAGCTGCCTTCTTATGTCAACTTTGTGTTAACCTTGTTCTTTCCTCATCTCTCATCATTTTTAGCATATTTTTTCTAGAAACTAGCACGCCACATGGATGTCTATGCATCGCGTTATTGTCCCATGATATTTTAATGTTCAAAAGGTCATCCCTGAATTTTTTTCCACTTTTCACTTACCGTTATCAATGGAAATGGCTTGGGATGGTTTGTAATGGCTTGAGAACCTTCTTTTCCCTCCTCTTCTCCCTTTTAAATCTATCTCTTTCACTTTATTACTCTTACTCTCTCATTCTCTCTTCTCTTTCTCTTTCTCTCAATCTTGCATAACTCTCTACAACTTGCTATAGTGGTTTTAAAATTCTCACAATGTTCTCTACAACTCTTTTGGCTCACATAGATCTCTCTCTCTCTCTATGGCTTCCTCAAGCCTTGCACGTGTATCTACTTGTCTTATGTCTTTGAGCATCTTGGGATTTATCACATCCATTTTCTATTCATTTTCTATCTTCTATTTATCTTTTTATATATCTATCTATTTGGTTGTCTATGGAGGTGAAAACATCGAAATGGGGGTTTGATTGAGGCAAACCCATTAATATCCCTAATATTTTCTCTCGGTCTTATGTGTGCAAATATTGGAGACACTACTTTGTTGGAGACTTCATTTCTTGATTTCTTGTAAGCATTTTTTTCTTCTTCTTCTCTTATTTCACTTACATTTCATTTAGTTTACATTACTTTGGTTTCCATTAGACTATGTTATTTTCCTACATTTTAAGAGTTCCTAGTAATCATAATTGATAATACTCAATTATTTTTCTAAGGAATTCTTAGTTTTTGGTTTGTATGAGACATCAACATGTCATGGGGACATCTGTGCACTGCATTGTCATCCTTGGCTGAGAGCTTGTTAGTCTATCCAAAAGAATTTTATGACCTACTCTTTCTATTTTTGGAAATCTTGCCATTTTATTCTGTCACTTGAGCTTTGTTCCTTGAGATAGTTGAGGACCATTTTCTCCTTGTAGACTCTTCTAATTCTAAGACTCGAGGGTAGCAAATTTCCTCCTCTACAACATGTTGTGCATTTTGCACACATGCCCCGCTGAAAGCAGGGACTCCCTTTTTTTCTTTTCCCTCTCCGATTGCTCATTCTCACTTCAAGGACTAGTGATATTTGGTACCTATTGGGTTTTCCTAGGTTTATCCTTTGGGCAATTACTACACTCTGGATTTGGGTTTTGGGGTCATTTTCCTTGTCCATGTGATGATTTACTGACGGATTCAACTCATAATCTTTTAGCCTTGGCCTTTGCATGATGGTTTCCCTACATACCAAGGTGATTTGCATTTAAAAGTATATGTTTTAGCTTTTGCAAAAAAAAATTGTGAGAATGTTGTTGCTGAATATTATTTACAGGTTTCTAGTGCACTAGCGTTGGAGCCTCTGGCTTTCACATTCCTCTAGCCCGCAAGCTTTTGGCTTTCCTCTAGTCATATTTTTCGCAATTTTAGAAAAGGGAAAAATCATCAAGTACTAGACCTAGGCACTCTTCATATCTATTTCCACACATTCTCAAATAGATAAATCCTAAAATGACTAAGTTTTGGGGCCTTGCAAAAAACTATTTGCAGGTTTCTAGTGCACCAGCATCGGAGCCTCTAGCTTTTGCATTTCTCTGACCCGCAAGCCTCCAACTTCCACAGTCGTATTTTTTGTAATTTTAAAAAGGGAAAAACACTCAAGTACTAGGCCAAGGCACTCTTCATATCCATTTCCCCATGTTCTCAAATAGATAAATCCCAAAAATACTAAGTGTTGGGGCCTTGCAGAGAACTATTTGCGGGTTTATAGTGCATCAGTGTCGGAGCCTCCAACTTTCACATTGCTCTAGCCCACAAGTCTCTAGCTTCTACAATCGTATTTTATGAAATTCTAGAAAAGGGAAAAATAATCAAGTACTAAGCTTAGATTCCCTTCATATCCATTTCCACATGTGCTTAAATAGATAAATCCAAAAATAACTAAGTGTTGGGCCTTTGTGAGTTTTCACTTGTGTGTTTCCATTGCCCCAGCACCAGATCCTTTGAATTTTACATTTCTCTAGCCTACAATCCTCTGACTTCCATATTGCTCCAGCCTACAAGCCTTTGGCTTCTGCATTGCTTCGGCCCACAGTGGTTTGATTTCGTCAAAATTGAAAATTTCACTCACAGACCTTGAGTCATCCTGCTTCCACATTGCTTCAGCCTGCAAGCCTCTGGCTTCCACATTGCTCTAGCCCATAATCCTTCAATCCCCTCAAAATTCAATTTACAAAAATGGAAATTTTCTCAAAATGGATTTTTTTCCAAAATTGAAATTTTCCTAAAATGGAAAATTTTCCAGAAATGGAAATTTTCTCAAAAGAGAAATTTTTTTGAAAATGAAATTTTCGTAATGCACTATAAAATAATAAATTTTAATATTTTAAATAACAAAAATTTATCAAGTGTTAATGATATTTATGGAGGTTTAATAATATTTTATGACACTGGTACTTCTCAAGATGCTTGGAGGGATAAAGGATCAATTCATTAAAGGACCAGCATATGAAACTATGTCATGTGTTGGAGGGAGCTCTAATTTAATTAAGGGGTGAGTAAATGAATGAACCTACATATGGATTCATGTGAGGCTTATTCATCCTCAAGGATATTTCAAACTAAAATTAAATAGAAAATATCAATATTTAATGCAAATCTACATGAGAATATGTGCCTAACAATTGGAAGAGTAAATCAAAAGGAAAAAAAAAGGAGGTTGCTTTTATTCCTCCAATGAGGAGTTGATCATCTAAACTGAGGAGGATGTTTGTTCCTCCTTGGATAAAAAATGAAACAGAATTATTTGATTGGATGTAAAAGAGGCATGTGTTGGCATAGCCCAATGTACTTCAAACATTAAATATTGATGCAATATGGGTCATTGAATTGGATTCAATCTTAGCCATTGATCTAAAATGTAACATCTCTAAAATTCCTATGCCTGATCACTTGTAAAGCAGATATTTAGGGAGATTTTCAAATAGTAGAATTTAGTAGTAGAAGCAAAATAGTTGGAGTTAGTTTTTTAGGAGAGGAGAGAACTAGAAATTGTTAAGCAAATGCTAGAGAAATTAATACAGTTAGGTCATTGACTTGGTGAATTTTTGTTTTAAGTTTGAAAGTGTATGGCTTCCTGCTTCTTATTCTCAAATGTTAGTTATAGTTATTTCATAATAATGGCAAAATTTTAATGAAATTTTGATGAATTTGTTGCTCATACCTTTTGTGATTTTTTTATTGTAAATTTCTTTGTAAGGTTAGTGTGAGCCAAATATTGCATTAAGTTCAATTATGAATGTTTTATTCATGTCACACCAATTATTGGGTGTATAAATGAATGTTTATAGTCTAAAAATCCTTCATTTTCCTTTTAATATTGCCCTATTTTCTATAGTTTTAGGCTTGTCCTTGGTCATGCAAAAATAGGTTTCATGGGAATTTGTCAATCTGCAACATTAGTCATTGTTATGATTAATCTCAGGTGTTAGATTAGGATCTCTCTCAACCCTAGATATATTTTGATCTTTCTTTGGGTTAGTTTTAGGAGAACCTAGTATCACTTACATTGCCACATCTGATGATAAAGTCATTTTTTAGATCTATGATCTCTAGATCAGTATGATCTCTAGAGTTGTAGTTGGGGTTTGCATCCATTTTCAGATTTCACGAAGCCCTTGTTTGAGTCTTATAGCTTCTAGTCATTGTCACCATAAACACCCTTTGTAATTATCAACAAATCACATCAACAATTGAGTTACTTTTGTATAGTCAAGACCTGAAATTCAAAACCTTGGGGTCATTTTTTGAAGCTTTCTATAGAGAGTTACCTTTTAAGAGAGATAGAACACTTGTGTTTTATTTATGTTGTGCAATACTAAAACACTCGTCAACAGAATTGGCACTAGAAGGAGGGATAATGATAAGCAACAAAGCTGGAATCTAGACGAGCCTTTATGTACAAATATGAGATATAATAGATCTCTTCATATGTGGAAAAATCCAAAAAATCATAAAATTTGAAAATATAAAAAATCTGAAGTCAAGATGGAAAGGCAGCAATTTCATGTTTCCTGTTGTGATTACAATGCTCAAGTTGACATTCCTCAGCTTCAAGAGTCTTTGAATAAGTGATTGTACCTTAATAATCTTAAGAGTTTGCATCACCTTGCACTATCAGAACAAATGCAACATTTATAATATCTGTAGACACAATGAGTTGAATTGTTTAACCTTCTTGGGAAGGATAGGAATGGATTTGCAAGGGAAAATATTCTTCTGGGAAGTGCATGAACCATTGGCTTCTGCAAAGTTGGAAGAACTTATTGATGTTGTAGTTGAGTCCTTCACAGTTTTGGTAAAAGAACAACTGAGTAGTGAGAATGTTCTATGCTTAGAAGATATGCTATTGTCCAATTGGTACTGAGTGCATAATGCACCTCATTCAGATCTCACATGTCTTTCATGTGAAGACTTAATTAATTAGGTCAAAAGTGTTGGATTACAGGACCACTAAGAGGGCGGGTGAATCAATGATCTAATGAGGAAACAAATTTTATTAATTAACTCACTTGTATTATGCAAGGAGATCCATTGAAAACACTTCAAACATTATACATATTGACTGTTGAGTGAGTCACAATGATATGTAAATAAAAAAATGATACTTGAACAAAGATGACCTATTAAACACAATATGAAAAACCATCAAGAGGAGACATAACACAAGTATTATGAGTGGAAAACCCTAAAAGGGTGAAAAACCAATCTGAAACTAAATTTTATTAAGCCTCACTGGCCAAAAACCTCACTATTACATTCTATACCTCACTGGAAACACCTCACTAGAATAAAATTATATGCCTCACTAGAAAAACAATATGTCTCACTGACAAACAAAACCATACACCACTTTCATCAATTTTAGAAGAAATAAACAAAAAATCGTAGGGTTGCTCTATTTTAGGATAATCCACTACTTGTGTGATCTATCTCTACATCAAAAATTCAATAAACACCATCTTCCTTATTCACACATACCACAACACTATTTCATCAATCAAAAATTTGACCACAAATCCCCCTTTTTTGAAGGATCAAATAACATTCACCAATCGGTTCAAAAAATCTAGTTCTGCACTAACTAATTCACATAGTAACAACCAAATGTGTGTTAATCTCTATTCTCATCACCTATTTGTTAGAATTTAAACAGACTTTAAATATCATCCATTGATCTCTACCTCCCACCATGTTATCAATTAAACAAGAGCCTTTGATTTCCTTTGGGCGATATAATGAAAGTATTTAAACTATTGAATTGGTAGACCTTAGGTGCAGGGATCAGTTCCCAATATGTTTTAGACCTCGATTAGTCACTTTAAGTGACTTTTAACTTACAAAAACAAGTCACCTTTATTTTTTCTTTTTTTAAAAAGGTTATCATTTACCTTGCAAAATATTTGGGTTTGGACTAAACTTGCAAGCACTAAGAAACCCTAGCCAATCTTAGAATCTTCATAGAATTACTAATCATGTAAATTTTCATAATTGTTGCTAGTCAGCATGAGTTTTCAAATGCAGAGCTTATTATCTTTGACATTGTTATAGAAGATGAAATTTGATGATCCATATGCATGAGGGTTTAGAGAGTAACACAATGTATCGATATGGATGCATCAACATATTAGAATGAATGAACCATTATGAGGAAATGATCAACACAATGAACACCATTATTGAAGCATCTTTTGAATCAGGAACACTGAAGTAATTATTTGAGACCATCAAACATCAATATGTTACCTTTTACCTTTCACTTTTGAAATAATACCATAAAATATCATCATCACCTTGAAATGTAGCACCAACTTTTGTATCAACACCTGAATGAAAAAGAACCTTTGAAGCATCAAGTAAGCACCAAGAACACTGTATTTTACACCATAAACACATGAACAAATACTTTGTCATTAAAAATTAACTCTAATGAACGTTTTCATGAACAATGAACTCCAATAAACATTCAACATCAACCTAATATTTCCTTTTCTTAGAATTCCATGAAAGAATGAACATCAACATCAATGGAAGAACCTTTGACATCGATTGACATCAATGAAAAATAAAGCCAAAAAACTCCCCCTTTGGCATTGATTTCAACTTAACCAAGCTTGCACATCATCACTCCCCCTTTGACATCAAATGAAAAGGACCCTTGGGTACAAAAAATTCACTCCCCCTGCAAATGAGCTTCATATCTTTGTAACAAAAAGTCAATATCACTATCAATATGATATGATGTAGAAAAATCATAACACTGTTGAACCATTTGCATAAGCTTAAAGACACATAGCACTGAAAGCAAAAAGCTTTTTATTCAAAAAAAAATTCAAAAGCTAACCATGACAAATTTTACTCCCTTCAAGACAAATAATCCTCCAAGGAAATCTTGTCCACTCAACAAAAACTATCACAGAACTCTTGCAAACTATGAAAGAGAAATCAAAGAAACTATTGGCATAGCATTCCAAAATTAATGAAACCATGCAATAAGGTAGAAAAAAGAAAACTCATTGCAAGATCACTGTATACTGAGAGCACTATATAAGAGTAACCACTTCACCAAACATAAGAGCAGTAAAAAATAATGAAGACCATTGTTAGGAATACTTCACTGCTTGAGTAGTTGCATAGCTCTTTCCAAGATCACTGCACCAAGACCAGTGTAGCACATACTATCCATTTTGCATAAAAAATTATCCACTATCAAGAAAATTTTATTTAGAAAATGTTGCAAGTCAATAGTACCACTAGATACCACTGTCATCAAGCAAAGTAGTCAACATTACCACTGTTAATTGAACAGAAAAACCTTTATGGAAAGAGAAAAATAGTACATGAACACTGTGATTAGATGGGCCTACAATAATAAATGTACCATAGAAAAATGGATCATTAACATTTTCATGGTTATTTAGGTCTTTTTCCTGTGATGCTTGGTTCATTTTTCTTTGATTTAATGTTGCAATGTGACTTAAACATTCACATTAGGTCCTAAATATTCAAATTATGTTGTCTTGTGAAGGTGTTGTGAAGTGTTGTAACACATTTCTATACTTTTCTAGACTCTTCTTATTATAATTCATCTAAATATCACCCTTTTATCCTTTATCAAGTCCTATTTCAAAGTGTTGTAAAGTCTTGCGACAAGCTTTCATGCTTTTCTAGGCTTGTCATCACCAATTACACCTTTCTTATGCTTTATTTGGCCATTTTATGCACTAATAGGCCTTAATTAAGTGTGTTTTTGAATTCAAACCATAAAAAAAAACATTAAAAGCAACTTAATTCCTAACACCCACTTGCAAGCCTAGAGTGGGACCCATTCGCAACGAGTGGAGAATGAGTCCCTCTTGGCTCAAAATTCAAAATAATTCAAAATTTCTTTCATTTTTTTATTCATTAAGACCTTATGTCAGCCTGTGATGTATTTTAAGGTAATTAGGGCATAAGTGTGTATAAATAATTTTTTTTCCATCCATTTTAACCCCAATTCATCATATTCACATAATCATCTCATACATTCATTCAAGCATTCAAGCATTATTGCATTCTTCAATCAAGCAATCATCAAGCATCTTGGAGCAACCATTGACATATCTTCAGACTTCAACAACAAGGATTTGGTGAGTTTAGGATACTTGCATGTTATTTATTCATCATTTCTTTCTTGCTTTCATTTCATTTCTTTATCAAGGGTTTAATTACCAAAGTGGTATTTGACCAAGGCAAATCCCTATACTCTAACCCTTAATCATTTTCCCCCTCTTTGCATGTGTGTTTTCAAGTCTTGTAGGAAGATTTGTCAAAGAAATAGGTGTTGGAAAATGGTCAACAAGTCATCAAAGTGATTCAAGTCAACCAAACCTTAATTCAATCTTGGAGACAACATTCAACCCATTTTCTGCAAATTTGACTCTATCAACCCGACAAGAAGACAAGTGCAAATTTGGACCCACAAACTTGACCACTGAATTTACAAAATTTAGGAGGAATTATTTTCCATCAGTGGCGAATGAGTCCCACTTTCAAGCTGAAAAGTTGATTTTTTCATAATTTAGTTCCCGACAGTCAGAAATCAGTTTTAGGTCATCTTACCAATAGCAAGACTGATTCGCCATCAGTGGTGAATGAGTCCCACTGGTCATCAATAGTGATTTTTGCAAATTCCAAAACCTTCCAGCATCAGCATTTCATCTGTAGGTGCATTATGTTAAGTCTCATTCAATTTTGTTTGCATTTGCTTATGTTTTTAGTTCATTTATGCATATCACACTGTGTTTTCAAACATTGCACATTTCATTACTTTTGAATTCATAATCAATCAATTTTATCAATTAGCTACATCTAGATCATTGTATTTAGGCATAATTACATCATACATTCCTTATTTTGAGTGAACCACCATAGTTTTTGGGGTCTATCTCTCTCCTTTTAGGTGAAAAACCCTAAGAGTGCAAGAGAAGTACATAGAACAACAAAAAATTGTTGGTTCATTTTGGTGAACCTGCATATTGAACACATTATCTTTCTGATTTGCATTACATTGCACCCTAGGACTCATAGCATTAGCTTTTTGCATTGTTTTTGCATCCTACGATTTACAAATTTGCATTAGTGAAGATCTCATATAGATTTCATTTTTGCACTTTAAAACATTACAAAAATTCAAATTTTACATCTAAAAAACCTAAAAAATCACTTTAAATTTTTGAAAAAACACAAAAAATCCACCCCTGGACTCATTCGCCACCTTGGGCGAATCATTCCAGTTGCACATTTTGCACTGCATTTTCAAGAATTTTTTGGGCATTTTCTGGATTACAATGTTTTGTTATTACTTTTTGTCATACTTTCCAAAAAAAATATTTTCTTCTCTTTCTTGCATTTTAGTTTACTTTCACTCATTATCATCATGGCTTTTTGCTTTAATAAGTTTTGGAAGTCATTGAAATCCTTAGTGGACATGTCCAATTGTTCCTTTGGCTATGATCCTAATGACCTTGAGCTTCCTCATGCTCCTTCAACTCCTCATGATTTTCCTCCTTGTGATGTTGACATCATTGGAGAAGATGTTGATAGCATGAATAAGTTCTTAAATGAATGCCTTGACAACCTTGAAGCCAATGCAACCTTCTACCCATCCATGAAAAATTCAAACCTTCCTACTATTGCACCTCATGATACATTTGGATACCTACATCCTGAAACAAGTGAAGGACCTAAGTTCCCTCCAACAGGTGGACCTAGTTCCTCTAACCAAGCAACTCAACCATTTTATGATACCAAAGTTACACACACACCAATCAACCTTGAAGAAACATATGGCAAAGGCTTTACTATCTTAAGCAAACAAGGTTGTGACACAACAACTTAGTATAACATTCACCAACTTTTGGAACAAAGACCAATAGATGAAAATACAACAGGACTAGGATATCAAGATCCCTCTCATAACGACAAGACTCCATTTGACTATTGGAGACTTTAGGATGATGGCACAATGATCTTTGATTCCCCTCTTGACTTGGATGTTCTCCTTCCACATGAACAACCTTTACATGATTCTAATGACAAGGATGCTAGGATCCCCATGGGTCCTCTTCCTCCTTCAATCCATGGAAAAGGTGAATCTAGTAAACACAAATGATCGTACAAATTGAAAAAACTAAGGTTTCCTCTCCACCCACCACCTGAATGTGAAAGGAAACTAAAAATGCTTCTAAACAGAGGTCTTATACTCTTACCACCTTCAAATAGGTTGGTCATCCATCCTAAAGATTCTAAGGTACCATATTGCAAATACCATCATGTTCTTGGACATCACAATGATGAATGTCGAACATTGAAGGACATACTGAATAAGTATCACTTCACTGATATCGACTATTATCCTATCATCCCATAGTACCCTATCATCAACCTCATCATGCACTAGTTGTAGAATTTTCCATTGCATGATCTTTCCCATCATCTATCTTGTCTCATTCTTGCCTAACACTCAGTGGGGGCAAGAAGTTGATTAGCCCTATCCTAGTAATGTGTTTGTCCTTGTCTCTTAATTGTGTTATTTACCTTTCTCTTATACTACTTGAGATTGAGAAGCCAATAACTCGATTAATGGTCGACTTAGATTTTCCTTAACTAGCCTTTTACATTTTCCTTTCTCTTTTTTTTTTATTTTCTTTGGTGTGATTGTATGTGTGTATTACGTTCCCCTGTAATGTGTGTTTGATGTTCTGCTCTCTTTGTGCACTTCCTCTATTTGTACCTCCATTCTTCTATATTTCATGCTTTATCCTTTCCTTTTTGCTTTTGTTTTGTGTTTTCCTTTTGGGGATGACACAAAGCGTAGAGATGACCTATGTCTCTTCCATGTTGACCCAAAAGGTCCTTCTACTTTCTTTTTCACTTTTTCTTGTGTTTTTCCTTTTGGGGATGACGCAAGGCATCGAGACCAAAATGTCTCCTTCATGTTGACCCAAAAGCTTTTCCTTTTCTTTTCCCTTTTCACTTATTTTTCTCCTTTTGGGGACTATGCAAGGCGTTGAGACCACAATGTCTCTTCCATGTTGACACAAAATAGACTTTATTTTTCTTTTGTTTTCACTCTCTTTGTGTCATTCTTCCAGTTCTATGTATTCAGGGAATGATGACAATTTCGATCTCTTTAATCAAAAGATTGCAGCAACAAACATACTGACCCCAAATCCATAGAACCCTTATGTGTTTGGTGTGTTCCTTTCTAGGGGGCAACACCCCTTTCTTTTGTTTTCTTTTTCATCTACATGAAGTAGCCTTACTCAGAAACATATGACTTGGCATAGGGGCTTTCCAAGTTGTCTCTCATGTCTTGTATCTTTTTGCATTTTTCTTTCGCTACTTTAAAGTAATTGCTCACAGAAAAATGTGTAGCAATTCCTTTAAAGTGGGGGCATACATTGGCATTATTCATTTTTCATTCTTGGTTCTTAGTGTAGCCTTGTCACTTCATACGATGTGTTTGTCACTTTGTGGATGACATTGGGTGTGATGTCCTTCATAAGTGTGATCTATCTTAGCATATTACATTCCTCTTAGTGGCCTAATGCAATGCACTGCATCCCCTAAGTTTTGAATATTCTATTCTTTGATTGGTCCTCTCTTGGAGACATTAGACACAATTTTCCCTAAGTAATAGACCTCGCATGAACTTAACAAGACTCCTTTGAACAGCTTTTGCATTTTACATTTTTACATTTTACATTTTTGCATTTACATAGCCACCTTGTTTAACACAACTTGCATGTTTGTGGTACCATCTTGTTTATTCATGAGTTCTAAACATACGTAGCTTCTCTTGTCTCATGAAGCACGAACTGACATTTTCCTTCGTGGTGCCTTATTAAAGTTATCAAGAGGTATAACTTTGATATGCTTGAGTGGGAAGCCCATTCTTTGGCAAGAATTTCCCCATAGCCACCAATGTGTTTGTGAGTACATACCAACCAAGTGTATGTTTCTCACCTTTTGTCCTTCTCACCCAGCAGACTGCCATGAGTTACATCGCCCCAGAGTGAGTATGTATTTTCTTTTTCAAATAAATAGCCTAGATCTGATCCACTACTAGCTGGATAAATGATCAAAGCTTGATCTGACTTTTCCCTTTTCCACTTTCTTCTCTCTTTTTCTTTCACACATGTGTTCCTTTGTTCTTATGTTTAGTTTGCCATGGTATCTTCATCCTGGGGGATTGATCATCCCTCTTGATCATTTTCATTGCATCTTCCTAGCATAAGTGCATTTGGATCCCTCTCGATATGGATGGCTACTTTAGTGTGAGTTTGAAGCAAGTTCATCCTCTCACTAAAGTGGGGGCTAAATGTACCATAGAAAAATGGATCATTAAAATTTTCATGGTTATTTATGTCTTTTTCCTATGATGCTTGGTTCATTTTTCTTTGATTTAATGTTGCAATGTGACTTAAACATTCACATTAGGTCCTGAATATTCAAATTATGTTGTCTTGTGAAGGTGTTGTGAAGTGTTGTAACACACTTCTACACTTTTCTAGACTCTTATTATTATAATTCATCTAAATATCACCCTTTTATCCCTTATCAAGTCCTATTTCAAAGTGTTGTAACAAGCTTTCATGCTTTTCTAGGCTTTCATCACCAATTACACCTTTCTTATTCTTTATTTGGCCCCGTTATGCACTTATAGGCCTTAATTAAGTGTGTTTTTGAATTCAAACCTGACAAACAACATTAAAAGCAACTTAATTCTTCACACCCACTTGCAAGCCTAGAGTGGGACCCATTCACCATGGGTGGCGAATGAGTCCCTCTTGGCTCAAAATTCAAAATAATTCAAAATTTATTTCGGGTTTATATTCATTAAGCCTTATGTCAACCTGTGATGTATTTTCAGGTAATTAGGGCATAATTGTGTATAAATAATTTTTTTCCATCCATTTTAACCCCCATTCATCATATTCACTTAATCATGTCATACAAATTCATTCAAGCATTCAAGCATTATTGCATTCTTCAATCAATCAATCATCAAGCATCTTGGAGCAGCCATTGACATATCTTCAGACTTCAACAAGGATTTGGTGAGTTTAGGACACTTGCATGTTATTTATTCATCATTTTTGTCTTTCTTTCATTTCATTTCTTTATCAAGGGTTTAATTACCAAAGTGGGATTTGACCAAGGCAAATCCCTATACTCTAACCCTTAATCACTTTTCCCCTCTTTGCATGTGTGTTTGTAGATCTTGTAGGAATATTTTTCAAAGAAATAGGTGTTGGAAAATAGTCAACAAGTCATCAAAGTGATTCAAGTCAACTGAACCCTAATTCAAGCTTGGAGACAACATTCAACCCGTTTTCTGTAGATTTGACTCTGTCAACCCGACAAGAAGACAAGTGAAGATCTGGCCCCACAAACTTGACCCTTGAATTTGTATAATTTTGGAGGAGGACTGATTTGTCATCAGTGGCGAATGAGTCCCACTTTCAGGCTGAAAATTTTATTTTGTCAGAATTCAGTTCCCTACAGTTGGAAATCAGTTTCAGGTCATCTTATCAGTAGAAAGACTGATTCACCATCAGTGGTGAATGAGTCCCACTGGTCATCAACAGTTGAATTTTTCTAGATTCCAGAACCTTCCAACATTAGCATTTCATCTCCAGGTGCACTCTGTTAAGTCTCATTCAATTCTATTTGCATTTGCTTATGTTTTTAGTTCATTTCTACATATCTTACTGTGTTTTCAAACATTGCACATTTCATTAGTTTTCCATTCATAATCAATCAATTTTATCAATTAGTTGCATTTAGATCATTGCATTTAGTCATAATTACATCATGCATTCCTTAGTTTGAGTGAACCACCATAGTTTTTGGGGTCTATCTCTCTCATTTTAGGTGAGAAACCCTAAGAGTGCGAGAGAAGTACATAGAACAACAAAAATTGTTGGTTCAAAAACTCATAAAGAAAATTAAATGAGATCACCACTATCAAGGAAATTTCTATCATCCACTTGACCTGTTGTCAAGCAAAGATGTGATAAAAAACACTATCACAAGAAAGCCATTTTTTTTCACTATCACAACCAAACTAAGCATGGAGAGCATGGTCATATTATTAATACCATATTGTAGCTAACAACTATCACTAACCACTTTAAAAAACTATCATGAACCACAAAAATGAACTCTTTTCAAGGCATAGCACTAGAAAATATTGAATGTGGACTTCCAAAAACACCATACTATTGTTCAGGTATATAGAATAAAGAGATAAGCTCCCCCTAAGAACCTGCTTAAATGATCTGACTTAGTGAAGAGGGGTACGATAAAGAACACCTAGTCTCTCTCTTAACTTCTCAAAAACCTCCTTGGCTAATGGTTTTGTGAAGATATCAACTATCTGATCACTTGATGCCACATCATCCAAAGCAACCTCATTTTCCAAAACTTTTTCCCTTGAGAAATGATATCTAATTGCAATGTGCTTAGTTCTTGAGTGCATAACAGGGTTCTTGGAGATATTTATTGTACTAGTGTTATCACATAGAATGGGAACAAGTTGAGGTACATCTACCTTAATTTCCTTGAGAGTTTGAATCATCCAAAGTACCTAAGAAGAACATGAAGCAACAACAATATATATTTTTCTTCTACAATTGACAAGGACACTGATTCTTGTTTCTTGCTATGTGAGGATACTAACTTTCCACCCAAGAAGAATGCTCCTCCACTAGTACTTTTTCTATCATCAAAGCATCCTACCCAATCAGCATTAGTATATGCAAGCAAAGTGAAATAATTAGATCTAGGATACCATAAGCCATAATCTATTGTTCTTTGACATATCAAAAAATCATTTTGACTCTATACAAGTGAGATTGCTTGGGAGAGGATTGAAACCTTTCCAAAAAACATATTGCTCGAATAATATTAGGCCTAGAGGCTGTTAAATACAAGAGACTACCTATCATAGATATGAACAGAGACTGATCTACATTAGGTGAGTCATCAACCTTACTTAACTCACAACCTGTTACCATAGGAGTACCAATAGGCCTGCAATCTTCCATTTGAAACTTATTGAGCATTTCTTTTACATACTTAACTTGAGAGATAAAGATTCCCTTGTCAAGTTGTGAAACCTATAAGCCAAGAAAGAAATACAACTCTCCAAGCATGGACATTTCAAATTCATATTTCATAATGTTAGGAAAATTTTGACTCATATTATCATCATTTCTCCCAAAAATGATATCATCCACATAAACAATAACCACAAGAATTTTTTGACCTTTAGACATGAAGTATAAGTTGTTGTCCACTCCACCTTTTGTGAATCCTTCATCATGTAGATGCTTTTCTAACCTAGAATACCATGCTCTAAGTGTTTGTTTCAACTCATACAATTCATTTTTCAATCTTAAAACATAATCCCCTTCACATGGAAATCCTTCAGGTTGTTCCATATAGACCTCTTCTTCAATAAATCCATTGATAAAATCTGATTTTACATCCATTTGGTATACCTTAAAGTTTTTGTAAATAGAGAAAGCTAAGAATATCCTTATGGCTTCAAGCCTAGCCATAGATGCAAATTTTTCATCAAAATAAATACCTTCAACTTGAGAGTAACCCTTGTAAACAAGCCTTGACTTGTTCCTAACAACATTTCCATTGTCATCAAGTTTATTTCTAAAGACCAATTTTGCCCCAATAAGATGAGAAGTGTAAGATATGAAAGGAAAAGCGTTACTTGATGGGATTCAAACCCTTAACCTTTGGCTCTGATACCAATTTTTGGGCCCACATTTGTTGTTCCACCAATAGGTTGACCTGTTAATGCCTGATACAACTGCCAGAGTTAATGGATCCATGGGAGGCGGTTAAGCCATGTCACGAATATCGAGGGGAGTGTTGACCATTTGCCAACAAAAAGTTGTTTAGGCTTGATGAAACAGCTAACCACCACCACTGAGGGATCATCTATAGTAGAATATACATACACCAAATCAGAAGAACACCTGGCATTTGATGGGGAACATATAGAGGTTGAATTAGAAAAATATGCAGCACTAAGCATTGAAACAATTGCCAAAGATGTTGAAGATAAGGAGGAAGCTGAAATATTTAAGACAATAGAAAATAATGAATGTTCAAAAAAAATGGAACCTAAAGTAGGAGATGTTGTCCCTCTAGAAGAAGGTCAAACATCTGAAATGGAAGATTCATCTAGTTTAGATCAGCTACAAGATAAGGTAGTTATCAATCAAACTTCCTTTGCAAGAGAATGAATATTTGATATTGATAGAATATGACAAATTGGCTGCAAGGCTCTTAAAAGATTGGTCAAGCTTACAATACAAAATAAGGCTAGAGGAATTACTATTACCAGGCTGGTGTAGGATACATGATGCATCACATTTAGAATTCACTTGTTTGTAGTGCCAAACAATAATCAGACAAATCAAGGAAAACGTAGAGTTTTCAAAGGAATCCAACATAAAATTCCCTACCATCACTATAGAAAATACATTAGATTTGGAAATACATGGATCTAGTGTTTTCTTAGTTGATTATAATTCATCAATGAACTTTGGAGTAGCAGTAACAAAAAAGGAATAGTACAGTCCAAACGATGATATAGTGGATGTATCACCTTGCAAGGATACCAAATATTTGGTGGTTGAGCCATCAATTTGTAGTCAAGGGCTTTCCCCTTCTCAAAATGACTTGCACAATACATACTCAAGAGGATATCCCAAACCAAGAATCACAGAATTTAGTCCCCTTGACATGGAAGAAGAATTTTCTAATTTCTTTGCATTCAGGGTTAAGCTACAAAATTATGATGACACAAGGAAAGTGTGTTATTTTATACTTGATGGCAGCAAAAATACTTGAGCCTCCATTCAATGGAGTAGTTGAGGCACTATATGAAGAGAAATATATTGCTTATATACATAATAGTGATAAACATGAGGAAATGCCACCAATAGATAGATACTCTGATGTGAAGCGACATGAAGATGAATCCTATCAAGTAATGATACCTGAGATGCCAGTAAATGAGGTCTCAAAAGACATTATCATAGACGATGTTGAACACCCAGAATACTGAGAGGGAGGGGGTGAATCAGTATTCCTTTAAACCAATTCAGAATAGGTCATCTGATTATTAGAATAAATATAACTACAAAGATGTATGAAAGCATGAAGACAACCACAAAATCACACGACACATGAACACCAGTATTTTTACGTGGAAAACCCAAAAAGGGAAAAACCACAATGAGGGTTGGCTCACAACATATTATATCCAGATACAATATATTATAGAAAGGCTCATTGTTAGGTGGACTCACTATCCAAGTGAACTCACTATCTACAAAGAAAGAGAAGGAACAAAGAAGGGTAGCTATATAGCCTATTTGAACTGATATAATAGCATCTATCATATGTTGGATTATAGATCCAATGAAGTACAAAATTATCTCCACACTAATCTGAAACAATACTCTACTCCATTCACAATCTACTCAATTCTACATCACACACATGTAGGTGAAACACCATACATGTCATATGTCTCGCATACAATCAGCTCTCTCTATCCTTTCATCATCCTACACTTCTCCTCTCTTCAAAATCTCAAGATACATCTCATATATATATCCATATCAAGTGTAACTTCAATTAGGTCAGCCTAATTAGAAGTAACACAAAAAAATTAAGCATATCATCCTCAAAACATTTTATCCACACTTCGCACCTTAATTCAAAATTAAATTTGCATCAAGATAGGTTTGCATGGACCTAATATAAATCCTACATAGGATAAAGTTACTTTCCTATACTCTCCAAAACATCAAATGTGTTAGGTTGGCCCAAGGATAAGACTTAAACAAACAACCTTCATATGTATATACAATTCGCCAAACGTGTGCTTCAAAACTCGATCTAAATTCAAATTCCCATTCAGTCAACATCTATTGACTTTTCTTTATCAGCACGGAACAAAATAATTATTTGCGAAGAAATGTGGAATCTCCCACACTAATACACTATACAAAAATAACTGCGGTATACAAGGTTGAACATTGTCATACATATCTTTCGAGAAATGTCATAGAATGTCAAAAAATCTTGAATATAGTTGAACCTGATGATCTCAAAACTATATCAAAAATCATGGAGTGATATCTCCACTTGCGATGGAGTGCAGACCCAAAAACTAACACACTAAACCACAAAATTGTCAAAGGGAATACTTAGCCAATTTCCTGTATAACCATTTTTTCAGACCAACTTTCTTTGTACATATGTCATCAAAAAATACTTCCAAACTATGCTATAATGATCATAACAATGTTTACACCAATGGCAACACTGGATCAAGCAATATATGCAACTCATTCTCATGTTATCAAACTACATCATCAATGACAGACTTCCAACTTCCAACAAGATGATATACCAAGCCATGTACCAGCTACAATAGGGAGTTCTCTTGCTTTGCTAGACCCTAATGTTTTTTCATATTCAAATGGTTGTAGGAAGATAGATTCATTCATATCATGTTTTTCATGACATAGAATTTCACTAAACTAAAGTGGACATGTAAGAAATTAGTGATGGTTATGTGATGTCTTTTAAGGGAAATAGTCAAGTGGACACATGGAATGTGGATGATCAACATGTCATTATGAACCTTCTCAAAGGGAAACCAAGAGAGGATGCTAGTCATGAGGACGATCTTGAAGAAGTATTGGAAAAAAAAATTCTCAGCCTCACGCGACTACGAAATTAGGTAAAACATTCCATGAATTTGAAATTTGTAATCTATCACATGGTATACTACCTAGTGGTTGTGTTTATGACCTACAAATCTATGATGCAAGGGGCATGTTACACCATGATATACACCATCCTAAATATGATGATGCAAGGTCAGATGGTGTTGTCATACATTATCTGAAAATTCAAGTATCGTTGCCTATGTTGGAGAGTACCCAAGTTGTCTTTCCTTGTTCTTTCCAATAACAACATTTATTATTTCGATTATGGGGATGTGAGAAGTAGAACCTGTTTATGGATTGACCACGGGCCTCATGAATACCCTCAATTATTTCTTTTTCCTAACTGTTTCATTGAATTTAAGGGTTATGATATTGAAACTCATTTTTATGAATACAAGGATGAATTTGCACGGTTTAGGACTGTAACCATGACTTTGCTACTTGTTCATTCATTAAGGAACCGTATAAGGGTGGGTGTCAGCTTTCCTTTTCTGAACATGGTTTATTTTGATTCTCTTTGTATATCTATTCTGATTTGAATAAATGTGGTTTGTTTTCACCTTCACTTTCTGGTTTTGGTTAGTTTAGGTTATGGTTTTTTCTTTCTTTTCCAGTCTGTTCTGGGGTCCTCTTATTTTCTTTTGGGGATGTCTTATGTGCACAACAAACAATTCAATTACCTGGGAATGTTAATCCAAGTATTTCCTTGAGAAACACTAATCATGTTTTTAGAATGGACAATGAAGGTCCTATATTAGTGTTAAATGATCTAGATGTTTTATTTAAAGAGGATAAGTCATTGGTCCAATCTAATTCTAAAGTATTTTGAAATCTTATATCTCTCACATATTTTAAGATTCTTGAGGTCGTTGTGGGTTCCTTTGTGAAGTCGTGTTAAGTGAAAAAACTAAAATTCTGCTTTAGCGCCACTATAATTCTCAGCCCAGAGTGCAAGCTTCACTACTTGCAAGTTGAAATGAAAAGAAAAGAAAAGAAGAATAAAAATAAACAAAAGAAAAGAGAGAAATTAGTAAAAATCACAAAAAAATCAACTTTCAGGAGCATTTGAATAAATCTATTGAAGCTATGGATGTCGACTAGTAGTAGAGCAATGTTCAGGAGAATCATAGTGACAACCTCATCGAGGCTATAGACGTCGGACCAATAGCGAGGCAATGTTTAGGTTGATTTTGAAGTTGAATTGGTCATGTAGCTTAGCATGATGAAGCATAGGTTCTTGTAGTCACTTAAGGAGGGAAACAAATGCATTTGCACACACATGGATTTTCAGCATATGGAAGGTTAGATCAACCAGTGATTTTGATTCTTTCATCAAGTGTTTCAATTTGTTTGGCCTAATGTGGAAACTAGAACTAGAGATTCTAGGATCGTGATTCATGTTTTTCATTGAAATGCTATGGAGCATTTCCCCAATAGAGTCACCACTTTTTATGCATTTTACACACACGCCCCACTGAAAGTGAGGACCCCCTTTTTTTCTTTTCCCTCTCTGGCTACTTGTTCTCACTTCAAGGACTAGTCATATTTGGTAATTACTGGGTCTGCATAGGTTTACCCTTTGGGTGGCAACATCGCTCTACATTTGGATTTTGGCATCATTTTCCTTGTCCATGTGATGATTTATTGATGGATTCAACTCATATTCTTTTATCCTTGGCCTTTGCATGATGGACTCCTTGCATACCAAGTTGATTTGCATTTAAAAATATAAGTTTTATCTTTTGCAAAAAAATTGTGCGAGAATTTTGTTGGGGAATACTATTTGCAGGTTTCCAATGCATCGACACCAGAGCCTCCGGCTTTTGCATTGCTCTAGCCCACAAGTCTTCGACTTTCGTACTCATATTTTCTGCAATTTTAGAAAAGGGAAAAATCATCAAGTACTAGGCCTAGGCACTCTTCACATCCATTTCACCACATGCTCAAATAGATAAATCCCAAAATACTAAGTTTTGGGGCCTTGCAGAAAACTATTTGCAGGTTTCCAATGCACCAATGTCGGAGCCTCTGGCTTTCGCATTGCTCTAGCCCACAAGTCTCCAGCTTCCACAATTGTATTTTTTGTAATTTTAGAAAAGAGAAAAATCATCAAGTATTAAGATTAGACACCCTTCATATCCATTTCCCCACGTGCTCAAATAGATAAATCCAAAGATAACTAAGTGTTGGGCCTTTGTGGGTTTTCACTTCTGGGCTTCCATTGCCCCAACGCTAGAGCCTTCAACTTCCGCATTGTTCTGGCTTGCAAGCCTTTGGCTTCTACATTGCTCTGGCCCAAAAGCCTTTGACTTCTGCATTGATCCAACCCATAGTGGTCCAATTCCCTCAAAAGCAGAAATTTCACTCACTGACACCAAGTCGTTCAGCTTCTGCATTGCTCTAGCCCACAAACCTCTAACTTCTGCATTGCTTCAACCTACAAACCTTCAATTCCCTCAAAATTCAATTTCTTGAAATAGATTTTTTTCCAAAATGGAAATTTCCCAAATGGAATTTTTTTCCAAAATGGAAATTTTCTTGAAATAGAATTTTTTTCATAGAGGAAATTTTCCTGATGGACTATAAATTGATAAATTTTAATATTTCAAATAAGGGAAATTTATCAAGTGTTAATCATATTTCTGGAGGTTTAATGATATTTTATGACACAAGTACTTCTCAAGATGCTTGGAGGGATGAAGGATCAATTCATTAAAGGACCGACATATGAAATCATGCCATGTATTAGAGGGATCTCTAATTTAATTAAGGGAGAAGTAAATGAATGAACCTACATATTGATTCGTGTAAGGCCTTATTCACCAGCAAGGATATTTCAAACCATAACTAAATGGAAAATATCAATATTTAATGCAAATTTGAATGAGAATTTGTGCCTAACAATTGGAAGAGCAACTTAAAAGGACAAAAAAAGGAGGAAATTTTGATTCCTCTAATGAGGAGCTAATATTGAAACCGAGAAGGAGGATGTTTGTTCCTCCTTGGATAAAAAATGTAACAAAATTACCTAATTGGATGTAAAAGAGGAATGTGTTGGCATAACCTAATATACTTCAAACATTAAATATTGATGTAATCTAAGTCCTTGAATTGGATTCAATCTTGGCCATTGATCTGACATGTAACATCTATAAAAGGCCTATGCCTGCTCACTTGTAAAGTAGATTTTTAGGGAGATTTTTCAATAGTAGAAGTAGAATAGTAGGAGTTAGTTTTTTAGGAGGAAATTGTTAAGCAAATGCTAGATAAATTAATATGGTTAGGTATTGACTTGGTAAATTTTTGTGTTGAGTTTGAAATTGTTATGGTTTCCTACTTCTTATTCCCAAATGTTAGTTTTAGTTCTTTCATAATAATGGTGAAATTTTAATGACGTTTTGATGAATCTTCTACTCATACCTTTTATGATTTGCTAATAGTAAATTTCTTTGTAAGGTTAATCTGAGCCAAATATTGCATTAAGTTCAAATAGGAATATTTTTTCATGTCACTCCAGTTATTGGGTGTATGAATGAATGTTTATAGTCTACAAATGCTTCATTTTCCTTTGAATATTGCACCTTTTTTGTGTAGTTATAAGCTTTTCCTTGGTCAAGCAAAAAAAAGTTTCATCAGGATTTTTCAGTCTACAACATTTGCCATTGTTATGATTAATCTTAGTTGTTCGATTAGGATCTCTCTCAACCCTATATATTTTGATCTTTCTTTGGGTTAGTTTTAGGATAACATCACTTATGTTGCCACATTTGATGATAAAGTCATTTTCAGATCTCTGATCAAGAATTGCAATTAGGGTCTGTATCCATTTTCAAAATTCACAAAGCCCTTGTTTGAGTCTTATAACTTCCAATCTTTGTCACCATAAATTCCCTTTGTGATTACCAAAAATCACATCAACAATTGAGCTATTTTTGCATAGTCAAGGACTAACATTCAAAACCTTGGGGTCATTTTCTAAAGTTTTCTACAAAGAGTTACCTATCAAGAGAGATAGAACACCTATGTTTTATCTGTGTTGTGCAGTGCTAAAACACTCATCAACACAATGATTACTCAATTCCAAAGTATAATAAAGCAATAGTATAACCTAAACTAATCATGTTAAATCTCTTTTTTTACAAGCATAAATAAAACCAATAAAAGTAATAAATATGATTCATAAATATGTTCAGTAAAGAGCAGTTGAAATTTGGTAATAAGAATATTTTTTGTTTCATGCATCGTGGACCAAAACCAACTGCACTAACATATCCAAGTGGATAGGTAAATTCTATGGAAGGTATTTGTTCATTCTCCAAATCACCTGATCATTTCAAAATGTACTATTTTGACATAGTCTCTTACGAGCCCTAAGAGCAAGAAACTGTCAAATTATGGCAGAGTGGTTCTCAAAGCTCGTGGCACCTGAGAATGTTTTTTCTACACATAAATTCCATATGGCATCCCTTCACATTAACCTCTTCCAATTTTTGTCAACTCAACACCATTTGACCATGCCAACTTAGAATACAAACTTGCAAAAAGTGTTAGTAAAGAGCAGTGCAAATTTGGAAAGAAGCATATTTTTTGTTTCATGCATCTTGGACCAAAACCAACCATACCAACACATTCAAGTGGGCAGCTAAATGCTAGGGGAGGGCTTTATTTTTTCTCCAAGTCACCTAATCATTTCAGAGTGCACTACTCTAACATAGTCTCTTAAGAGCCCTAAGAGCAAAACACTGCCAAACTATGATAGAGTGATTCTCAAAGGTCATGGAACCTAAGAATATTTCATCTACATGTAAAATTCTATATGGAATCCCTCCAGATTAACCTCTCTCAATTTTTGTCAACTCAACACCGTTTGACCATGCCAAGTTAGAATGTAAACTTGTAAAAAGTATTAGTAGAGAGTAGTGAAAATTTGGAAAGAAGCATATTTTATGTTTCATGAATCCTAGACCAAAACCGACTATTCCAACACATCTAAGTGGGTAGCTAAATGCTGGGGAAGGGCTCTATTTTTACTCCAAGTCACTTGATCATTTTGAAGTGCACTATTATGACGTAGTCTCTTAAGAGACCTAAGAGCAAAAAATTCCAAATTATGATGGAGTGGTTATCGAAGCTTATTGCACCTAAGAATGTTTCATGTGCATGTACAAGTCCATATGGCATCCCTCCACATTAACCTCTCTCAATTTTGGTCAACTCGACACTATTTGACAATGCCAACTTAGAATGCAAACTTATAAAAAGTGTCAGTAGAGAGCAGTGCAAATTTGGAAAGAAGCATATTTTTGTTTCATTCATCCTAGAACAAAACCAACTATGCCAAAACATCCAAGTGGGTAGCTAAATGCTAGGGAAGGTCTCTTTTTAATTTCCAAGTCAATTGAACATTTTAGAGTGCATTAATGAGGCATAGTCTCTTAAGATCCTTATGAGAATATACATGAGATCCATACACATGAACAAGAATACACTTGAAATTCATGAACATACATACATACACATGATATTACACTTATCATTCATGAACACACATACATACACATGTTTACCTATAACCATCCAAATCTAAAGAATCTATCTACATAACATGTGCATTTTTAGCATACACATAAAACATCATATCCATTGTTACTCTAGCTACATACAATGTGCATGTTTATCATACACATAAAACATCACATCTATCATGTCAATATAACTAATAACATGCATATCATATTTTATAGTCCTCATATATAAATACATCAATGCACCACCCTATGGTGATCCATGATGTTTTCCTTGTACAAATCACCCACTCTTTGGATATGGTGCAGTCAAGGATGGAGGGGCTAGGAATAGGACTATCCAACCTTGCAACAAGAGTAAACACAATGGAAACTCAAAGAAATTGAATAAAAATCCCACATGGATGTATAGATAATTATCAATTATTCACTGGCAACATGCCTTGCCTTTTAGGTTATAGATTATAGAATGATATGGCGCTAAGCCCAGAAATACAATGTGAGTCAAAGCCCTTATATGACTATCACTATCCTCTATCTCCAATTCTATCTAATGAAGCTACACAATGCTTATATATATATCATTTCCCAGCTCCAGAAAAGTTCCGCGTCGGCCTTAAGAGGTCTCAAACCCCGAAGTTGATGAAACATGTGAAGGTCAGCCAAAACATATGATTTTCCTTTGATCCTTGGAAAAACATGATGTGAATTGGAATGAAGGCTCCTCGATGAATGTGCATCCTTGTGAAAAGGTTTCCTAAGCTCTGCAAGTCACGGGATAGGTCCACATACTTGAAAAGCCAAGACTAGTAAGTGAATGCTCTCTATCCAATTAGAATTGTTAGCGATATCTTCGTACTGGGATCTCCAAAACACTTGAATTATGGATATGATGTAGATGTTGCCATGAAGATCATATATCTTGCTCCATTATCTTTGATGTTACAATGTAGTATAGTGTGGTATGAAATACTAAGACTGGGTCCTGATAGTTAACTATTGAAATGCAAGAAAACATGAATGCAAATATTTTTGGTTGATGCAAGATTGCTTGCAACCTAGGATACTCCTACATCAAACACCTGAGGTTGAAGAAAATTGATCCTCTCACTTTCCTGGGGATAGAGCAAAACCAATGCGGTCTACGTCAGCCTGAGAAATCCATAATGAATCTTCCTTCGATCTTCCTTTCCATCTAACTAGATATTCCTTGTATTACCTTCCTCTGGTACTACATCCAACTCTGTTGTCTAAAATCTCCTCAATTTCCCCTGAATGATGTGCTATCTGGTCTAGAAAAACAACACCTTTGTCCTCCGGTGACTCTCCTTCATGATATTGGTATAGGTCTACAATGTTGAATATGGGTGATATTCCAAATTCCTCTAGTAGTTCCACTTCATATGCATTTCCAAAATCAAAATTCTTGATGATATTACAAGTTCCAAACTTCTTCATCTTCAACTTATTATATGTCCCAACTGGAAATCTCTCTTTTCTCAGATATACCATTATTCCTCTCCTACTGCAAACTCCTTATGTCTTCTCTTCTCATCTGCTTTCTCCTTGTAGGAATTGTTCATCTTCTCTAGATGCTCCTTGACTTGAGTATGCATTATTTCCATGAATCCTACAAATTCTTCTACCTTTGCACTCCTTTTATTCTCCATACTGATATCTCTTAATTCTACTACTCCTTTGGGTTGTTGTCCTGTCACAATTTCAAATGGTGTCTTCCTTGTGCTCTGGTTTACTAAATTTTTCTATGTAAATTCTGCTTGCGGTAGTATTAAGTCCCAATTTCATGCTTTACCTTAAGTCAAACACCTCAACAAGTTCCCCAAACTCCTATTTACCACTTATGTTTGTCCATCTGTCTGTGGGCGAATTGTCGAACTATACTTCAAATCTTTCTTCATCTTCTTCCACAATGTTCTCCAAAAATATCCAATGAATCTAGTGTCTTTATCTAATACTATACTCTTTGGTAGTCCATGTAATCTCATAATCTCTTTGAAAAATAGGTTTGCAACATGTACTGCATCACTGGTTTTCTTACAAGGTATGAAATGTGCCATCTTAGAAAATCTATCCACAACCACAAATACAAAGTCAAATCCTCTCGTTGTCTTAGGTAATCCCAACACCAAATCCATGCTAATGTCTTCCCATGGTCTCCCCAGTACTGTCAATGGTGTATACATTCCATTGTTCTAACTGTTTCCTTTTTCAACTTGACAAATCCTGTAGCTTCGAACATATTTCCTGACATCCTTATACAACTGTGACCAAAAATAGTTCTCACTCACCAATGCTATGGTCTTATCAATTCCAAAATGTCCTGCTAAACCTCCGCAATTCTTTTCCTTGATCAAATTCTCTCTCATTGAACTTCTAGGGATACATAACTGATTGTTCTTGAATAACATACCTTCCTAAATGAAATAATCCAACCATTTTCTTTTTTCTGTCTCTACAAGTTCCTTACAAGCCTTCCATGCCTCGGCAAATCAATTTCCTCATATATATGCTTCAGTTACTCAAATCCCAATACTTCAATTTTCATCTCTGTCAACAAACTTCTTCTCCTACTCAATGCATCTGCAACCTTGTTTGACTTTCCACTCTGGTGCTTCAACATAAATGTGTAACTCTGCAAGAATTCTACCCATCTTATATGTCTCTGGTTCAACTTCCCTTGACTATTCAAATATTGTAAATCTTGATGATCCATATACAACACAAATTCCTTAGATAACAAGTAATGTCTCCACTTCTTCAAGGCTTTTATTATTGCATAGAATTCCTGATCATAAACTGAATATCTTCTCCTAGCATCATTCAATTTTTCACTAAAGTAGGCTACTGGTATCCCTTCCCGACTTAACATAGCTCCTATTGCACTTCCACTAGCATCACAGTCTACTTGGAATACCTTATCAAAGTCCGGTAGTGCTAACACAGGTTGTTTTGTCACCTTTTCCTTCAATAACTCAAAACTCTTATGTGCTCTTGATGTCCACTTGAATTCCTTTTAGTCACTCCTCATTGTCTCTATCATAGGTGTGCAAATACTACTAAAATTTCTAATGAAATTCTTGTAAAAAGTTGCTAGTCCATGAAATGATCTTACTTCTCCAACATTCTACTATTTCTCTAACCTTCTTAGGGTCCATCTTCAATCCTTCCACAGATATCAAAAATACCAAATACACTAGTTCTTCCTTCATGAAAATACACTTCTTTATGTTTATCAACAAATTCTCCTCCCCTAGCCTCTGAAATACCTGTCTGATGTGCTCCAAATATTCTTCCTTAGTCTTACTAAATATCAGAATATCATCCAGGTAAACAATGACAAACTTACCCAAGAATTTCTTCAAAAGTTCATTTACTAGCCTCATAAATGTACTAGGTGCATTAGTTAGTCCAAATGGCATGACCAACCACTCATACAACACCTCATTTGTATTGAATGCACTCTTCCATTCATCTCCCTCTCTAATCCTAATCTAATGGTATCCACTCTTTAGGTCTATCTTGTTGAAATACTTTGCTCCACTTAGACTTCCCATGATGTCATCAATCGTAGGCAATGGGAATCTATACTTCACGGTGATCTTATTGATAGCTCTTGAATCTATACACATCCTCCATTCTTCGTCCTTCTTAGGTGCAAGTAAAGCTGGTACCGCACATGGGCTCATACTTTCTCTGATCTATCCCTTTTTCAACAGTTCCTGTATCTATTTGTTTAGCTCTGCATTCCCTCTTGGTGTCATCCAGTGTGAAACTTTGTTTGGAAAACTAGCTTCTAGAATGAGATCTATATGATGAATGATACTCTAGATTGGTGGTAATCCTTCAAGCACATTCTATAATACAATATCTTGGTACTCTTTCAAAAGTTTAGTGACTTCCTTCTCCAATGATTCTTATTCTCTTGTGATTCTCTATGCATCTAGGGCTCCACACTTCCTTGGAATCAAAGAAAAACATAGGTTTTCATGTCTCAATCCATCCATAAATTTCCTTCCATCTACCAAATTGATTCTAGCTGCACCACATCACTTTCAAGCTCATCCTCTAAAGGTGTCAAGGTGATTCTATTTCCATTGGACATTATGGTATAGGTATTCTTTCTCCCATCATGTATAGCTTTCTTATCATACTACCTAGGTCTACCCAACAACATATGACATACATCCATTGGCATAATATCACACAATACTTCATCATGATATGATCCTATATGAAATTTTACTAGACACTGCTCAATTACTAGTATCTTGTGCTCATCTTGAATCCAGGATATCCTATAAGGTTTTGGATTTTTTCTCCTTTCCAAATTCAACTTTGTCACCATTTCCTCATAAACTAGGTTATTTATGCTACCACTATCAATGATAACTTTGCAACACTTACCTTCTGCTTTGCATCTAGTCTAGAACAAACTTTTCCTCTGTGGTGCTTCCTTAGGTACTTCTTTCTCCTGGAACAATGCTCTCCTCATGAATAATGATTATCCCTTCTCAAGACTTCCTTTGGAACTCATTGGTTCCACTAGTCCTTCCTCTGCATATCTGGTTCTTGCATGGTTTTCAATCTTCTTACTTTCTTGGGAACACTCAAATGCTCTATGTTCTTCTCCTTCGCAATTAAAATATGTTCCTCTGAAAGTTCTCTGTCATATCCTTTCTCATCTCTCTGGTATCCATCATTGTGATAAGAATTTTAGCATCCTCTATTGTGGAAGTATGAATTTTTGTTATCTCTCCCTTTATGGTATGAATTAAAATCCCTTTATTCCTTACGATATGAATCTCTATCTTTCCTCTGCTCTACATATGGTTTTTCTACTCCAGAATGTGACCTTCTTCTTTGAAATCTACCTCCTCTTCCTTTCTGCCTCTATTCATGTCTTTTGTTTAGCTCATCCTCCACCTTTAATGCAAACTAATATGCTTCCTCTACCAAATTCATCCTTACCAGACTCAACTCTTCTTGAATGCTCATCCTTAGCCCTTTGATATATCTTGCCACTTTCTCCTTGCTTGCTTCACTATGTCCAGTCCTGATGATGATCTTATGAAATTACTCAGTGTATTCTTTCATAGTCTTTTCCTTCTGTCTCAAGTTTTGCAATCTCTTCAGCAGCTCAAACTCATAATCTACAGGTACAAACTAGTTCTTCAATTTTTTAACAATTCTATCCCATTTCACAATCTCTTCTTTACATTTTTTGTTTCTCTCCAATTGAACTTCCACCATATTTTAGCATTTCCTTTTAGTTTAGTCTTTACAAATCTCACTCTCTCTGAATCTTCAATTTCTTCATATTCAAAGTATTCTTCAATGTCATTTATCCAATCAATCAACTCTTCACGATTTAGGTTACCAGTATAGTTTGAAATCTCCATTCTAGGTTGCTTTCCTATTTTCCAAATAGGGGTATGTGCAGGAACATCATGGAAAAAACAGGCCCTTAAGTGGCAAAAAATTCAGAAAAATCAGAGTTAGGAAACTTGATGTAAAAATTTGAATAAGTTATCTATATTATTTCAAAAATATGTAAGAATAGAATTTGTAGCAAATTGAATGTAGTTTCTAAACTACTGGGTTTTTTCTTTTTAAATAAAATTTATTTGGTGAAAATTTGAAATTTCAATGCAGTAGTACTTAAATTTCAGGGAAAAAATAAGAAGTAGGTGTCTGTCTAACCACCCTAACCACAATAAAATGATAATATTTTCTTATAATATTTTAGATATAAGTAGAGGACTCATGTCCCGATGTGATCCATATTTTTTTGTAATTTTTTCCAAGTAAATAATTAATTATGAATTTTTAATTACAACTTTTGAAAAATATAAAAACTCGTATGTCTGACCACCTTAACTTGGTCAAAACTTCATGAAATTCATTTTTTTTTAATCCTATAGTATACGAAGCATAGAATGTGACACATGTTTTGGATTCAAAAAATGTGATATAGTTTGAAAGCTATAGATGTTTTTCAATCATCCTATCAATCAGGAATTTAGTCATAATTCAAATAGAAAATGAGTAATAATTATTTATTAAATTCAACGTAAAGCATAATTTATATTGGTGGAAAGCTGAGAATCTCCTTTAAAACCCTTTTCATTTTATCAATTTTGGGTATTAAAAAATTCGTCAGCCATATACCCTACAAATACCCATCATATTGCCACTTTTTGGCCCATCATGATCCTACACATACCCATAGCCTTCAACATCTTCACCTGATCTAATTCTTCCTCTTATGTGGTTTCTTTAGTTAGGTCTGCGGCTTGAACTTCATCATCATAACTTTCATCATTAGGTCTAAGGTTTAAGCCTTTTCTTTTGTCTTCTTCAACAACATCCAATCTCACTTTCATTGTTCGCATCATTACCATCATCTCATCCATCTTTCTAGCAACATTCACACTAGTATGAATTCTCATCAGCTGCATTTTATGTTTTCACCTCCCAACCAAGAATATTATTTAACTTTATTACAGAGGCTTTTACTTCAAATTTCCATCAGTGCTCATAATGTTTTAATATTTTATTTAAAACATTTCCCCACAAGTTTTTTTGATTTCACTTTACAAAAAGTGAAAGCCTTAAAAAAAATTCATCTGATAAAATAAAAACTTTACTTGTGTTTTTAAATTTTAAACGGGAACCACCTTACCCTCCCCACTCACATGTGCATCACTGGCAAAATAGGAGAAAATAAAATAAAGCTAGCGATGGGCGATGCCATTGTGCCATCCCTAGTAAGCAGAGAACTAGAGAAAGTAACAAGCGATGAGCAATGAGAGGCACACGGGCTTTTACCATCGGGCATCGCTGGTTGCTTGAGAAAATAGAAAAAACAACCAGCGATAGGCAATATTCATTGCCCTCTGTTGATTTTTTGTGCTTGCCCTAATTCCTATTTAGATGCTCCTGTAGCTCATTGACATGGTGGCTCCTTCACAAGGCTTCAGCAAACTCAAACCCTCTTGAAATGTGATGCCTCCTTTGGATCCCTCTCCTATGGCGCACAAGAATTCCTATGTAAAAATACATTGAAATGTCAAACGGACCCCCTCTAGTAGCATGCTAGTCACAGCCCATCATTTGCAATAGAAACATTGCCTATCAGTCTCCCTTCAGCTAGAAACGATGGCGACTTCCATTTAGTACAGCGCTCGTGCTCTCCATTGTGTTCAATGGATTCCCTACTCAAAATAGAATTTCCTCAAACAATTTTAATACACTTTCACTGTATGTGCATATTGTCCCTTTTGCAAAACACACGTAGGATTTTATCCATAAAGCATTTGGGCGAAGATGTTTCATGTAGCCGCCACACACACATAGTAAACATGTGCTAGATTTTCCAACATTTTATACATCAAATCATGATGTTTTTGCAGCAACTTCAGGTACCAATATTAAAGATGCTTTGAAAAATCAAAAACCCCCTTTTAATATGCATGGTGGATGCTCCCTCGTTGTTGGTTCAGCGCATTCCCAGCCAATACAATGGTGCCTCTTTCAGTCTGGAAAATGGAGCCTTCCACAACACAACAAAAACATTTTAGTCTTTGTGCCAACTCCCTACTCTATAGTTTAGACCCTCTCAAGGTGGGTTGCCACCATTTTTTGAAATCATCCTCACTGCTCGCAACATCATACTAAACAATTTTGATACATTTCCATAGCAGGTGTAGAGCATCATTTGCTCGATGGTTGCCCCCATTTGCAGCATAAACACCTTTTGGCCTCCATTAAAATGACACAGTGGTTGCTTTCTGAAATAGAAACATTTCCCCATATTGGCGACACACCAGCTAAGACATTTCACTAGCCACTCAAGTTGTCTAACCACGGTTTTTTGGATCGTCCTCTTACTATACAGGGCTGCAAAATGCCCCCAATTTCAGAGTGGAATATCAACATAAGAACTCTTAACTTTAGGTTGAGTTTTTGAAGCTTCAATGATTCTTTTGTTGCACGCCAGCCATTTTTTTTTTGCATCTCATGTTGCCAATCATACAAAAATATCTGATGGGTTTTCATCCATTTTAAATGTATGCCTAGTACATTGCAAGCTTAACTTGATCACGTTTCGAGCCTTTGCCCACCCAGAGGTCTATGAGATATAATCTCAACTTTAAACTTCATAATTGTATAAAGCATGTCGGGTCCCAATGTGGACCCAACTAAAAAAAAAATGTTTTCAAACAAGTTTTTTCCTCAATTGGTCTAAGAAAACTTCTAAATGCTTTTGAGGTGAAAAATTTGAACTGGGTTGTCATTAAAATATGTTTTCTAGCATATTTTCATAGTGGTCAAAACTGGCCTGGTGGGTTTTCGAATTGCCCTGGAAAACTAGTCAAACAACCTCGTGGAGCCATGAAAATTCATAGACATGCCGACATTTGAACCAAGAATGCAATGCAATAATCAGTTTGGAAAAAGAGATTTTGAGGTGCAAGATATTCCATATCAGAGTTTCTTAGTCAGACTTTTCTGCAACTGTACCTATTCAAAACTAGTTAAAACTCACCAAGTCACCGCTTTGAAAAAATATCAAACCATCTCCTAGGATGCTGCCATTGGAAACATGAGATCATTTAGGTCCAATGAGTATGTGTGTGAGAGTTATTTCCTTCAATCATAATTCATCATGAGATATTGAGGTTCAAAGTTGACCTCCTTGAAACAATTCTAAAAATGCGTGTAAAATCAGAACAAACTGCATTTGCTTTTGATCTCGAAAAAATATCAAATCAAGTCCTGAGACTCTAAAATCGGACAGGGGAGCATATGAATGTGGGGAGAATGGAGAGAAACAATCCTTTCATCATGAAAATCATCCATTTGTGAAATACAAGCTCGAACGGGAGGCCACTTCACAAAACTAAAAGTTCTCAAACAACAAAATAGTGTCAGAACCCTCCAGCTTCGATTTTTAGAATACTGTCAAAACTCATTATGGAGAGCTGAAAATTGACATACATGTTCACAGATGTCACATGAGTGTGTCTACCAAGGGGTTTGGCTTGAAAATCAACAGGCTCTGAATTGTGACCCTCCAAAGTAGGTCACTTGGGCATATTCTTCAGGTGCACTTCTGAGTGTACAAAGGCAAATTTTTCAACATGGGCACTTCAAATTTGCAAAATTTGAAGGTGCCACGAGTGGCTCTGACTGGGGATGTATGCCTCTTGTGGGAATAGCAAGATTCTAGATCTCTAGGGAGTAGACCAAATGTCGAGTCAATTGGGTGCTCTGAAACTACTCTTTTATTCATCCTCTTTTTCAACTTCACTTGGTGACCCCGGGGCACCAAACGAAAAAGGGGAGTCAATTCTTACCTTTTTCAAAAACTTTGTTTCCTATTGTCTGAAGTGGATCAATATTTCTAGTAGGGATTTCCCAGCAGTTAACTCTATTGTGATTAGCACAATCAACCATACATGCTATGTTTCCAAAACTATCATCATCATCACAAAATTTGCCTGACTGAAAAATACAATCAATCCCCATTTGAAATCCATACATTTTGTAATGTATACAACCAATCTGCTCATTAACTTGATCCAATACAAGCTTATCAAATTGAATTGAAAAAGTGAAGAATTCATATTATGTTTGATCATTGGCATCACAAACCTTGGCATCATATTCATTTTGCAGATCAAACTGAAAATTTTCATAAACAACTTGTTGTGCACTATGTAAATCATCTTCAAATATATCAAAAATAAAAGATGCATATTCTGGAGCATCCTTATATTGATCATTGCAGCATGGGCACATTTTTTGGCATTTCAGGCCATGTATATCAGAACACACCTTGGTGTCATGGAAATGGAGATCATATCCATCATCAACATCCAGGAAATGAGTACATGCACTCATCTCAGGTTCAATAACATGTTTTGGTTCATTCTTCACATCCTCATTTAGCTTGATACAAAATAACTCAAGAGTAGGCTCAAGCAATTCAGCATCAACAGGGACAACAGAAAGACACCCATGTGCATTGGTAACTTCATGTGCAATATCAGTTGATATGTGTGCTAACCCAAATGTGAAAGACTCGTTGTTATCTAAAATTTCCTCATTAGCAATAGAACTAGAATCTTCATTTTCTTTCACATAAATGCTTTCCTCAAGGGATGAAAACATGTCCATGTTCACACTATGAAGATAAGGAAAAGCAAACAAGAAGCAATTGTACTCAACTTCACACTCACTAACATGAGATCCATCATTATTTTCATTTTTTGGATGTTCTACACATGGACCAAGAATTTTTGTAGTATCAACACAATCTGTAACTTTATTTTCATATGAATCAGCAAGCTCTTCAATATTATCAATGGGTAATAATGTTGAATCAAGATCCATATATTTTTCACAGTGTACTACTTGGTCAGTCCAAAATGAACTCCCTATTTCATCATCTTCTTCATGTATCACAAACATTTCCATCTCTGGTTCATATAAAAAATCATGAGTAGCAGGGGCATAAGCACATTCATCAACATGTTTATCATATTTAGCATTATGTTTTGAATTAGCATAATGAACACACACATATTTATCTTCAAATTCCTCACCACTCACACAATTAACATGCTCCATTGATAGCAAACCTGGAGTACATCCCAGGTATTCATCACATGCAATTTCTTCCTTCACTTGTGGACAAGTGACTTCATGAGAATTTATATCATTGCATCCTTCATATGAGGAATATGCTTCCAAATTATCCTCAAAAAAGAAATTACAATCCTCATAAAAGAAATCAAAAACCTCAACCTCATCATGATCCTCATCACAAGAAAATTCATCACTACATAGACCATGCTCAAAATTTCTAGAGTGAATGCTTAAGGCTGCACTTTTAGGATCATGATCACTAATTTGTAATGAAATATCAACAACACGTGCATTGTTTTCACTGATCACAACATGACATGGAATAACACCTTGTATCTCATTTCCTTCTCCATCACCTAAGATACCACAATAAAAGAATTCATGCATATTTACTTTGTTATCATCCCATGTATCCTTTTCTTCATCATTGTCGTGTTGCTCAGTATATGTGTTATTTGTGAGTTGATTACAATGTTCACCTTCTGACATATTCTTTTCACTTGTTTGCATTGTTATCTGATTTTTCTCAAGAGGACAGTTGTTGTCTCCATTTTGAGAATCCACATTTTGTGCATAACCACACTTGGTTGATTCCAAAATCTTATCTAATTAGGTACTTGGTCAAAGTTATGGGGCTTCAATTCCTCTGGCAAGGTACTCAACCCAAATTCATAGATTTCACAAAAAAAATCAATACACATTGAATCCTCAGGTCTGAAATTTTTGGGGACTTCTATCAAAGCATCCAAAAACCTCAAAAATAGCTCATATAGTGACTCTCCCTTATGTCTCTTCATTTCATACAATTCTTGTACAAAACAATTTTAATCAATATTGTTCAAAATTAGTTGATGTTCAACTTGGAGCTCACTATGATATGCATATTGTGATGATGGAGAAATCATAACAGCAAAAGCATTGTCATATTGACAATCATTTCTATTATCTGATCCACTAGTTCTATTTGCATAAAATGTGCTAAGATAACCATCACCCGCAGCCATATACCCTTTCATCATCGAGTATTTCAAATTGTTCTCAATATCCATAGCACTTTGATATGCCTGATGTAATGTTGTAGGATCTTTATCCCTTAATAGATATCTCATCTTACTATCAAATGCACCAAGATACACAACCAAACACTCAGCATCATTTGGTCTTATACTTTCTAGAATTTACCTTATTACCTTTGCAAATCTAAGATTGAAAGCAAGGACCAACTCATCTTCATTTCTATGGATTTCCATAAAAAAAATTCTTACCACACTTGGATTTAGCCTTTCACCAAATTGTTCTACAAAGGCTATCATAAACTAATTCCATGAAGCTATAGAACATTCTGGTAAATATGAGAACCAATCTCTAGCATCATCCTTCAAAGATTCAAAAAAAAGCTTCATGACAACATCCTCATGATTTACCTCGTAATCCCCCATCAAATCCATACATGTATGCAAATGCTTAGAAGTTGATTCTAAACTCTGCCTTGTGAATTTGGGAAAATATTTCCTAACATTTGTAGGAATCAGGTTTGGGAAACCTTTTATACCAAGTAAAAACCAATGGCATATACCTTTCAATAGCGAAATCCCTTTGAGGGCTTGATAAAAATTGTTTTCCCTGCATACTTTTACTTGATATTCATAGGGAAACCCTCTTGTATCCATATTCAATCATTATCAACTTCATACATAGTTATCCAATGCCTCATTTACTAATTCAATTATGATTCTAAAATATAGATCAGCTCCTAGTGCCTTAAAGCCTTCCCAAAGGCATAATTCAAAAATAAGCATACTTCTCAAATCATTACAAATATTACACATTACACATTAGAAGTATGAAAAGAACTACTACTATTCCCTTTCTTAATGCAATTTCGTCTAATAGGGAACCATTTATCATCTCAAGTCTTTAAGATTTCTCATAAACTGCTTTCAAACAGAATGCTTTCTTTATATTTATGAGAATAGCTGGAAACTTGTAGCAGTTGTTAACCTTTCTTCCTGACTGCAAATTTTGTTGATCTGGAAATTTTCTTCACATCTTTAACTAGTTCTTTAGACAAAGTCACCATCTCTTTTCACAAGGGAATAAACTTCAAGTAGTATGAATTTCTTTCAAGAATAAATCTCGTTCTAGGTTTTCTCCAACAATGGAGTCACACTCAAATCCTTTGATCTTTACTACAATCAAACCTTTTACAGGTCCAAGAACTTCTCAATTATCTGAACAAAGATGTTCAGATCCACCAAATGCTTGACTCTATGCAAATGGATATCTCTCTACTTCTCCCCAACAGAGTAGGCATTTTGTTGGTGTTTTTTCTAGCTGAACCTCGAAATCCTCTAAAGGGAAGCCAACCCTTATGCTTAAGAAACTTCAAAGCCAATGGAAAAAAAATGAGCAAAGGCTTCTGAGGTCTTTGCTCCTACTCTTTAGGCTCTGTGGGACCAAGGAGGGTGTTCCTTATCGTGTTCTTGTGATACTGATACAATGGAGAACACTTCTATACATAGATCTATTCCTACTAAGTGAAAATAGACATTCCTCATCAAAGGTTTGGCTATCCTTTAAACAAATAACTACCTATTGCTAGGAATTAAGTGGTACTTTAGATTCATAAACTGTAATTGAAATTATTTAATGATTTTCATTCTCATTTTGAATCCCTAGCCAAGCACATCACTTACTCAAATATATGTAAAATAACATAATAAAGAGACCAGTGCTTCATCAATTGGGTTAACGGAGTCAAATTGGAAACAACCAGTAATACATTAGTCATTTATCTCATAAATGGGTAGACTATTGTCATACTACCTTGTAGTATTCAACTCACTGCATCTAAAACACAACTTCTTACCAAATCCTATGCTCTTTCCTCACAGACCTGTGACTTCATTTAAGCATTTAATCAATTCCTTCAATTGAAGTAGAAAACAAACCCACTCATTCAATCAAAACAACTAAATACTGTAAACAAAAAGATCCTTAACCCTTTTATTCATAATCTGCAAGAAAATTATAGAGGAGAGTATATATCTCGGAACTAATATTTTCTCTCATAATATGTGGCTTCTGTAAAACTATTTTAAGATCATTACATACATGATTCTAACCCAAGACAATTTACTATTCTATTCATCATTATTCTATACAATATGCATTTTTCTGAGCTCAGCTGCTCACCTAGACCAATTTTTGACTCTAGAATGGAACCCTCCACAATGAGAAAATAAGAGAATAAGAAGAAACAAGAGAATCCCTATAATCAATCAGTAGAAAACACTTGGCAGCTTTCTTCTCCATCAATCAACAACAGAAATGGAAAAGCCTCTCTCTTCTCTCTTTCTTTGCAATAACCCACTTTGTCATTGTATTTGCTTGCCTCTTGATTCTTCAATAGAAAATTCACCTACCCGTGAAAATCATTCACTTAGTTCCCCTTTGTTGCATTTGATGTTTTCACCTCCCAACCAAGAATATTATTTAACTTTATTACGAAGGCTTTTACTTAAAATTTTGATCAGTTCTCATAATGTTTTAAATATTTTATTTAAAACATTTTCCCACAAGTTTTTTTTATTTCACTTTACAAAAAGTGAAAGCCTTAAAAAAAATTCATCCAGAAAAATAAGACTTTACTCGTGCTTTTAAATTTTAAACAGGACCCACCTTACCTTCCCCACTCACATCACGCGTCGCTGGGAAAATAGGAGAAAAGAAAAACAAACCAGCGATGGGCAATACCATCGTGTCATCGTCGGTAGGCAGAGAACTAGAGAAAGTAACTTGTGATGAGTGATGAGGGGCACATAGGCTTTTACCATCGGGCATCGTCGGTTGCTTGAGAAAATAGAAAAAACAACCATCAATAGGTGATATTCATTTCCCTCTATTGATTTTCTATGCTTTCCCTAATTTCTATTTAGATGCTCCTACAGCTCATTGACATGGTGGCTCCTTCACAAGGCTTCAACAAACTCGAACCCTCTTGAAATGTGTTGCCTCCTTTGGATCCCTCTCCTATGGCACACAATAATTCCTATGTAAAAATGCATTGAAATGTCAAAATTACCCCCTCTAGCAGCATGCTAGTCACATCCCATCATTTGCAATAGATACATTTGTTGGAGTATGGACAGACACTAAGAGGGGGATGAATCAATGTCTGATAGACAGACCTAAAATTTAAACCTTTTAAACTTCGACAAATACTTTTAGTTTAGATATACTTTCTATTGATAACAAATAAGAGTAATCACTTTGAGATCATTCATGAAAAGAGGTAAACAAAGATATGGCAACATTAACTCAATTCATTTAGACAACTTATACCAATATAACTTGTGTGAGATATCTTGCACTTGCAAAAGATGTGACTGACATTGTTTAACAATTAGAGCATGATGACAAAATAGATGCAACTCATAAGACTGTGTACATGAAGACCAACATCATTGAATCACTTTAAGATCACTAGATTTTAATGTGGATTTATGAGACACTGCAACAACTGTGCAACTAAATGACATATGATAAGCATTGAAACAACAAAGAGCTTTAGTACATTATGATAGATTGAAACATAACAATCTTGAACTATGAATCAATGAAAGAACATGTGATGTGATAGACTAAATGATTTTCATCACAACATGCAAAACATGTTTGGTTAAACAGAGCTTTTAAACCAATTTGCAACATATGACTGTGAAAGTACTTGTAACAATAGAATACATCAACATTGCAGAAATAAGAACTGATAATAGACATTAATGCATCTGATAACTTATGAAAATCGGATAGACATGAAAAAAAATCACACAAAGACTCATCACATAACACATTATATGTCCTGAGTGGGAAACCCTCAAGGGGAAAAAAACCACTCAAAAAATATATCACTTTATTCAGATAGAGCACCAACTCTACAAAGTTCAGGAGCACCAACTCCACACAATTTAGAAGCACCAACTTCCCAAGTTACAAGAGCACCAACTCCAAAGTTACATGAGCACCAAATCCAAAGTTACAGGAGCACCAACTCCACAAAATTCAATGTATATAACCAATCAGTGTTCTATCAATACCCTAGTAATACAAATTAGCATTCCTAGTGCCTCAATAGAAGACTATGAAAAATAATTTTCAATAAGCACATAGGAGGATGTTATATAAGACTGATAACATCTCCATTTGATACAACAATTGATATTACTGTAACAGATTACAAAATAGTTCTCAATGTAAACATTGTTACAAAATCATTTTTCAAGATTTTCAAGACTAAACAATGTATCAATATATCTCATAAATTTCTCACAAAAATGTATGTCTATAATTTCCCTCTTCCAACAACCAAGTCACTGAGAAAATGCTATCATTTTATAATCACTGAATAGTCTTTCAGAATGCAGTTTCAATAACTATTTATCCAACTCAGGTTAGAGTTACAAGAGAAGAAACCCTAAAGAGTTTTTAACTAACTCTTTGAAAAGTTTAAGCAAGAATCATTAACCTCTGCAAGCACTGCCACAAACCCAAAAGAAAACTGTCGGAAACCCAAAAAGGATTTGAATAATAACCAACAATTGTTAACCCCTTTAACCACAGTCTTTCAACCAATATTTTAATCACAAAACCCGTAAGGGTTTATCCTTGAACAAAGCAATTACATTCAACATTATAATTGTCGAACATCTGAGAAATGATATTATCTTTGAGCATAAAAATAGCTTCATGCCTTTAAAAAAAAAATCCTTTTATCATTCTTAACAACTTCCTTAAAAAATTCTCTCAAGGCCCGTAAGCATCAAGAGGGTTTTTGCATTCCCTGATTATGGTGGAAGAAAACTGAACAAATACCATAAAGATTTGTTGAGAAGTTCCATAACTACCCAGCTGAAACACGACAACAATTCTTCTGTATCCAACTTCCACAGTCGAGCTTTCAAAGCAACATATATGCAAAACTTTCAAATGCTCAGAATTCCCAAACAACAAAGGCTTCTAACAATTTATTAGTAGCAACGTGCAATCAAACATTCAACAGAAAGAATATGGTGGCTAGGGTTCTGAACCCTACTCATAACACAATGAAATGCTTTTACTAAACAACATAATTGCCTTAGACAAACCAAGAACTTTTCAGATTCAATAATGATGGATAAACTTTTGAAATCCACTGCCATACAATAATATATCAGAATATGTCGAGTATATCCCGTCGATAGCAAAAATGATAGTGTGAATATCCACTGCCAAAGATATCACTAAAAATGTCGACAACAATAACAATGTTAATTATCAAACCCAATGAATGATAGTTGTCGATGCCACAAGTTTCCAAAGACCCAAGATACATATGCCACATGTGCTACCAACTAAGCTTCGACACAAATAATAGCTAGTCACATGTATAATGTAATTATCATTTTACATTAGACTTAAACCCGATACCACACTCAAATGATTAAAGTGATCCAAACAATATCAATCAAAACAATACCGATCACCTTGTCACTGCCATTTGACTTTTTAATAAAGTCATCTTCCTTTGATAATAAGAATTGCAATGAGACCTGATAGTATCTTCATTCCATATGCCATGTTAATCAACAATAAACCAAGATTCTTATAATCATATCAAATGTCGATTACCTTAGCAAAGCCTTGTAAATAAACCAATTTCTCATAAACATTGACACAATTATATTGTCAAGTCAATATGCCATGATGATATGTAATAGAAATGCCACAAAGGAAATGTGAATAATCAATCACATTAAAATGTAACAAGGAAGACTAAGAACCTTAGAAAAAATGAATATAATGACCTTTGTCACCTTAGAGTATACAAACAACCTGAGCCTTCAAATGATCAAACTAAAAATACTTCAAGTGCAATGCCCATAGTGATGTCAAAGATGCCAAAGTAATCAAACTGCAACCTAATAATCTGAAAGCGATCAAGCATAAACCAGAACTATCCAAGCATCAATATACCTACAACCGAATAATCTAAAAGTGATCAAGCATAAACTAGAACTGTCTGAGCATCAATCTATAAATCAGATAAACACTGTCAGCCAACATCATCATATATATCAAAAGATCAACAATTGGATTATCACACAACTATAAGGACAAGCAAATCCATAATACTATTACTGAAAGCATATATCCTGTCATCATCCATCAAGCATATCATCACATATATCCTCATATCAGCGAACCAATTTTGACATCAAGGACAAACCAAAAACAACTAAGAGCCAACAACATTGCCTATCTGTCTTCATTCAGTTGGCAATGATGGTGGCTTCCCTTTAGTTCAGCGTTCAGGCTCTCCATTGTGCTCAATGGATTCCCTGCTCAAAATATAATTTCCTCAAACAATTTTAATACACTTTCACTGTATGTGCATATTGTCCCTTCTACAAAAAACATGCGGGATTTTATCCACAAAGCATTTGGGAAAAGATGTTTCATGCAGCCGCCACACACACATAGTAAACATGTGTTAGATTTTCCCCCATTTTATGCATCAAATCATGATGTTTCTGCAACAACTTTAGGTACCAATATTAAAGATGCTTTGAAATATCAAAAGCCCCCTTTTAATATGTGCAGTGGATGCTCCCTCATTTTTGGTTCAGCGCATTCCCAACCAATACATGTTGGAAAAACAAGGAAAGACAACTGAGGGGGGGTGAATCAATTGTCACAGATTATTTAAACTTTTTCAAACTTTACTTAACTTACTCTCAGATCTGATGAATGAATAATAAACCACGAACAATCAACACATCAGAAACATAGAGAACACCAAGATTTTTAATGTGGAAACCCTGTTAGGGGAAAAACCACGGTGGAGATTAGTCCACAATATTATACCCTATTAAAAGTATAAGAATAATGGGAATGCACATGCATTCAGGCACACTGCCTAGAGCTCAGTGCTCAAATACAAAAGAGGACTCATTTTCCAAAGAAAGGTTTGGATTAAAACCATCCAAATTGTGAACTAAGAAAATAGCTTCTACACAAGCCTGATTATAGTTCCAGTTAATCACAGAAAAACCTTCTTCACTCTTCGCTCAAACTTCTTCACACTTCGCTCAATCTTCTTCACACTTTGCTCTGCAATAAAATGATATTCACACATACACACATAGGAGAACACTGAGCACACTGAGCATACTATACACCAATGAAACAATTGCTCTTATATATCCGCAACATGAGATTGCATCAACAACTTAGTCAGCCAAAAATATAAAACATATTTTCAATGTTGGTCCAAATTTACAAATAAATTTGCAATGTGAATCCACCAAGTTCAGCCACAACATATTGGACACCCAAATTAAAAAATCCAACACAAAAAGACTTTAATTAATTTCACCTCAAAGATCCACAACACGCTACAACCATCATGTCAGCTAAGAACATGAAAAATTGAACATACAGAGAAAAATATTTGACCACAAGAACACCAATGAATGTGTACGTACCACAAAGATAGAGCACGATCTAGAAACATCCACGAACACTAAGAAATAACAAAGAAGCATCTACAACAACTAGAGTTACCAGAAACACATAAACTTTACTCAGGAACACTGATAAAACCCACAAAAATACTATCAGAACACAATTGTTCACAACACGATCAAATCTTCACACAGACCTCAAAAAATTCTAGAGGATGGGCTAGATACACTCAATAGAAAACCCTTTAATCCACAACAATTGATCTTTAACTTATAGAACAAGACACCTTCATGACCTTCACAGTTCCACTAGGAACCTGTAACACTTTATTTTACAATTTTCTCAATATCCTCGACATATACAACCTTCAATACATTAAATGTTAATAGTGTTGACATAAATGACAACCACATATCAGCAACACAATCACAACATCCAACAATCTCCCCCTTTTGCATTGATGGCAACACATGATGTGAAAAACACCATCAACCCAACTCCTTAGATTTTGACTCTTCTTCCTTGACATCTTCTACATGAACTTCTCCCTACAAGACTCTTCACTCCAAGGTAAGCAACAATTTTTTCACATTACTCTTCTCCCCCTTTGACATCAATGGAAAAGATAATCATTATCTTTCCACATACAAGCTTTGAACCACGTATCTACACATTTGACTACTCCCCCTGAGTAGTAGCCATAGAAACATCAATCTGGATCAAAATATGATCATGAAATGCATGGATTGATGAAAATTAATGCATCCTAGTTCATATCAGGAGAGGTAATCACCCCTAGCATCCCTCTGAGATACTCAAAAGTATCCTTCGGCAATGGCTTAGTGAAAATATCTGTAATCTTTTCTTTGGTAGGCACATACTCGAGTCTGACTTCTTTCTCACTTACTTTCTCCCTTATAAAGTGAAACTTGATTGATATATGCTTGGTCTTAGAGTGTAGCACCGGATTCTTTGATATGTTAATTTCACTTGAGTTGTCACAGTATATGGCAATGGGTTCATCATATACTACTCTGATATCTTTTAGCATATGTTTCATCCACATCACTTGAGTACAGTTGTTTGCAGCATCAATATACTCTACCTCATGGTAGATAGAGAAATGAACTTCTTTTTACTCAACCAAGACACCAGCTTCTTCCCTAGGAAGAAGGCACCACCACTAGTACTCTTCATGTCATATACATCTCCTGCCCAATCCACATCAGTATATGCATTCAAAGTAAGATCATCATCCTTAGGATACCAAAGCCCAAAATCAATTGTTCCTTTCAGATACCTGAAGATTCTCTTTACATCAGTCACATGAGACTCTTTTGGATTAGCCTAAAATCTAGCAACCATACATACAACATTAATAATGTCTGGTCTAGTCTGATTTAAGTAGAGTAATCCACCAATCATTGATCTGTATCTTGTTTTATTTTCCTTAGGAGAATCATCATTTTGTGTCAACTTACATCCAATTACCATGGGATTGCCAATAGGTTTTGAGTCATTCATGTCAAACTTCTTCAACAACTCTCTCACATATTTGGACTAAGATACGAAGATCCCTTGTCTAACTAAACTTACAATCCCAAAAAGAACTTCATCTCTCCAATCATTGTTAGATTTCCAGAAATCTGTTGCTAGACTAAAATGCTTCCACGCAAGAGAGAATGATGGCGAGAATGCTTGCTATCAATATGCAAGATTGATTCACGTTTGTGATACAAATGTACAAGATGAGGCTTGCTTATAAAGGAAAGCATGTCTGGCCAAATCTTATTTGAGCTTGCTTGAGTCCATATAGATAAAGATGAGATCCTATAACTTAGGAATTAAAGATTGCCTAAGTAAACTTATGAAGATGTAATTAAATAGTTAATTACACCAACACCCCCCCATAAGTGCAACTTAGGGAGAAGATTATAATGCAAACTACTATGGGTCTTAGGCCATGTTAGGTACCCATTTACAGATGCAAATGAAATGCAATCTCTCATAGAAAAGCTAACTTCACATCCACTCAATGATGATCATGACCCCCCCATAAGAGGGAAGTAATGAGATAAGATATCCCCCCCATGATGTATGATCTCTGCAAGTATGGTTAATGTTTGAAGTCCAATGCCTACAAACAATGTTTCTCCCCTTAGGAAGAAGCAAGAAATAACCACGGGTTCAATTGCGGCAATAGGGGCAAAGGTTTCTTCAAATATCAATACCTTCCAAATTTTTTTACCCTTTACATACTAGTCTTGCTTTATTCTAGACCACTTCACCTTGTTCATCTCAGATTTTGAAAGACCCATTTAGTACTAATTACATTTTTTTTGGTTTGGGAACAAGTATCCATGTATTATTCTTTTCAATCTGCATTAATTCTTCCTTCATAGCTTCCATCCAGTGCTCATCATTGCAAGCTTCATTGACATCTTTAGGTTCAATCTTGGAAATCAAGAAATACTCTTCTACAATCTTTCTTCTAGTTTGCACACCTTTATTCTTGTCTCCTATAACTTGATTTTTAGAATTATTTAGCTTTACATACCTCAAAGTTTTAGGATTCTCTTGAACTTTTGATTCTTTTTTTCTTTCTTCTGCACTTGCACTCGTCTCTGCTTCCTGACTACCTTGATTTTTTGGAACAAAAGGAACATATGGAACATATGGCACAATTTGAAGTTGATTATGTGTCTGAAAATTCTTCACTTTGTTTGTATTGTCTTCATCTGAATCATATCCACAATATCTGGATGATTTAGCAAAATCCTCATCAACTATGGCATTTACACTCTCAACCATTTTCCTCGGTCTTCTGTTATAGCACCAATAGGCCTTGCTTCTAGTAGAGTGACCTAGAAATATTCCTTCATCACTTCTTGCATCAAACTTTCCTATCATCATCTCTTTTGATGTAGCATTTTCTTCCAAAGATCTTGAAGTACCTAACAGTAGGCTTATAACCAAACCATAGTTCAAAAGGAGTCTTACCAGAATTACCATTTACATTTACTGGTTCAAAATGTACATAGCAGTGGTTACAGCTTCACTCCAATAGATGTGAGGCACATTTCCTTCAATCATAGTGTTCTAGCATCATCCAGACTATTATGTTCTTCCTCTCTGCAACTCCATTTTATTGAGGGGTTCGGGGAATAGATAATTGTCTTCTAATTCCATGCTCATCACATAAATAATTAAACTCTGTGGAGGTGAACTCACCATCTCTATTTGATCTTAAGCATTTTATTTTCAGACCTTTCTCATTCTCTGCCATACTTTGAAACTTTTGAACTTTTTCTAATGCTTCACATTTTTCTCTTAAGAAAGCAACCCATATCATTCTAGAGTAATCATCACTAATCAACATAAAGTACCTTTCACCATGGAGACTTCTAACTCTAGAGGGACCACATAGATAGTATGTATCAACTCCAGTAATCCACTTGAATTATGTTGTTTGCTCCAAAAAGAAACCCTAGTATGTTTTCCCATCTAACACTCCTTGCAAATTGTGCTAGCGGGCTTTACTAGCTTAGGTAGATCACTTACTACTTGAGTGAAACTTATTTTGACAATGTTATCAAAATTCACATGACACATCCTTCTATGCCATAACTAGATTTCATCTACTTGAGCAATTAAACAACTTTCACTAGCAGCATTCAGGTGAAAAATATTACCTTTTGTCTGTTTACCTAAAGAAATTACATTTCCAGAGCTTCCATATATCCTACATCTTCCATCTTTGAACTAAAGATCATAACCCTTGTCCAGCATCTGTCCAACACTCAATAGGTTGTACTTTAAGCCTTTAACATAAAGAACATCATCAGTGTTATGCTTACCATCAAGACAAATAGATCCTCTGCCATGAATCACGAAAGCATTGTTATCTCCAAATCTTACAACCCCATCGTCATACTTCTCTAGACTTACAAATTTTCTTTTGTCACCAATCATATGATGTGAGCATCTTCTTTCAATGACCCACTCATCCTTTTATTCAATTCAAGTTGTAGGAGCTTTCTCAACTTTAGCAGATTCAGTAGCCACTATACTATTTTCCTTGATAGCAATGAAAACCCAATCATCTTCATTTTCATTCTCTTTATTAGACTCGTCATCAGTCACTCCTTCAACAAAGTAGCATTTCTTTTGAAATCTAGATTTGTAAGGCTTAGATCTAGGGACTCTTTCAAGACACCTTGAAGCAAAATGACCTATTTTACTGCAAGAAAAACATTTGATAGGCAGCTTTCCTTTATACTTACCTTTTCCTCTACCTTCTTTCTTTACAATTAGTGCTTCCAACTCTTCTACTTCTCTTTCTTCATCTTCAAGCTATTTCATTTCTTCCTCATACTTGAATGTCTTTCTAGAACTCTCTCTCGAATCATATCTTTGCTTGTTTCTTCCCGATACAGTAGCCTTAAATGCAGTTTCAGTCTTAGGAACAGAATCACCAAATTCGCTTAACTTAAAAGTAGCAAGTTTACCAATTAGTGTATCCCTTGTCACATTCGTCAATGATCTGGTTTCTTCAATAGCATGAGCCTTTGGTTTGTAGGAGGGAGGAAATGATCTAAGCACCTTAGCCACAATTTCTTCCTCATCCAGAATACCACCAGCACATCTAATTCACATCACTAGTTCATTTACTCTATGCATAAAAGAAGAAATATTTTCATCTTCACCCATCTTCATATTTTCATACTTTCCTTTCAAACTATGTAGCTTAGCCATCTTCACATGTACATCTCCTTCATACAAATTTTCTAGCTTCGTCCACATCTCATGAGCTGTCTTTAGACCTAACACATTTGTCATTTCCGAATCTGGTAGAGCATTCAGCAAAGCTTCCATAGCTCGGACATTATTCTCAGCCTCTTTAACCTCATCAATAGTGGAAGGACCACTCACATGAATAGCATATCTATTCTTTGTAATTTTCCAGAAAGGTTCACCAATACACTTCAAATGACACTTCATCCTAGCTTTCCATAATGAGTAGTTTGTTCCATCAAATCTAGGACTATCATTCTTGTATGATGCCATCTCGGATCACCTCAAGCTTTTAAACTTCTTCAGAGGAACCTACTTTGATACCAATTGTTGGAAAAACAAGGACAGACAACTGAGAGGAGGGGGTGAATCAGTTCTCACGGATTATTTAAACTTTCTCAAACTTTACTTAACTTACGCTCATATTTGATGAATGAATAATAAACCATGAACAATCAACACATCAGAAACACAAAGAACACCAAGATTTTTTATGTGGAAACCCTGTTAGGGGAAAAACCATGATGGAGGTTAGTCCACAATATTATACCCTCTTAAAAGTATAAGAATAATGGGAATGTGCATGCATTCAGGTGCACTGCCTAAAGCTCACTGCTCAAATACAAAAGAGGACTCATTATCCAAAGAAAGGTTTGGATTAAAACCATCCAAATTGTGAACTGAGAAAATAGCTTCTACACAAGCCTAATTGCAGTTCCCATTAAGCACAAAAAACCTTCTTCACTCTTCACTCAAACTTCTTCACACATCGCTCAATCTTCTTCACACTCTGCTCTACAATCGAATGATATTCACACATACACACATAGGAGCACATCGAGCACACTGAGCATACTATACACCGATGAAACAATAGCTCTTATATATCTGCAACATGAGATTACATCAACAACTTAGTTGGCCAGAAATATAAAACATATTTTCAATGTCGACCCAAATTTACAAATAAATTTGCAATGCTAATCTGGTGTAGGAGCACCTACACCTTAATGGTGAAATTGAGGTCTTGAAAGATACCTAGGAGGGTAGTAAGTAGGATAGTGTTGGTTTTTTGTTGTTTTGTTTTAATAAGGTCCCATAAGACCATTTTTAATGTAATAAAAGGCTTGGGAGGTCATTTGAAGGGAAGATTGTAAAAGGTTGTTTATAAGTTGCAAAGTTTGACATTAAAAGTTGTCAACTTGTAATTTGGCAATGTAATAGGTTATGATTGTTTAAAAAGTTGTTAAGGGAATTTATGTATGTTGGAGGGGGTTGGTTGAAGTTGGAAATGTATAAGAATACCTTGCAAGCCTGAATGAGGGGTTAATGAATGCATCTTCTAAGAGTATATGCTCTATTTTAACGCCAATAACTGTGTTTTTCTAGATTTTTTCCTAGGTTCTGGTGTGGTACAGACCCATGCAAGTGCGGTATCATTTAAAATCTTTCATGATTTCAAATTAAATGTGTTTACATTTCATTTGTTTTGTTTTGGAGGGATAACTTATCATTTTGTAGAAGAAACTTTAAGAACACAGGGTCTGCCCTATTTCACAGTTTTAAGGGTTTGAAGTTTACATTCTAATGAATCTCACCAATCCACCCACTATTTTTGCACTATAACTTGGTGGATTGGTGTGTAATGTGGTAGTGTAGGTGTTTCTATGTTTTAGAAGGAGAAGGTGGTTGTTAAATTGATAATGGAGTAATATCTTAGGCTAGGCAATGATGTTTTACCATAAAAATGAGAAACCTAAGTAGTGATTTTGAAAACTAATGAAGTTGATGGCCTTATGAGTGTTTATTATGATTTTTCAGAGGTATTTAAAGGTGTTTGGAGTAGTGGATTGACTTGGGAATCCTTGGAAGTGTGAATTCCAACAAAACCCTTGTGTTTTTGCTTGTTTTGGAGGGTTTCATGGTGTAGAGTGTTAGAAGCCTAATAATGGTGAACTAATTGTGGATTCAATGGTTTTTGGGCATTTAAATTGCTTCCATAAGGTTTCAAAGGGTTTGGTGTAGTTTAGAGGGTACTCTCTTTGAAAAAGAGGGCTAATTCACTTGGTTTTTCTATGGTGGGTGTAATGGATCTTTATGTTGGTCCAAAAGAATTGATGTTGGGGTTTACATATGTTGTATAACTTGAAAAAGGGTATCTTAATCACCTCTAATTTTTTCAGATGTTTTGGAAAATTTTGATGAAAAATCCCTAAAACTAGGTTCGCACTACTACTAGGTTACATGGGTGAAAGTGATAAATTATGCTTCTAATTTGTCAAAATTTGAGGATTGTTTGAATTTCTCTAATAGGCCATTTTAATCTTGTTAGATGCCTCTTGAATGCAGGTTGTCACTTTGATTGAGTTTGAGCCTCCTGGGTCTACATCAGAATCCACCAAGGTCAGCCACAACATAGTGGAGACCCAAATTAACAAATCCAACACAAAAAGACTTTAATTAATTTCACCTCAAAGATCCACAACACACTACAACCATCATGTCGGCCAAGAACATGAAAAACCAAACATACAAAGAAAAATATTTGACCACAAGCACATTGATTGATGTGGACGTACCACAAAGATAGAGCATGATCTAGAAACATCCACGAGAACCAAGAAACAACAAAGAAGCATCTGCAACAACTAGAGTTACCAGAAACACATAGACTTTACTTAGGAACACTGACAGAACCCACAAAAATACTATCAGAACACAATTGTTCACAGCACGATCAAATCTTCACGTGGACCTCTGAAACTTCTAGAGGATGGACTAGATACACTCAACAGAAAACCCTTTAATCCACAACAACTCATCTTCAACGTACAGAACAAGACACCTTCATGACCTTCACAGTTCCACTAGGAACCTATAAGACTTTCTTTTACAATTTTCTCAATATCCTCGACATATACAACCTTCAATACATTAAATGCTAATAGTGTTGACATCAATGACAACCACATATAGCAACACAATCAAAGAATCCAACAATACAATGGCACCTCTTTCAGCCTGGACAGTGGATCCTTCCATAATGCAACAAAAACATTTTAGTCTTTGTGCCAACTCCCTACTCTGTAGTTCATACCCTCTCAAGGTGGGTTGCCACCGCCTTTTAAAATCATCCTCACTACTTACAACATCATACTAAACAATTTTGATACATTCCCACAATGGGTGTAGACTATCCTTTGCTCAATGGCTACCCCCATTCGCAACAGAAACACCTTTTGGCCTCCATTAAACTAACACAGTGGCTACTTTCTAAAATATAAACATTCCCCCATATTGGCGCCACACCAGCAAAGACATTTCACTCACCACTCAAGCTGTGTAACCTAGTTTTGGATCGTCCTCTTATTGCACAGGGCTGCAAAATGCCCCCAATTTCAGAGTGGAATATCAACATAAGAACTCTTAGCTTTAGGTTGAGTTTGTGAAGCTTCAATGATTCTTCTATTGTACGCTAGTCATTTTTTTTGTGTCTCATGTTGCCAATCATACAAAAATATCTAATGGGTTTTCATCCATTTTAAATGCATGCCTAATACATTGCAAGCTTAACTTGATCACATTTTGAGCATTTTCCCACCGCCTTTTAAAATGTCTATCCTCACTACTTACAACATCAAATACATGAACTGTAATATTATGATACATTCCCTACTTTTCACATGATTGTAGTATCTATCCTAATTGTAGCTCAAAACACAATGGGCTCTTCCCCCATTCCTAGCAACAGTATAAATCAATGTTGTGCATCGTTTTCCTCCTTTGGCCTCCATTAAACTAACACAGTGGCTACTTTCTAAAATCAAATACTCAACATTCCCCCACAAATTGGCGCCATGTCACCAGCAAAGCAACTGTACCTGTTCAAAAAGGAACTTATCAATGGAGTCCATCCCATCTCCAGGGCTTCCATTGCCCCCATTTAGGTCCAATCTTAGTTTGCGATGAGGAATTGTCTCATGTTGAATCATATATCATCACAAGATACATTGCAAGAGGAGTCCCAGGCATAATACATATGGATCCTCATAATCCTTGCACAAAAAGTACATGTAGCTATTCAAACTTAGCTTGTGACTTTATCCCATGGTAACCCAAGTTCAGTCACATTTTCTTTCAACACAAATTGTTGTCTTTGCCCTCAGAAACAAAGAATTCCATGAACTGATTCTTTATTTTGGATGTTTATCATATGATAGAGACATCCCTTCTCATTTGACTACTTTTCACATTGTTGATAAGAGACTCAGGACTCAACCTAACGTATCTCAAATGTCGGTTCCTAATTGTAAACATCAAACTAGAACTCTGTTTTCAAAACACACATGCTTCTTGGTTGCTCATTTGTGTTCCCCAAAGGTCTATGAGATATAATCCTAGCTTTAAACTTCATAATTGTATAAATCATGTCATGTCCCCATGTGGGCCCGGCTATCGTTTTCAAACAAGTTTTGTCCTCAATTGGTCTGAGACATATTTTGAATGCTTCTGAGGTGAAAAAATAAATTGGGTTGTCATTAAAATATGTTTTCTAGCATATTTGCACAGTGGTCAAAACTGACCAGGTGGGCTTTGGAATCGCCCTGGAAAAATAGTCAAATGACCTCATGGAGCCATGAAAATTCATAGACATGTCAAAATTTGAACCGAGAATGCAATGTAACAAATGGTTTGGAAAAAGAGATTTCGAGGTGCAAGATATTCTATGTCAAAGTTGCTCAGTCAGACTTTTCTGCAACTGTACCTATTCAAAAACCAATTAAAACTTACCAATTCACCACTTTGGAAAAATATCAAACCATCTCCTGGGAGGCTGCCATTGGAAACATGAGATCATTTAGGTCCAATGAGTATGTTTGCGAGAGGAATTTCCTTGAATCATCATTCATCACAAGATATTGAGGGTCAAATTTGACCTCTTGAAACAATTTTGAAAATGCAGTTGTAAAATCAAAACAAACTGCATTTTCTTTTGATCTCAAAAAATATCAAATCAGGTCCTAAGACTCTGAAATCAAACATGGGAGCATATGAATGTAGGGATAATGGAGAGCAACAATCCTTTCATCATGAAAATCATCCATTTTTGAAATACAAGCTCGAACGGGAGGCCACTTCACAAAACTGAAAGTTCTCAAATAGCAAAATAGTGTCAGAACCGTCTAGCTTCGCTTTTCAAAATACTGTCAAAACTCATCATGGGGAGCTGAAAATTGACATGCATGTTCACATATGTCACATGAGTGTGTCTACCAAGGGGTTTGGCTTGAAAATCTACAGGCTCTGAATTGTGACCCTCCAAAGTAGGTCACTTGGGCATATTCTTCAGGTGCACTTCTGAGTGTGCAAAGGAAAATTTTTCAAGATGGGCATTTCAAATTTGTAAAATTTGAAGGTGCCACCATACTACTTGGTGCAGTCAAGGATGGAGGGTCTAGGAATAGGACTGTCGAACCTTGCAACAAGAGTAAACACAACATAAACTCAAAGAAATTGAATAACAATCCCACATGGATATACAGATAATGATCAATTATTCATTGGAAACATGCCCTACCTTCCGGCTTATAGATTACAGAATGATATGGCACTAAGCCTGGAAATACAATGCAGGTTGAAGCCCTTATATGACTATCACTATCCTCTATCTCCAATGTTATCTAATGCAGCTACACAATGCTTATATATATCATTTCCCAGCTCCAAAAAAGGTCCACGTTGGCCTCAAGAGGTCTCAAACCCCAAAGTTGATTAAACGTGTGAAGGTTGGCCAAAATGTATGATTTTCCTTTGATCCTTGGACAAACATGATGTGGATCAGAACAAAGGCTCCTCGATGAATGTACATCCTTATGAAATGGTTTCCTGAGCTCCTGAGCTCCACAAGTCACGGGATAGGTCCACACACTTGAAAAGCCAAGACTGGTCAGTGAATGCTCTTTGTCCAATTACAATTGTTAGTGATATCTATGTACTGGGATCTCCAAAACACTTGAATTCTGGATATGATGTATATGTTTCCATGAAGATCATATATCATGCTCCGTGAGCTCTGATGATATAATGTGGTATAGTGCGGTATGAAATACTGAGACTCGGTCTTGACAGTTAACTACTGAAATGCAAGAAAACATGAATGCAAATATTTTTAGTTGATGCAAGGTTGCTTGCAACCTGGGATGCTCCTACATTAGGATACATGCCATTCAGATCAATCTACCACCCTAAGATGTACAAATTGTATACATATCATATTTCACTCTTTATGGCTACCTGCCATTCTCATCTCTACCACCCTAAAGTGTACAAATTCTATGCATATCATGTTTCCCTCTCTATGGATACATGTCATTCTCATCTCTACCACCCTAAGGTGATCCCTATATTTTTCCTCATAGAATCCAATCATTCTCCCTCACTTCTATAAAAAACAAATAGGCCTACATATAAATATAGATAAATTATTGAGCATAAGAAACATGATCTACAAACTAAATATGATGCAAGATTAATAATCACTACTTATAATTCTATCATAGAGTCACCTTATGAACTATATGATGGATTAATTGTGATTTTAACCTTGTCATGCTCCAAACTTGAGTGTAGTAGATCTGTATATAAATATATACAAATTGTTGAGCATAAGCAACATGAACTAGAAATTTTTAACTTAACATTCTCTTTAATCAAATATATATGATGGAATATTAGGAATCACTACTTAAGAATTATATTTGGATGTCACCTTGAATGATATGTGACCATTGCAAAAGTTATAACTATTGATCTAAATTGTCTTTCCTCGGCTTGAAATTCTCTAAAAACCTACACATATAAACAAGTAAATTGTTAAGAAAAGCAGCCTTGAAGACCTATTTGAAACTCAAAAATGGTCAATTTATTGTCATTGTAACCTCCTCATACTCCAAACTTGAGTGTAGTAGACCTGCATATAAATATAGACAAATTATTGAGCATGAGTAACATGAACTACAAATTTTGAATTGAACATTCTCTCAAACCAAATATGGTGTAAGATTAAGAATCCTTATGAATTATATGTCAATACATTACACCATCATAACCTCATTGTACTCATAACAAAACCATCGATGTATTGATCTAAACGAGTTGAAAATATACCTTTGTTATCCTAAAAACCTACATTTTTATATACCAATTAATTTTTATTCAAGATTCTAATGTACTTTAATCCAACCCATAAAAAACATGAATCTAAATAAGATGAGCAATATCATACCTGTCCTAGATAGAAAAAATAGATCTTCTACTCAAGTGTGCTTGAGGGGTCATCTCTTATCTTCAAATTTTCCAATATTTCTTAATGATCAACAATAGTAATCATACATAGTTATTTTTTTCTTGGTTTGGAATGATGCTTCAATAACTTAATATTCATTACCACAACTAGGTGTGAATACATGAGTATGGTTTTGTTCTTCTAAAATTCCTCAAATGTAGGAATGCCATTCTTTCTAATCATATATGTTCACAACCAAGTTCCAACAATAACAATTGATCTTGTAGGATATGTGAACCCATCATCATCTATCATAAGTTGTGTTATATATTTTCTTCCTTGAACACATTGTACCAACAAATAGTCTGATATATCTTCATTCCCATGTGGTGTAACAACTATATAAACACATCTTGGTTGTACAATTTTTGAAATATGGTCATAGTCAAATGAACTTTCCATTTCAATGAGTAAAGATGAATGATATTCATATAAAGGGGTTAAAGATATTGTGGAATCCATGTATCTACCCACTCATTTGACTCACAAATATCCCACTCACATTTAAAAAAACTTTGAAAAAAAAAAGCTAAATCTTGCATCTAAATATTCCATGTACTTGCATCTAAGCTTCAAAATGAATGCATCTTTGAAAATTCCCTAATTGGCTGACAATCCAATCTCTCTCCTGCTTTACCTTCATCAACCAACCAAAAGAACCTACACACTTTTGAATCAAGTTCCCCTCCTTGTGACAATGCATAGTTACACCACTCAACAATTGAACTTGCATCAACGAATGCAACACCACCTCTAATCTTTAGTTTTTTCTTTAAGTAGATCCCTCTTTACACATGCATTGGCTCCATCATGCTCCCCCTTTCCATGCCAAACTTAAAAAAAATCCAAATATGAGGTATACCCATCTTTGCATGTATTCTACTCAACCAATAAAACATACAAGCATTCTTGAATTGATTGGTGTAATTATCTAACCAAATGAGATGTTGAACCATTGTAATATCTTTTTCCTACAATAACTCATTTTTTAAAACTTTATTGTACATACTCTAATGAATGAGATCAATCATCACTCGTGTAAAAATGGTACTCCCTAACTATATTCTTATTCTCTTATTTACTATAAAGGGCATGTCTATATGTGATGTGAACATAAATAGAAACCTAAATTGAATTGTAATAGTGATAAATTGGACTTCATTATGTGGTTGTAATGTATAGTTTTCTACAAAATTTACTACACAAATGATAGTTACAATCGATAAAACATCCTTACACATTCTAAATTGTTGATCTAACCATGTAGACCTGTGGATGTGTCTTCCATACTTTCTTAAAAATTGAAATAATATCAACAATACTTACATCTCTTGTAACCAACTCGCATCTAGAACCTTCACCTCCACTCTTCAAATTGTATTTCACTATCTCAAATCTCTTTTTCTCAACAATTTTCTTTCCAAAATTATGCTTGCAGATCTCATGAATACATGATATAAAATTTGATAAGCCACTACATTGCAAACACTTTTCATTTAAATAATCATTTTTATAGAAAATGCAACCATCGTCTCTAGCACATAAAAATAAATCTAATAAGTCCCTCGACGACCTTGGTAGTTTCCTTGCAACATACTCATGTAGTATTTCATTAGTATGAAAAGTAGAATGAATATAGCATAATGGTTCATGATACATATAAAGTGGTGAAACTAGAACATCCAAAAGTTTCAGAGCAACCACAATAGTAAATTAATGTTATGGCCACAATAAATGACATCATCTATCATGGTATGTTACCGTAAGTCCTAACCATGTATGAAGAAACATATGAAAAAAATAAAGAAAGGATAATACAATTCTTAGTAAATTATATAAGGAGAATCAAAAATATCCTAGAGGAAGTAATCAAAGGCTTTCTAGAGCAAAAATTATTACACTCCAATAAAAGGGAGAAAAATCCCTAAAAATAGAGGAGGATATAAAAGAAAAGGCAATCTAGGAGGTAGGGGTTGACCTTGTAGCAAAGTAGTAGGATTGGATGATGCAAGATCAAGCTAAGGGACTTAAAAAAAATAGAGGATGGAATCCTTAATGGAAGGGGGTCACACAAAAACAAAGAAGGTACAAAAGGAGACAACAGAGTTGACTATAAAAATCCACAATTCTCCACTAGAAGAAGAAAATACAAGGAAAAGAATAACACCACCTCCAATAACTATCCAACCAAGTGGAGGTGATGATGGGGACAAGAGGTAAATACTATAGAATCATCTACTTTTCAATCCCCTATATACTCCATTAAATAATTTCTAGCATAACAAAAGCAACTACAATTAGCACCCACACCACAACTACTACAGTTGCTAGTTATTAGTTCCCAAGTGAACCTCTCAAATATTTCCCCATTATAAAAGCTAAAATTAGGGGACATATTCCATGCTACCACTAGGGAAGAAATCCTACAACAAAATGTGGAAAGTGTGGAGTAGCTACAAGAGGCATTGCACATATTGTAGAACACCATATCACAAATGCAAAGAGATACATCCCTCCCCCTACCACAAAAAACTCAAATAGTTGGTAGATGGCCTACAATAATACTTGCAATCATAGAAGGAAAATCTATGATAAGAGGCCTAGGAGGAAACTTTGAAGAATAAAGATAAGGAGGAAACAAAGGAGTGTGTGGTAGCACACTCCCAATTGGAAGTATAGGTAAAGAATATAGAAGAGAGTAGAGGCAAATGTGTTATAGAAATTTTTCTTCAATGGCCCAACCTCACCAAGAACTTGAAGGATCAAATCACTCAAATAGAGGACCTAATAGTATAGATTGCCTCCTCATACGCCCCATTAAAAGATATGGATGGTTTAATAAGAACACAAACATAGAATCTACATGCTCAGCTACAACAAGTCTAGGAGACAAAGAGAACAAATAAAGATGTAGATTAAACAACTAAGGGAGACAATTAGTATAAAATTGGCACACTTAGCTGGAATCTTAGGGGAATCAAAGAACGATCACAACAAATATAGATACCCAATAATATTATGGAAGAAAAGGTAACACACATAAACACCCAAGGACACATCAAATTCCTACAATAAGCAAATCAATAATGGGACACTGCACTCACATAGTTAAAATTCATCTACAAACATGCTCTTTCTAGAAACTAAAAATACATGTCTTCAGGATAACGCATAAGTCTAAAAAGGGAGGATGATGTTAGTAGGTTACAAGGCAGCGACCAAAATCTACCATAATTTACTACATAGGACTTGTGAAACCTACGGCCAATAGGGGAGATGAAGTAAAAGGTAGCCCATAAAGGTCATGTCTCTCTAAGAGAACAAGTATAAATATATGTATGTAATATATGTAATAGAGAATATAGGATAAGAATATAAAATAGGAGAGACTATAAAGTATCTCCTAGTTTGGAAGATGGAATATTCTAGTCTCAGAATTTCATCACTCTACAACACTATCAACATCACCTAGTATGCTTGGATGGTCAACATCCTTGCAATGTACTTAGTCTACAAGCTCATAGTTTCGGCACCCTCTCTACCTCTCTTATACCATTCATCAATGTGCCATAAAAAAAGGACCCTTTGCTTGACATGGGATTAATTCATGATAAAATGGACTTAATGAGTCCTTAATCTAGTGTTTTGAGGTATTTTATGCATCCACACTTTGAGGTCTTGGACCCTTGCAAATCAAATAACATGCTTTTAATGACATCTTGTAAAGGTGTTGTAAAGTCTTGTAAAGGAATTTCACGCTTTTCTAGACTTAATTAACTTATTTCTCCCTAATTCAAAATTATAAAATATGTTCAATAACATTATCACATCAATCTAGAAGGATCTTAATGTAAACTTAATGTTAAAGTAGTGTTGTAGTGTGATTTACACATTCACATTGGTTCTTGTGCATTCCTAGGCTATGTGGACCTCATTTTAGTGTTGTAAAGTGTATTTAATCACACTTTCACATTGATTTATGTGTCCCAAGCCCTATTTAACATTTACATCATCACTAATAGGACCCTAATGACCCACATTGTGCATCCTGAGGATTTAATTGATCAAATACCCGACAAGATGGCATTTTAAACCTTATTTCCTGATTCCTTAGCTTCTTAGGTGTCGAAATGGCCCTTGTGCAACCCATTCACCATGCATGGTGAATTAGTCCAATCCAGGTGGGACCCATTCGCCATGTGTGATGAATGAGTCCTATCTAGCCCCCATTTTGACCCTTGAGCGGGAAAAAGTAAAATTTAAAGTTTATTTTCACTACATGTCGGCATGTGATGAGGTATAATCAGGTACTAAGGAACACTTGTCTATAAATAAGTATTTTTACCCTCATTTTTACATCTCTTTCTCATTATTACATCTCTCACCTTGAATTCATCTTCTATTTTCTATCTCAAGTCAAGCAACTTAAGGTTTCTCCATTAGAAGTCTTCAAGTTAGCTTTCTAAAGCATTCAAGGGATGATTATACATGTATTGTTGTAGACTTACAAGATTAATCATCATTGCAAGGTAATTTATTCCATTATTGCATGTTTCATTCTATTATTTCTTACATCAATTTGGTTTAATTACCTAAACAGGGTTTGACCAATGCAAACCCCCATGCCTTAACAATCAACAATTCCTCTTTCTTGTTTTGTTTGTAAGCAGATTTAGGTCCTTTAGAAGCTTGAGAATCATAGAATATTTCATTTCAAAGTCATTCAATTCATCTATCCATCATTCAAGCCAAAGTGTCAACAAAAAGGCATTTTCAGACCCAATTCTAACAAATTTTGAAGCGGACACCTGTAGAAGATAGAAAGATAGATCTAAAGCTACAGAATCAAGTCCTAACTTTTCAAATCCCTGAAGAAGGAATAATTCACCAAGCATGGTGAATTAGTACCATCTGTGGGCCTGAAAACTATTTTTATCATAATCCAGCTCTCGGTAGATAGAAACTTGTTTCTGGAAGTTTTCAACATAACAGGGACCGATTCACCCTAGATGGTGAATGATTCATGTCATGCTTGAGAAACATCATCAATCAACATTCCATACATTCTAGATTCATCACATTTTTCCTAGGTGCACTCTGATTTCATCCATTTAGTTCATTTTAACAATACACAATGTGTTTTCAAACATTTCATACTTCATTAGTTTTGCATGTTTAATCATTCAATTGTTTAGCTTAGTTGCATTCATATCATTCCATTTAGTCTTCATTCCATCACACATAACATTAATTGAATGAACCATATAGATCTTTGAGGTCTATCTCTCTCCTTTTAGGTGAAAAACCCTAAGAGTGCAAGAGTACATAGACCCAAAAATTCTTTGGTTCAATCAAACACAACACCGTAAATCTCCTCTCACATTTCTCTCATGACCTCAATCACTTAATTGCATATCTTCTCACATCAATTAGTACTCATCAATTTTCTAACCTATTTCTTTACATGCAACACCATCCCTCTTTCCCTTTTTACCTACTAGGGGCAATCGTTGAGTTACACAACATATATATGCTAGGTTCCTCCTACAACCATTTATTTCCTTTTTCCTATAATAATTTAAACTATTGAGTTATACTACCTTACACATCCATTGAGTTACTCATATAGCTGGTGATTCTCATTTTTCCTATAATTTGCACAACAGTTGAGTTCTTTTATGCAACTTTTACACAACCAATATGTCTTCCCCTAAGCACCATTTTACACAATCACTATGATTTCATGCTTCTACCCAGAGGTTCATGAAATTACATATTTTCTCCACAACTATCACAACCCCAATAGAATCATCCTGACCCTTGATACATCCACTAGTTTGCAATTTTATTGCTTTAGCAATTGCATAATTCAACCTATTCTACCATCACTAATGACCCTAAAATGTAATAAATTATAAGTTATGGGTACTTACTACTAGCCCTTGCTCTATCAGACACTTTTAGTTCCTCCCTCACTCTACTTGATGTTAATTGACTAGCACATTCTCCATCTTTCCTTCACTACTCTTCTACTCTCCTCTCAAATTCATTATTGGCTAGGATGAAAATGAATAGTTTTCACCCCCAAAACTCCATTTATTCACCCCCCTTTCCCTATTTTTGCTCCCATATTTCCCTCCCAACTCCATTTTTCTCTATTTTTCTCATGTTCATCCCATTTTTTATTTTATCCATTTTTTCTACCATTTTCCTCTTTCAAGAGACCATTCAATCCCTTTTTTGATTGCCTAGCCTCTTAAGGAGGCATCACCCTACAACCATACTTTATGTATTTTTTCTACACTGAGGCATCTTATTCTCTCCCTAATTCTATGAGTTTTTTTAATTTTTATTTAAAACAATATTATTTTAAAGCCATTTCAAAGAGGGCAAAAATGTAGACACCTAAGATTAGCCTTTCATCAATTTTGATTTTTTTTTTAAATTGATAATTCACATTTGATCAGTTAACCATGTTATTGACATCTATATTAATTAAATAACATTTTTTACTAATCTCATCATCCTCCATTTCTCATTTAAAACCATTTCTTCTATTCATCCCTAAGGCTAGCACTTGATAAATATTTATTTGATAATTATTTACCTAGACCCTTTATCCCCCTTCTTCCTAAATTAAATAAATGTTAGATTATCTATTTAATTTTCTATTTCTTTTACTTTTCATAATCTACCCTAATCCTCCACTACCATCTAATCACCATCTAGTCATGTGCACATAGTATCATCAATAACTAATCTAGGAAATTTGACCAACCCAAGTCCCCATGAGGATCCACTTGTCATAGCATGTACATACATGTACATGACAAGTGGTAATTAAAGGTATGGCTTGTAGTGTAGAAAAATGTACACCTTTACATTTTTACAATATGTTTGCATTCCCTTAATTAATTGTCCACTTAATTAAGCTTCTAACTGACTAAATTATGCATTACAAAGCCTTAGTATTCATGTTTTCTAAAATGGAAACTTGTATTAAACAATTGATAACATTAATTTAAGTACCTTGGAAATTGTGTGTCCTGGACTTAGGTCCTAGGACCCATTTTCCCAAGGGTGAATGGGTCCCCTTTAAATGCTAGGACACAATTTTTGATATGTTTTGGCAACATTTTAATTATTCAAATTCAAGTTTCAAATGTCAGCTTGTGGAATCTATTTTTTGGGAAATTAGATAAACACCTATAAATACATAGATATTTTATCAATTCAAATCTAACTAGAAAGAAGTTGCATAATCAAGAGATCACAAGAGTAAATATTATTGTTAAGATCATTGAAGAGCAGATTTATCAATCATCTACAATAGCAATCAAGATCATATTATCATGTCAATGTTCATGTACTTTCATGTCATGTTTTGGAGCTAACATTGTGATGTAAGTTTCAAGAATTCAAGAAAGCATTAAAGCATCAAATAAATCAACCATTCAAGAAAACTCATGCAAGATCAAGCTCCTTGGAGTGATGTGTTAGACTTCAGTCCTCTAAGGGCAGCCATTAAGGGTTTGGTGATTTGTGGCATAGCATTGTTCATTCATTAATTCCTTCCATTTATCATAGTTTTATCATCAAGGTTTAGTTACCAAACTAGGGTTTGACTAAGGAAACCCCCTATTCACCCAAAAAAAAACATTTTTCTTCTCTTTGTATGTGAAAATTTATAGGTGGAAAAGGATTGAAAATCAATCAAAATCTGAGCAATTTTGTAAATTTGTCAAAGTTGTCAACATTGTTGTCAAGCTATGAAAACTCAACTACAAATTTTATTTCCTTCCTTACAATATTCAAACCTTCAAAAGCTTAGAATAAGGACTTCAGTTGCATCCCTATATAGAGACCCATCGCCCTAGGGAACAGAGTTCAACACAATTTTGGTGAAGGTACATACCATCTTGCCCTTCTCAGATCTTCTTGAAAATTAAGTTGTTTTTTCCATTTTTGATATCAAAATAATATCTTCTACATTTAAAGGGTGTTACCATACTGCCCTTCTCAGATCTTCTTGTAAGTTGTTTTTTCCATTTTTGATATCATAATATTCTACATTTAAAGTGTTAGGTCATACAATTGAGTTTTTCAATACCTTTTAAATTTATCTCCCAAAATAACAAATCATTCATTTCTATCATTAGAAAATAGTAGACCTTCCTAATAGGGTTGACTCACCTCAAGTTGAAAGTTAATACTATCCTTAGGAGATCTCTTTTTCTAATGAAATTAATAAAAATGGAAGTGTGTTACATCATTCCATCACATATCAAACCCCCTACACATCTTAGAGCACATTGATGAGAAATAAGCAGGTTCAATACCGATTGTTGGGAAATTCAATCTCTATCCAAAAAAGAATTCAATGGATTAAATACAAAGCTTGGCCTACAACAACATGAAAATATGAAACTTATATGAAAACCTTAAAATTAATTTTCCTTAATATGGAAATACCATGATTGGATCTATCTTCTTTATGATGCCAAAAAATAACCAACATAACATGTTTATAAACACTACCTTATATGAACTTATAATAGCAATAAATCAATAATAACATCAGCATAAGATAGTAGCAATGAGGCACAAATCAGAAACATAAGTGAATCACATAACACAAGATTTACATGTAGACACCCTTGCAAGAAAAAATTCCACCAAGAAGAGAGGCCAAGTATGTATTATCATCAAATAAATGAGATTACAATACAACCACTTCCATTATCCTCTTTTCCTCCAACATGGAAGCACTTGTGTACCTATGAATAATCTCCTTATGCCTCCAGTTATCCTTGTTCCTATAGATTAAAACTGCATTCAGCTATTCCCCTCAAATTCTACATCCAAGAGGCAAATTTTATAGATGTGTGAAGTCTTGATATGTGGCGACTGATCATGCAAATACTATACACTTGTAATGTATCCTCATCGGGGTTTGGGGTTGGGCCAAGCCCCAAGTGGGGGTTAGGGGGAGGTAGCCCCCGATAGCAAGGGTTCAGGTGTGTAGCCCCAAAAAAAAATTAGGTTAACTCATCAAGGTTTTCCCACTGACACGTCAAATGAAAAAATGACTTTGTAAAAACCCTAATTCTGGAAGGTTCCAAAAAGCTTGTTATAAGCACCTGGGATGTATGTTGTAGTAGTGTGTGTTCATGAGAGTGTAATTTGTCTTGCACTAGATAATAAAATCATTGGGTGGCTGAGTTTTTGTGGATGTAGCCCATATTGGGTGAACCACTTTAAATTTTTGTGTTGATCTCTTTTGTGTTATTCTTCATTGTTATTTCTGGGTTATTTAATCTGCATATAAGTGTTAATATTTATTCCTCCGATTTGTCGAAATCCTAACAACTGGTATCATATTTTTGTGTATTTTGGTCGATTGGAAGGAAACCTCTAGATTTTAGTGGGAGAAATGGAAGAAGGAAAATTCAAGGTTGAGAAGTTCAATGGCTTGAATTTTCAATTATGGAAGATGCAGATGGAAGATTATTTGTTTCAAAAGGATCTATGGTGGCCATTGCAAGGAAAAACAAAGAAAGAGGCTACTATGTCTGATGAAAAATAGGAGATTCTAGATAGAAAGGCACTAGGAACAATTTGGTGTGCCTGGCACCATCTGTGGCATTCAATATAGCAGAAGAAAAGACAATAGTGGATGTGATGGAACATTTGGCTAAATTATATGAAAAACCCTCAACCTCAAATAAGATATTTCTCATGAAGTGTTTGTTTAATCTAAAAATGATTGAAGGTGGATCTGTGATAGATCATTTAAATGAGTTTAATATGATTACTAGTCAGTTAACTTCTGTAAAAGTGAATTTTGATGAAGAGGTGAGGGCTCTCTTGGTTTTATGTTATTTTCTAGAAAGTTGGAATATCTTGGTAATGTTTGTAAGTAACTCTATCTCTAGTTCAAATACATTGAAATTTGATGATGTCGTTGGTGTTATCCTTAGCGAGGAAATGCGACAGAAAAGCATAGGTGAGACTTCAACATCGGGTAATGATTTGACTGTAGAGAACAAGGGAAGAACAAAGGAGAGAGGAAAAATCTCAACAAATCATGGGAATTCAAAAGGGAAGCCAAAGAAAGGCATATCTAAATCCAGAGGAAAAATGGATTGCTGGCATTGTGGAAAGCCAGGACACTTGAAGAAGGATTTTTGGTCTCAAAAAGGAAAACAAGGAGATGAACAACATGATGATAGTAAGGAAGCTAATGTGCAAGTAATAAATTATAGGATGCTTTAATTCTATGTTTAGATAATGTCAATGATTCTTGGGTAATAGATTCAAGGGCTTCATTTCATGCCACACCCCATAGAAAATATTTTCTAGATTATGTTCAAGTTGATTTTGGATACATAAATTGGGGTGATGATGAACCCTGCTAGATTGTTGGGAAAGGAAAAATAAAAATCAAGTTCGGAAATGGAAATTAATGGTTGCTACAAGAGGTAAGGCATGTTCTAAATTTGAGAAGAAATTTAATCTATGTAGGACAACTGGGTAGTAAAGGTTGCATAGTTACCTATACAGAAAAAGTATGCAAGGTCACTAAAGGTGCATTAGTAGTAGCTAAAGGTGAAAAGGTAGGCACATTGTATTTATGTACTGGTAATACTTATTCTACCTTAGCTGCTACAAAAATAGTTGCTATTGAGACAGTTAGAGCACTTATTACAAGGACATAAACAAAATTGTGGCACCATAGACTTGGGCACATGAGTGAGGAAGGGATGAAGATCCTTCACTCTAGAAATTTGCTACCAGGTCTAAAGTAGATTGACTTGGAGTTCTGGGAAAATTGTGTTTATGGAAAACAAAAAAGAGTTTGATTTCTCAAAGTTGGGAAAGAGAAGAAGAGTGAGAAATTAGAGCTTGTGCATTCAGATGTATGGGGAACATCTCAGGCATATTCTCTTGGTGGCTCTTGTTATTATGTTACTTTTATCGATGATGCAACTAGGAAAACATGGGTGTATTTCCTAAAACAAAAAATAGAAGTATTTGAAACTTTTAAAAAGTGGAAAGCTTTGGTTGAGAATGGAATAGGAAAAAATTTGAAGTGTCTCAGATCTGATAGTGGAGGTCAATATTGCAACTTAGGGAATTTGAAAATTATTGTTCATACAATGGAATTCGTAGGCATAAAACGGTTCCTGGAACCCCACAAGAAAATGGTGTGTCTGAGAGGATGAATAGGACCATTATGGAGCATGCAAGGAGCATGAGGTTGCATGTTGGAACACCCTTACACTTTTGGGAAGATGTTGTACATATCATTGTTTATTTAATAAACAAGGGACCTTCAAATCCTTTGGATGGTCTCATTACAGAGGAGGCATGGATGGGTAAAAAGGTAAACTATTCATTTATGAAAACCTTTGGTTGTGAAGCTTTTTTCAATGTTGATATTGAAAATAGAACCAAGCTTAAGGCTAAGTCTAAAAAATGTACCTTCATTGGATATGGAGTAGATGAATTTGGTTATCAATTATGGGATATGAAAATCATAAAATCATTAGGAGCAGAGATGTTATATTCAATGAGAAGGTCATGTATAAGGATCATCTTTTGAAAAAGAAGCATGAACATGCCAAAAAGGAATATGTGGTGTTGGATGAGATTCCAAAAAATAAAATTTCAGTAGTACTTGATGCTCAGCAACAAGAAGTTATCCCACAGACTCCCGCAAGTGTTAGACATTCTACAAGGATAACTAGACCTCCAAAAATATTTTCTCCATCATTATATTCTATATTATTAACTGATTCTAGTGAACCTAAAGGTTATGAAGAAGCAATGCAAGTAGATACCAAAAAGTAGTGGGAGCTAGGCATGAAAGAGGAAATAGATTCCTTTCTACAGAATCAAACTTGGGACTTAGTCCAATTTCCAAGTAAATGGGTTTACAGGTTGAAGGAAGAAGATGGGGGCAAGAAAAGATATAAGGCTAGACTCGTGGTAAAAAGGTTTTGCACAGAAAAAAGGTATAGATTTTGATGAAATATTTTCTCTGGTTGTAAAGATGACTTCTATTAGAACTATTCTAAGTCTTGTGGCTACAAAAGACTTGCATCTTGAATAGCTAGATGTGAAAACATAATTTCTCCATGGGGATTTGGAAGAGGAAATATACATGCAACAACCACAGGGATATGAGGTCAAGGGTAAGGAGGAATTTGTGTGTAGGTTAAAGAAGAGTTTGTATGGCTTGAAGCAAGCACCTCGATAATGGTATTTCAAATTTGATAGTTTTATGGCTGAACAAGATTACAAAATATGCCATTCTGATTATTGTGTTTATTTAAGAAATTGGATAATGGCACCTATATTATCTTGTTTATTTATGTTGATGGCATGCTTGTTGCCAGGTCTAACATGCAGCATATTAATGAACTTAAGTAGAAATTAGTAAATTCATTTGTTATGAAGGATTTGGGTGCAACAAAACAAATCCTTGTATGAGGATCACACGAGACAGGACAAACAGAAAATTATTTTTGTCTCAAAGTGAGTATGTAGAGAAGGTGTTGAAAAGGTTTAACATGCAAGATGAAAAAGCAATTAGTACACCTTTGCCTAGTCATTTTAAGTTGACTAAGGAGATGTGTCCAAAGACACTAGAGGAGGAAGAAAAAATGTCTAAGATACAATATGCATCAGCAGTTGGTAGCTTGATGTATGCAATGGTATGCACAAGGTCAAATATTGCACATGCAGTGGGAGTTGTGAGTAGGTATATGAGCAATCCGGGAATGGAACATTGGAATGTGGTAAAATGGATTCTCTGATATTTGAGAGGTACTACTTCAAAGAAACTATATTTTGGAGGAACAAATTCGACTCTAAAAGGATATGTTGACTCTGATCTAGCAGGTGATATTGATAGCAGGAGGAGTACTACAGGGTATCTTTTTACTATAGGAGGTATTGTAATTAGTTGGATTTCAAGGCTGCAAAAGGTTGTTGCGCTTTCAACCACTGAAGCTGAGTATATTTCTAGAGGAATTGGGACAATGACAAGAAGATAGCCCTTTGCTGTACTGATAGCCAGAGTTCCATTCATCTTGCTAAGAATTCAACTCTACATTCAAAACTAAACACATACAACACAGAAACCACTTCATTCGATCAATTTTGGAGGATGGGCAGTTGAAGCTGGAGAAAATTTACACAATTGAAAATCCTACAAATATGTTCACAAAGGTGGTTACACAGGAGAAACTGATTTCCTCATCAATTTTCATTGGCCTTCATGAGTGATAATGGTGGATATACAAAACCAGCCAAACCTATAATTCAGTGGGAGCTGCAAGTGCAACGGTGTCATCCAAGATCAGTCTTCAAGTGGGATATTGTTGATATGTGGTGATTAATCATGCAAATACTATACACTCGTAACGTATCCTCACTGGGGTTCGAGGCCGGGCTAGGCCCCGAGTGGAGCTTCAGGGGCAGCAGCCCCCGATAGCAGGGGTTCTGGGGCGTAGCCCCCAATTTATTTTTTGTTAACTCGTCAAGGTTTTCCCACTGACACGTCAAGTGAAAAAATGACTTTGTAAAAATCCTAATTCTAGAAAGTTCCAAAAAGCTTGTTATAAGTGGTTGGGATTTATGTTGCGGAAGTGTGTGTTCGCAAGATTGTAATTTGTTTTACACTGGATAATAAAATCATTGGATGGCTGAGTTTTTGTGGATGTAGCCCATATTGGGTGAACCACATTAAATTTTTGTGTTGATCTCTTTTGTGTTATTCTTCATTGTTATTTCTGGGTTATTTAATCTACATATAATTGTTAATATGTATTGCTCTGATCTACTAGAATCCTAACATGAAGGCATCTAATGCACCAAACAAGGCACCCAAAGATGACCCTTCATTCCAAACATCCCCAACCTTTGGATTACCTCCTTAGAATGTGAAAGGACACCAGTTTTGGCTCTAGTGCTTTCCCTCCAACTTGGGTGCCCAAATTTGAGAAGATAAACATTACATTAAATGCAATAAATGATTGAAAACTAAGTGACACTTGTTGCCTCTATCCAAGCACCCACTTAGAGAATCCCAATAGTCACTTATTTATCATTTCCTTTATCTTTTATTATCCCATTTTAGGCATCCACATGTGGGGAAAACAATATTAAATATTTATGTCCACAACCCACCTCTACCATTGCTAGTGGACCCATCACCCCTTATGAGTATATTACAAACAATGATGAAAATTAATATTACAAAATATTTTCCCAATACACCCTAAGTGCCTAGAGACACTTTCCAAGGATGTTGGAACCATGATATATGACATAGGATTTACAAGGTGGATGGAACCTAATCCTAACATTCACCCACTTGACATCAACATTGTAAATACACCCATAGGAATGACAAATAGGGGAAACACATCCCTTATCCAAAAATGTACCACTTAAATCTTCACCATCTCTCATGCTCCAACAAGATGCCTACAAAAGAAATCGTGATAACCCACCATCAAGCAAGAAACTCCTTCACATCCTCCAACATGCCACCTATGGAAGAAAAAGGAACATGCTAAGGTGAAACATCTCAACTGTCACTAAAAATTGCACCAATCTTTACATGAACACAAGCATCAAATTTAAATGATAACAAAGGCTTTGAGTAGATACCTTACTCATACCACCTGAAATAGCAACCACAAAAAATTTCAACTCATCTAAGATAACCAAATAAGTATACCTCAAACTAAGGTATACCAAACATAGATAAAACTTCATGCCATCAACACACCAACCCAAAAAACTACAATTAAGTCTTTGTATATCCATCCTCCTATATCAATGCAACATACTAATGAATAAATGACCACAAACAAGGCCAACTAAAAAGTCTGCATAAATACTAAAATAATATCAGTGATATATAGACAATCCACATCTGAGTCATCCTACAGTAACCAAATGGGTGATCAGCCCACACAACTACATAACTTGTAGATCTCAATCCAATGAAACATGCAAACTCATCATCACATTAGTAACTAGCATATATACCAAGATATCATAGAGGATAACCATACGTATATTCATAAACTCCCACTGCATGAGTAATGTCAAATATAAAAATAGGTCAACACATATCAAGTCTATCTATAGTACTTCACATAGAGGATGTCGCTAATTCCTCTAAACTACATAGTGTGAAGGAAACATACAATGATATGCAAATGTTAAAAATAAATATTTTGTAATACCTCTCTCACCACTAGTCTCCATAGCTCTCCCAAGTTATTCACACTCAACCATGTGAAACCAAAACATCCATGAAGAAAACCATGACCAAAGAGAGAACCTACAAATCAAACCATATCCTTGTTTCACAATAACATGTACCAAGCTATGTAATATAAGATCTGAAGAATCACCATTCCCAAACTGAAAGGATAACAACATCTAACATCCAAATCAAAATAAAAACATGGAAACAATAGATGTAAACCTCTCATACTGAAGGTAGATCAAACCAACCAATCATTCCTACAACAAAGGGAATATGCCCAAAGCCACAAACCATTTCATGTAAACCTCTCCAAATAAGTCCTGAGAACTAGATCCATAAATCAAGACCAAAACAAGGAGAACAACAAAAATCCATAAACCATGCATCTTCTTCTTAACAAGTCCCCAGACTATGTATATTTAAAACTAACTCATATGAGAAGACAAACAAAATAAAGAATGCATCTAATAATCAAGTGGGCAATACCTCTCAGATTATTCACCTGTTGAGTAGACCAAGAGTGGGATACAAGATTTTCCTATGCACACAACACCAAGGAATGACTATATTCTCTTCAAGTCCATAATGGATTCACATACATAACTAGGTGTAGGCTCCTCGATCTTTCTATTTAAATCCTCATCAAAGAGTAACCATCTCAACATATGATCCCATAAATAAGAGATCTCTTATCCTCACCCAAGTCTCTCTAGTCTCCATGAGAATCCACCAATTAATCAATACCAACTTCAAATGCAACCCTAAAAAATCATGAAGATCAAAGGAAATGATTAATACTCAAAACCAAAGAAAACCAAACAAGACTATTATCAAAACTTTCCAACTATACAATCAGGAATATATAATTACATCATGATCTAACATACCCTCCTAGGAGATCACATACATATCCATCATCAAATTGATGAATCAACATTGAACTACCAAAGCTCCCATTGAACTGTGTAACCAAGCTTTCCTAGCATCGTGATAACCATCTCTTAATTGAAGATCCTTCATAGCCCCAACATAATCAAATAACTCAACACCATGAGCTCCTAAAAGGTAAAGTGCAACCATAATCTCCAAACCAAAAAGATACAATTGCTACACATCCTTTTTCAATAGAACCAAAGATGTCATAACTCTCACTACAATCTAAAGGAAGAATCCAAGAGCTCCTTATGACACCAACAACCATTGCAAAAGACCATCCATCTTCTAATCAAATATTATCCATGGCTCACTACACACTATAACAACAACAACTTAGAACAAAAATATTGAAACAAAGAAGATAGAGCATATTATGCAACATCTCAAAGGAGAAAACATAATCAGTGCTCTAATCTCAAATAATTTAAAAAATAGATTCAACCCCACATTAGTATCATGCAAAATAGAGATATTCAGGTATAACATGTGTATTTCCAAGACCCAAACACCAGAATCAATGCTAGATCTTATTTTCGAAGCAAACCCACATAGGAGTAACCATAGATCAATAAGAACCCTCCAAGCAACCATGCTAACTTGTAACTATCTTCATCCAGAACACCCTGAATACAGTCTCATCACAGATCTACATACCATATATTTTAGTTAACATGTAAAACCATCTTTGTAAATCTGAAATCCATATAACCATCCAAACATTCACATTAAACATGTCATCTGAATAATGGAATAAGCACAGATCTACAAACCCATAGGTAAAAGCAAGATTAAATTGCAACCCAATAGGAAAACCAAGTTTTCCAAAAGCTTATAACATATGAAACATATCAGCTCCACAACTCACAAAGAGGTTAGTGGCTTACCAAATGATGAGAAACAAATAGGTTAAATATCGAATGTTGGGAAATTCAATCTTTATCCAAAAAATACTTCAATGGATGAGATACAAATCTTGGACTACAACAACATGAAAATCTGAAACTTTTATGAAAATATGAAAATTAAGTTTCCATAATATGGAAATACCATGATTGGATCTATCTTATTTATGATACCAAAAAACATCCAACATAACATGTATGCTTATAAACACTACCTTATGTGAACTTATAACAGCAATAAATAAAGAATAACATCAGCATAAGATAGTAGCAATGAAGCATAAATCAGCAACATAAGAGCATCACATAACACAAGATTTACATGGAGAAACCCTTGCGGGAAAAAACTCCACCAAGAAGAGAGGCCAAGTATGCATTATCATCAAATAAATTAGATTACAATACAACCACTTCCATTCTCCTTTTTTCCTTCAACATGGTAGGACCTGTGTACCTATGAACAACCTCCTTATGCCTCCACCTATCCTTGTTCCTATAGAGTAACACTACATTCAACTATTCCTCTCAAATTCTGCATCTAAGAGGTTGATTTTAAAGATGTGTGAAGGCATCTAATGCACCAAACAAGGCACCAAAGATGACCCTTCATTCCAAAAGTCCCCAACCTTTGGATTACCTCCTTGGAGTGTGAAAGGACACCAGTTTTGGCTCCATTACTTTCCCTCTAACTTGGGCGCCAAGACTTGAGAAGATAAACATTACATTAAATGCAATAAATGATGGAAAACCAAGTAATGCCTATTGCCTCTATCCAAGCACCAACTTGGAGAATCCCAATAGTCACTTATTTATCATTTCCTTTATCTTTTATTATCCCATTTTAGGCATCCACATATGGGGAAAATGTATTAAATATTTATGTCCACAACCCACCTCTACTACTACTAGTGGACCCATCACCCCTTATGAGAATTACAAACAATGGTTAGAATTAATATTACAAAATATTTTCCCAATACACCTTAAGTGCCTAGAGATACTTTTCAAGGATGTTGGAACCATATATATGACATAGGATTTACAAGATGGATGGCACCTAATCCTAACACAGATTCCATACTTTTTCTTCATTCCATTTTGGTGGTCCCATTTTTCTATATTTCATTTTGCTGAACCTGACATTGTACCTAATAAATTTTGATTTAGAAGTCTTGAAAACCCTAGATCTAGGATTTGCATTAGTTTTCATTACATCTCATTTAGGGTTTCAAAATTGCATTAGTTTGCATTTCATATAGGGTTTTAAAATTGTATCTTGCATCCTTCAAAATCTTAAAAATTCATGAAAAGTACATACATATTGCATTCATTTTACATATTAGTTTTTTTCAATCATTTATATTAGAAAATTCAAACAAAATTACATCTAAAAATTTGTCATTTCACTTGTTGTTTGCCATCAAATTGCATTTGCATCTAATCATAAAATTTTGGAAAATTGTAACTGAAAGAATCTATTTGCAACCTGAAATAGAGACCTTAAACATTAACTCATAAATTCAAAATTTAATTTTTTCAACCCCTATGCAAAGACCCATTCGCTCTACACCCTAGGGCGAATATGTCCTTGTACAAGTCAATTTCCAAATTTATAGGCATAAAAGTTTCTATATTTGCTTTATATCTTATCATTTGCAGATCTCAATTTCAAAATCTAGAATTGCAATGTTTTATAATTATTTGCATGTAAGTCAATTGGTAGAAAAAAAGTTCATTACATGAACAAAGTAAAATTTGCATTCAAAAGATATCATTTTCAGATTTGAAAATTGCATTTATAGTCATCATGGATATGTGTTTTGGCAACATATGGATGTCCTTAAAACCTTTGGTTGATGTTTCTAGCTATATATTTGGAGATGATCCTAATACACTTGATAACACAAATGAACCTAAAATTCCTAATGAATGTCCCCGTGAGGTGGACATCTTAGGCCAAGATGAAGATAGCATGCAAAAATTCATACAAGACTCCTTATGTAACCTTGAGAACAACACATCCTTCTATCCATCCGTGCAACAACCAACACCTCCTATCATCCCATCACTTGATATGTTTAGCCTTTTCCATCCTGAAATTGAAACACAAAGCAAGCATCAACCATCAATCATGAAAGAACTTGATAATAAGGACAATAATGATACTCTTCTATCCTATTGTCATTGAGTTACTAACACGCCCATCAACTTAGAAGAGATTTATGGTTAAGGCTTTAAAATCTTAAGCAAACAAGGATGTGACATAACCAATGAACATCAAATCCATCAATTGCTAGAATAACCATCATAAGATACTAAGGGAATAGGATATCAAGATCTTCCTCCCCCACCTCCACCTCAATGAGTGACCCAATCAAGTAAGAAACCTAAGCCCTACAAACTCAATAAGTTACAATTTTTACATACTATAACAAATACTAAATGAAAAATGGATCAACTCCTTCGTCTAGGATTGATTGCATTGCCACCTATTCGAGAGAACAAAAAGGAAAAAGTACAAACATGAATTACTATGCATTTCATAGAACTCTTGGATATCTTACTGATGAATGTCATGCTCTAAATATTTTATTAAAATAATTTGATCCTCCTACAAGACAATTTGATCGCATAATTGAGTAACAATTGTTCACTTTGCTCATTTCCATGTGATGGTTGTAGAATCATAGCATACTCACTATTACATGTAGTACATTACATACAAAATATTTCTATATTGCAAGGAGCACATTCTCATCACCTATCTCAGCTCATCCTTGTCCTACCTTTGGGGGGCAAGGGGTTAGATAGCCTTGTCCTAGTATGACACTCGTGTTGCCCCTTTGGCTAGTTATCCACCTTCCGTATACAATGAACAAGATTGGGATGCAAATGACTTGCTTTAGGTTGGCTCATATGTGTCATACTATCTTTATGTTTTTCTATTTTCTTTCTTTGATTGCATGTGCATAATGTGATCCCACATATCATGCTACTTGGCATGTCTTTATGTTTGTGAGCCTTCTTTGGATGAACCTTTTCACTCTGTTGGTGCAAGGATACAAAGGAAGCAAATCTATTGTGAAATTATTCTATTTGTATCTACATTCTTCTATATTTCATAACCATTGTCTTTTCATTCATCTTATGTTTCCTTTTGGGGATGATGCAAATCTTTTATACATTTAGGTCTTCTCCATGTTGACCCAATAGGATTCTTTGTCTTCTCTCTCTCTATGTGTCATTCTTCCTTTGTGCTCGTTGTTCCATGAGTTATTTTGGGAATGATGACAGCTCTGAGCTCTATTATATCACTATATCAAAGACATACACTAACCCCAAATCAATGGATCCCTTATGTGTCATCTTAGTATTGCATATGGGGGGCAACCTCCTTTCCATGACATAGCTTCATTTGGAAACATATGTTTGGAATAGAGATTTCTAAATAAGCTCTCATATATTAGCCTTTTATTATATTCTACTTTAAATTAATTTCTCACAACATGGTGTTTAGCAATTTCTTTAAAGTGGGGGGCATTATACCTCCCACTTGTTTCTTTCCATTATATGACCTTGTTCAAGGTGTTGTCTTCTTATTTCACATGATGTGTCTTCTTGGTGGTGACATGGGGTTTGATGTCCTTCAAGAGTGTGACCTTTCTTGGCATATGACATTCCTCTTAGTGGTAATGCTATGGCTTGCATTCCCTAAGGTGTGAATCTTTTATCCATTGTCTAGTCCTCTCTTGATCTGGTGATATCGAGTCTGATGTTCCCTAAAGTGAGACCTTTCATGAACTATGAAAAACCCCTTTGAATAGCCTAAACCAAATCTTGGCAACCAAGCATAATACAACTTGCTTGCTTGTGGTGCCTTTATTTCATGAATGTCTAGCATAATGCAGCTTTCCAGCCTTGTGAAGCCTATGATCATTCATTGTGGCACCTTATCAAAGTTATTAGGGAGTATAAATTTTGGTATGGTTGACATATGGGAGCCTATAGACTTAGCATGACTTTCCCATCTACCACCTTTTTATGGGTACATGCCTAGTGTATATCGGATTGCACTAGACCATTGTGTGTTTCTCATAATACCTTGGGGATCACCTACTATATATCGGACTGCACTAGCCCTTGTGAGCATATTCTTGGATAAAAAGCCTAGGCTTGATCCATACCTTTTGGACAAACAGTCGAAGCTTGATCCACACCTTGCCATCTTTGCACTAATTTTGGCATTGTATGATGTTGCATCTTGCGTTGCTATTGCATACATGTGTCTCTTTGTGCCTTTTTTGGTAAATAAGAGTAGACTTATCAGTCATCTACAACAGCAATCAAGATCATATTATCATGTCAAAGTTCATGTGTGTTCATGTCATGTTTTGGAGCTAACATTGTGATGTAGGTTTCAAGCATTCAAACGTTAAATCAATCAATCATTCAATTTGAATCATGCAAGACCAAGCTCCTTGGAGTGATGTGTTAGACTTCAATCCTCTAAGGGAAGCCATTAAGGGTTTGGTGAGTTATGACATAACATTTTTCATTCATCAATTCCTTCCATTTATCAATGTTTTATCATCAAGGTTTAATTACCAAAATGAGGTTTAACTAAGGTAAACCCCTATTTACCCAAAAACAAACATTTTTCTTCTCTCTTTGTATGTGTAGATTTACAAGTGAAGAAGGACTGAAAATCAATCAAAAAAATTGGAAAGTTTTCAAAGTTGTCAACGTTATTGTCAAGCTCCAGAAACTCACCTACAAATTATATTTCTAGCCTTCTGATAGTCAAACCTGGAGAAATCAAAAGCTTAGATCCAGGATCTAAGGACTAAAAAATAAAATTTTAGACCCTTGTATAGAGACCCATTCACCCTAGGGCGAATCTATCCTTCAGTAAAGTTCAAAACATACTTTTGGTGCCAGGTACATACCATCCAAGTTCCTTCTCAGATCTGTTTGTAAGTTATTGTTTTTGTTTCTACTATCATAATATTCTACATTTAAAGTTTTAGGTAATACAATTGAGTTTGTTAATGCATTTAAATTTATCTCCCAAAATAGCCAATCAGTCATTTTTGTCTTAAGAAAATATAGCAGACCTTCCTAATAGGGTTGACTCACCTCAAGGTTGAAAGTCAATCCTATCCCTAGGAGGTCTCTTTTTCTAATGAAATTAGGAAAAGTGGAAGTGTGTTACATCATTCCATCACATATCAAACCCCCTACACATCCAACACATAATTCCCTATTTTTTCTTCATTCCATTTTGGTGGTCCCGTTTTCCTATATTTCATGGTCAGATCTTCTATTTCTTAATTTTAAATTTGGGCTAGGTACTTGGGCCATGGAGCAAATCTCCATTTTCTAATAAATCCAAATTTTTAATTCTTTACGCCCTTGGAAGTATGGTATATTCCAATATTTATTTATTTTAAATTCTCCCAATGTACCTTGTGGCACCCTATCAAATCCACACCATCTACTTTGCCCCATGCTCAATCCCCATCATTGATTTTCCTACAATCTTAGAGCCTCCCTTTCCATCTAATCTCCATTTGACACTTATCCATCTCTCCTTCCTTGAGAATCCTCATATATTTTTTATCCCTTGATCCTTCCTTTGCATCCTAGCCCTTCATTGATCCCTCCAAAAATCTATAATTTGGAGGTTCCCAAGCCATTTTTATCAAGATTTTGAATACAATATTATACTATTGAATTGAGCACTAACATCACTTAGAATTTTGGGAGAAACCATTTTAATTACTATAACCAAGAGGTTAATTATGGGTGTTATTATATTCTTATATTGATTTTAACCTCTTACATGCCTAATCTTGAGTGCTTGTTATTGATTGCGGTTGAGTAATTTAGTTTTTTTTTTGTTGTTCATCTATAGTCACTTTCAATTGCACACACTATCTATATCTATTTCATCCCTATTTACTCCAATTTCCATACATTTTCCCTCTACTCATTCAAATTTCACTACTATTTGCACTTCCATACATTTTCCCTTGACCTCAATATTATCACTCTATTCATATGGTTCATTTTGAAACTACTCAATATTGACCTAGTTGAATTCTAAGACACATACTAATGGTCCTAAAATTAAAATCTTCAAATTCAAAATTCTAACTTTCACATTCCTTTCTACCAACCATTATGAGCCAATATAACACATTTTTTGGGTGGCATATTGTTTTTGATTAAGGAAAAAACAGGTTTTGAAGGAACTCGAAACCCTTTACAAACCAAAAAAACAAAGCTGCAAAAAAAATAGCCTGCAGCCAACCAAAAAAACCAGCCCCCAAGCAAGGCCCATCAAGATTTACAATTAGAACTTCTCTTGTGGGAGCGAAGATTCATTTCGAAAGAAGGCCTAGAGAATGTCATGGTATTTAAGGGCATTCGATGTGCAATTAGTTAATAAGAGATCACGTGCTAGAATATGCAAGGAAAAGAGAAAATCATTAGGCCATACTTTAATTTCTAAAAGGTAGTAGAAAATTAAATCTACATCATCATCATCATATGGGCTATTATCATTTCTATGTATCTTGTCTCCAATACCATTCATCACTATTACTTTAGCCCATTAAGGGGTGTGACTTAGGAGAGCTTGTTCAACTATTGAATTGACAAGCTCCTCAGTGGTGTCCATAGACAACACCTTGACAAATTCAAATATCAAGACAATGAATTCAAGAAAATCATCAAGGGTTTAGGGGCATATATTGTCAAATTATTCTTGTGTCATACAAATCAATTTTGTGCAATAGATCAAGTTTATGACAACCAAGAATGGATGTGTGGGGGTTAGAATTGATTAGCATGATTTTCTATGCCAATTCAAATTATGAAACAATCAACATATTAAATCAGATAAGTTTATGATAATAACAAATCATAAACATCATAAACATCATTTTTATTATTAATTTTAAAAATAAATACTTATCACTCACATTTCATTTTTATATATTTAATATTATTATCCATCCCAACTCCTTTATATAGAAGGGTTGAAGTTATCTAAATTTATATTACAAGTATTGTATCCTCTCCTCCAACTACTGCAGCCATTTTTAAATACATTTAATATTTACATGAATGATATTTTATTTTGTAGTTAACTCCACCCGACTTTTTATTCTCTTTTATTTATATAATACGAGACGACTGTTCAAAAAATCAATATCACTATAAAATTAGGTTTAGCAGACACGACTGCAAATGATGGTAGGTATAGACCTCACTGTCGGCCTCAAAACGTGGCCCTTCGCATCATAAAAAAAAATTTCAATTATTTTATGGAGGGCGTTTTTAGGATATTTCAAAGGGTATGATCTTTTATAAGTTCTTGTTCAAAAACAAGCCACCCACTCCACAAAAATGATTCCTACAGCAGGTAGCCTGAGACCACTTCCTTGCTGTATGTTTGTTTATGCACAGTGGATAAGACAGATTGTTATGCAGGCCAAAGATAACTGGCAATCAAATGAATCGATTATCACGAGTACAAATTGACTTACAACTTTGACGTTCAGATTGCTTTTCCACATGGCAAGACTTGTTCATATTCTTCCCCACCACACAGAATCCATTCTAGGTAAGGAGAATCTTTTATCAATAAAATTTCATATACCAGCCCTGCGGTACAAGTAACGTACAATAAATAAATAAATAAATCTCTCGTCCTTATCTCCACCGAATTGGGTTTAGGAAGCTTTTGAACCAGCTTACGGAAGCCTTTGGATATCTTTTGAGGTTGTTTTTGTAGTCTACAAAGTATAAGCCAAATCTGACAGTGAAGCCTGAATTCCACTCCCAGTTATCCAGCAGTGACCACACGAAGTAACCTCTTATGTCGCACCCATCCTCCCTGCATTTCATAAACACCACATTTCAATTCAATTATTTTAGATTTTTTCGTCTGAATTTATGACAAATTTGAATACCCACTTACGTTATAGCTGCAGATACATTTGAAAGGTAGGCTCTGTGGTACTCTATCCTTTTGTTGTCGTTCAAGGCACTGATTAGAGGTATGAAGCGGCTGTTCAGATCATCAACCCCTGCCAAAAAGATTATGACCACCATTAAAAAAAATGGAAGAAAGTGGGCTTTAAAACTGTCTTTTGGATACCTCTCAGCACATGCAATATGTCATTCTAAGATTGAAAAGTATTAGACTACATTCAACATCAGTATTAGAAGAAATTTAGTATAGTCAGAAGATCACCGTTCTCTGTGATAACTACTGGAGGGTTTTCGTATCTTTGCTTGATGTAAGTCATGAGACTTCTGATACCCCACGGAACAATGTACAGCCAGATGGAAGCACCCTGTAGGATTAAAAAATTACAAGAAAAAAACAAAATGGTTATTAGTAGTTCAGATGTTTTAAAATGATTATTTTATCAATTAATAGAGTTTTAGTAGCGTACACGGTCTCCTATCGAAACTCCTTTACGAAAGGCTGCAATCACATGACAAGAATATGAAAACCAGGAAGTAAATCTTAATATTATAATGTGGGAATGTAGAAAAACAGTAAAATAAGTTTCTACTTACGACTTGTGATAACTGCAGAATCTGAACATGCGTCGTTTAGAATTCTTTTACGAACTCGTCTTCTGTCGTTTCGTGCATATAGTGTGGTGTAGTGATTAATGCCAACAAAATCAAGAGAACCTCTGAGCAACTTGGATTGCTCTTCAGAGAATTTGGGTAACCTGTTACCTACCATCTGCCTCATAGATGCCGGGTAATCCCCCTTGTAGATGGGATCCATGAACCTGGAGGGAATGAGCAGGTAGTTTATATAAAGTTTTGTTCATATTTCGAATCATTTTTTATTTTTTTTATGGATTACTGGATGTGATTCAGAACGATCGAAAAACATAGAGTTAAAATAAAAAATAATCATCTACTGAAAAAGTAATACGAAGAATTATTTTCAAACAATTTTTTTCTGTGAATGATTTTACCATCCAAGTTCGAAATCTAGTGCTCTCTGAGCAGCATCTTGATCTTCGGGAGAATCAGACATTGGTTGAAACCACTTGGCATCCAGAGTGATACCAATGCACCCTCCTTGTTTCTCCTGCACGCAAGAAATGTTACTCAGCTCGTAACATAGCCTAAACTTCATAACTATGAGGTTAGACCTTAGGCAGGGGCCCCATGGAGGAAGCTGAAACTCCCATTTTCTAGAAAATATTATCCACTGATGACTCAAAACAGAAAGCAATAAAATCCTTTTTGAATAGAGAGAAATCTCAAGTTTATGGAAGGGTCACAAATAATTTGTGCAGTGCATGGAGAGACAATTATGGTAACCTCTCTCCATGGGACCATTGCCTAGATATTATTCAAAAATAGGATGATGAAAAAGTAGTTTGAAACCTTGAAATGTTGCCTGTATATATTGACTGCAGCAGCATGTGATGTGAGTATGTTGTGAGCAACGATGTAAGGCTCTGTCGAAGAGTTTCCTGTCTTACAGAGAAGGTGAGAAAGTATGGAACATCTTCCTGGAGCTTGCAAGCCAAGGTCATAACCGTTGATCGAAAATCCCCTAGGCTCATTAAATGTGATCCAATGCTTCACTCTGTCTCCAAAAGCTCCAAAGCAAGCCTTTGCATACATGGAAAAGTCATCGCTGCAAAATGTAGCAAATAGCTATAATGAAATGGCTGCATTCATTATCATGGGTGAGATCATATGCAATTATTATAAATTGAAGTGTGGTTCTTACACAATCTGAGGACTCAACCACCCACCGTAACTATCTTGAAGAACTTGAGGAAGGTCCCAATGGTATAATGTAACATAAGGGTCAATTCCTATAAAAAGAACCCACAATGAGCTTTCATCTCAGCTGGATTTCTAGGTGAAATAAAAGATTTTTATGACTAGATTACTAGGAACCACATATTAGAAGCCACCTTTTTCAACAAGAGCATCAATGAAAGTGTTGTAATAATCCAAGCCAGCTTTGTTGATTTCTCCACTTCCATCTGTTTAATTAACCACAACATAACTCAGAATTCCAGACAACAGAACAACATCAACCCTGAAATTCTACCCACATGGATTTATTGAGTCCTTACTGGGATACAATCGTGACCAAGATATGGAAAATCTGTAGGCATCCATACCCAAATCAACCATAAGATCGATGTCCTCCTGTGTATAAAACTTGAAAACTTAAGTCTCTGTTTGATGAAATTGACATTTCACCCACTATGAATGCTTTGTTGCAACTATATGTGAGGTAGTTGAGCCGATTATCATACCTTGAAACGATGGTACTGATCAACTGCTACATCCCCATTGCTAAAGTCCGTGACTCGCCCTGCCAAAAAGAATAAGTCTGCTTAATCATCAAACCAGGACCTACTGTCCTTAATCGGAGAGCTTACAAATTTCTTAAGGTTCTGTAAATTCAGTCACCAACCTGGTTTGTGTGCAAATGTATCCCAAATGCTAGCTTTCCTGTTTCCTTCATTCACTGCTCCTTCAAACTTTTGAACATGATTTCAAATTTCAGAACTGATGAATTTTCAAAGCTAGAAGGAAAAGAAGAAAAAAAACACAAATTGGCCAAAATGTGTACCTGGTAAGCGGATGAAGCAGTGCCAAAAACAAAACCGGGAGGAAAGTCAGCCCTGTTGATGCTTTGAAAGTTCATAACATCAATCATACAAAACATAATTACAATACCCATATATCCAGTGTTCTTCATGGTTTGAGATAATGAGATGTTTTCGAGCGAATTTCCTTTTCCCTGGTTTGAAATTTAAAATAATGATTAGCTTAACGCATTGCAACTAGAAACACATGTTTTATTGACTTGTGTCATAATCTTTGTTCCCATGAATTTGGTATTTCATATTGCTGTTATGTGGCAGTTGTTAACGTGCGTTTTTTGCTTTTGTTTCTCAAGATTAGTGGAGGTTCAATTCGTTGCGTTTCGTGAAAGAAATATAAAAAAGATATTTTTGCCTGCTTTTGTTTCTGAAGATTTGTAGAGATTTAATCCGTAACGTTTCGTGAAAGAACCAAATAAAAATGTTTCGTGATCCGAAGCCTTTTATTATGCATTATATGAAAGCTTCATCGTCAAATTTGGAGAGAATTATGTGTGCGTTAGAGCTAAGCGACAACTTTCCATGGGGCCCTCTCGCGGCTGTTCAATAGGGTTTCTGGTAAATAGGATCCTACGGTGATTCGAACTTATGACCTATGTTTTTCCATGCCGACGGTTTATTGACTCACAGATCGCCATGAGAAGAATCCACCGATTAGGTTCTCCCATTTGCCAGGTTCCACCTGCTATGATATTCAGCCTTAAGTAATCACTACAAGCATTCCTCAATACTATTACATACTTACAAATATAACCATGTTCATTTGGTTGGATATCCACTCGGCCAAGAATACATGTGGTAGCACTTGATTTGTATTATATTTTAAAGTTTGAAAAGTTTTTGTTCATTTGGTTGGATATCTATTTAGCCAAGAAAAGTGCATTCACATGTGGTGGCACTTGATTTGTATTATATTTTAAAGTTTGAAAAGTTATTTTGATGAATAATGATTCATTAATTTTGTATATATTAGAAAGGGAATAATACATTATTCATTAAAAAGAGTTGGGTGGTAGTAGGTATATTTCTAAAGTTTATGTATGATCAAGTCTAAACAACAAGATGAAACAACAAAACAAAGTCTAATAGGGTCAAACTCAAACATTAAGATACAACAAATTCACTAAGCCACAAGAGCTACACAATTAGGGGGGAACATAGTCATTTCGTTTACCCATACATTAGCAAGGATGAAATCTTTAATAATCAACTCCCAACTAGTGAGAGCACCCTCCTCTTCTTGATCTTCATGTGTAAGTTATTGAGAACAAATAGGAGAAGTTGCTAGATCCAAGCAATAAAACTTACCATAATCCAACCAACAAGAAGCATCTCGCCCATGCAAAGAGGTTGACACCATTTGTGAGCATCATGATCCGTGGCTAGTCAAGAAGGCAATTGAGAGTCATGTGATAGGGAGCAACAATCTCTTCTAGTAGGCTTGCTACATCCACGTTTATGCCCACATGGAGGGGGATAACTATAGTGGGAGGCAAAGGGAGACAACATTGTGGAAATTGTACAAGGGATATTGCCCAAATGATCTAAAAGCACTTGTAGATGAATAGCTGCAAGTGTAACTTTGTTCACTTGCACCTAAATTAGCATAAGCACATAGGAGCATATCATAGCTTTAATATAAAGCAAAAAATGAATATCAATAGTTCACCAACAATAAAAATAGCAATTTTTTCTTTCCAAATGCTAAAAAATATATCCACCCTAAAGCATACCAAATCTACACAAATTTAAAAGGGAGGCAAGGCTAATCTCCCAATAAAACCATATGTCATGAAAATGGGTCAGGCCTGAACAACTTGAAGAAGTCATGAATCCAATTCTAAGATTCCTGGGCTTTGATATGGAACCAAAAAAGCTACTTGGGATTTTTAGATTGTCCACTGAATAGACAACAAGGATTAAGAACTCCCAAATAAGACAAGTGGGATCTAAGTGGAAGGCCTTGATAAATAATGTACCAAGAAAAATGAGCAAGCTTGGGTTCAACTAAATAGCTTATCAAACAATCTAAAATTTATGGTGCTTAGAGTCTAGAGAAGACTTGAAATGTCAATGGAGATTTAACTAGGCCACCATGGGAGATGAGATGTTGTAGAGGAAGGAATTTTCCACCCTTAAGATGACGAGATCTCAAGGAGAAAATTGTCTCTCCACTACCTCAGTTGACACAGCTCAAGTGAACTAGAATGGAGGAACATGAGATTTAACAAATTTTATAGAAATTATCTAGACCTTTCAAACATCAAGAACTGAAAGTGCAAGGTACAAAGGTCTTCTAGATAGCTTGGTAGGCTCTCTGTCCAGGATGGACGCGCGACTGTTAGACGACAACACACCGCATTGGTGTCCCATACGGACAGAGAATAGGAATTGTCATAGAAATACTCGAGGTAATTTACACAGGTTTCTAGATGTGAAAGGGGTGCCAAATACTAACAAACAACAAACATGTAAAATGACAAAAATAAAGATGCTAAGTGAAAACTTGACAAAAATGACAAGGAGAGGTTGAAGACATTATTGAAAGTATTTGACAAGGCCCTAGATTTCTTCAAGTTGTTCTTCCACCTACACTTACACACACATGACTAAAGAGAAATGTTTGAGTGGCTATATAGAGGTTTTTCTTAGTCAAACCCCTGTATTGGTGTTTCCACCTCCACAGACAGCCTTAGACAAGATAATGAAAATAGATGTGAAATGATAAAGAAAACAATATGCTTGACAAATAAAGATAATATACTTGAATAAAATACTTCCATAGTTACCACACAGAAGCTATGTAGCTTGTTGGTGTAGTAAGGAAATGACAAGAAAATCCAAGATGGTAATGGCCTCTTTGCAAGATGAGCTCGTGTTTGCAACAATGGAGTTTAATTTGAAAGTTGTAGAAGAGTTTTTTAGAAGATATGTGTATAGAAAATATGGAGAATGCTACGAATGAGAGAGGTGTTGTAGAATGGTGAAGAATATGAGAAAATAAGAGAGCTATGTGTTTTTTAAAAGAGCAAGATTGAATGTGTTGAAGAATGAATCAATCCTCTCCAAGAAAGAGGGGCTTTCTGGTTCAAATGGTCTGCCCGAGCAACTCCCGACGAGGTTGCAGGTTGGTAGAGGTGTTACGCTGCCAAAACCCAATAGGTGTAACGTCTCAATAGCCAACTCACTCAAAAAATTTTGTGGGATGCTAGCATTGTTCGCAAACGTCCTCCGACACGCATAGGTCCATGTGAAAATCATATGGTTTTAAGTTGAGAGAAAGCATAATTATCTTAGTTTACCTAAAGAGGAAGGCATATATGTAATGTGAAATTGCATAGGATGCAATTTATGAAATTACAAGTGTAAGTCGCATATATCTTGTATGGGATCTATGGTTATGAGGTGGTGTATCCAATTACCATTTCTAATCCTTCCACTAGGGTTTTATTGACTTGTTGACAAGGAAACTAGCAAAATACAGAGAACTTATTGAAAACCACTATAGATAGGTTGCATAACTCCTAACCAACAAGTCAACTCCAATAAGTATGATAGATTGTAAGGGAAATGTCCCACTAGAAAATTATATGTATAAGATCTAGAATGAAATGTAACAATGTGTGAGAAAGATATAAAGATATAACAATATATGAAGGATTGTACCATAATGAATAGATGGAAAAAATAGAAGTATAATGTATAAGACATCTATTGGAATGATGAGAATGTAATATTAATTATATCAATATATGAAATTTTACTAATAATTACATGGTATGTTATGGATGGAATCTAATTTCTGTTTAAGAATCAATTTGTTATCTTGTTTGGTTTGACCGTAATCTATATTTCTCTATGATCCCTCTCCTACTACTAAGTCTAGGGTATAAATACAACCCATAGAGAATCCTTGGGGAACAAAACTCTGGTTTGTGATCCCCAACTTTTCTTGCTAATATTGGTTTCAATGTTGGGACCCTAGTTAGGTAGTACAGAGGAAATTCAAAAGATTTTTTTTTAATTTGGATAAGATATCATAAAAAAAGATTAAAAAAATCTTATAACTTGCAGCACTATCCCCTTGGTTGTTACATCCCAAATTGTGACGTTACAATTTACCATCACTAGATTGAGTAAATGTGAATTCTGGAGGGGAATTAATGATGCTTGTACCTTGTTTTCAATATGAATGTTGTTTCATTTGATGTTATTCTTGGTGAAATACTGCATAAAGGAGAATAGAAGGTTATTGATTTGTGAATAATCTAACTTTTGAAATGTTTCATGTATTCTGCTTTGTTATGAGCATATGACTGTTGATGTCATGTCATGGTGTGCAGGTATGAAGATTGTTCCTCTGGAAAGAGGAGAGACATCATTCGGGGAGGAACTTGGTCGAGTAAACAGTAACAATTACCAAATTGAGCATACACACACGTACTATAGATTGAGTAAGCCAAGTCTGTTTGTTGAGATAAGGGTAAGTCATCCATAGGCTTGTTTATTGACATTAAGGTTCTGAATTCACTTCTTTATGCTTTAGGAGATGTGATTGTTTAATGTCAGACTTGCTATACCATGACCCAAGTATGAATGATGTGAAAGTTATGTGTTAATGATTGATTGGGAATGCACATACATCTATACATTGTGAACACGTATCAATACATGTGTACGTTAAGCAGATGGATATGCTCATACACATGGGTCGACATGTATGTACGCATACATATGTATACACAGGTATATCTATAGGTACACAGTCTGCCTGATATCTGTAGTGAAAATAATATTTAATATTATTGCCTAGTAAATTTACATATATATTTATGTATAAATGTATATATTAACAATGTGATTATATTTATGGATATATATACATAAATACATAAATACCTATGTAAATATATTATATATTTATATTTTTAAAATATATGTACTAATATTAAGGTAATATTTACATATATATAAATATATATATATACATCATGATATAATGTCGGAAAATATATATATATTTATATATTTAAAATATTACACTTAATTGTAATGCATATTTGATAAAATATATAAATGAATAATATTGAAATGTGAATTATGTAAATGTAATGGACACAAAAATATTCAATAGAATACAAATTGAACACAAATAAAAGATTTAAATGATGAAATATTTTGATTTTGAACTATGGGAAATTGAAATATTAAGAGAGATAAATATTTGAAATATCAAATACTTCATATAGTGTAAAGTCAATTTTTTTTTTAATAAACATTTGAAAAGGAAGAAAACACATTTTTCCTTGAAAAGCTCATGAAAACAAACTGGAGGAAATCGCGCGCCTGGTAAAAACGTGTCTGGTTAGCACCTAGGCTGCGACCTAGCCTGTGAAATAACTGAATGCTAATCTCATGGCTCAAAATGGCAACGTGGAAGCTTTTTAACCTTGACCTAAGAAGAATAAGTCATTCATTTTCATGTGACTGGCCAAAAGAAAACGTGTGACGGTTTTGAAGATTAGAGTTGAAAAATTCTTAATTTGCTGGCTTAAAAGGAAGTCGATTCATCTCTATTTTTAATGACTAAGGGTTTGAGAATCCTCCATGTATCATTTTGATTAACTCTGGGCACTTGTTGTCAATCCACATGCCTTCTTAAGTGGAAAACTGTTGCATTTCGAGTAAATAAATATACACGCCCTTCCATTCATTGATATACACACATTGACCAATCTGAGTTTAGTGTTTGGAGCCATCCTTGTTCATTCTATAACTCACAGTTTATAATTCAAAGTTGGCTCTCATTTTAAGAGTTCAAAAATATTTTCTGAGTGATTCTCTTTAGCTGTGAGTGAGTTTTATTACTGCTGAGAGAAGCTTTTCATATTTTCTGGGAGCATATTTCACCAATTGCTGAGAGACAACCCCTATTATTATCTTCACCGTTTCTAAGTTCACAGTAAGAAGTTAAGATTACTCTTCAACTGTATATCTTTTGCAAGTGATCAATTTCTGAGGAGGAGTTAGAGACTGGTCTGAGACTACTGGAAGTCTTTTGTTGGAGGTTTGAGGAGCTGCAAACACATTCAAGGTCATCCTCTTAAGGGAAAAGGCATATACCAGGCATGTTGTTTCTTCTTTCATGTTCTAGAGCGTATTTCCTGATATATATCTAAAAGAGTAAATACTGAATGTGCATAGTTAGGGAATTGCATTGAGTTCAATACTTCAGTTAAGATAAACAAGAAATGGTTCTATGTTGCACCATGTAAGTAAATTACCTTAAGGAATAGCTATGCATGTTTTTCGAAGTGTATACCTGATAGCATAAGTGTGTGTTTTGCATTAAAGTGAGAATTATGTATGAACTCCATATGAGGAGTATATAGGGATTCAATGATTAAGGGATTGTGGAAAAGGGAATATATGAGTACAGAGCTTAGGGGATTAATTTACTTATCTTACATTAAAAGAAATAATGGAAAAAGATAAAAGGGAGGGATTTAATTGCGTTTTGAATGACTTCTGCATGTTGTGTATGATCTTTGTATATGGAGAATACGATAGATGTACTTATTATCTACTAGGATCGAGATGAAGGTAGAATCAAGTAAAGTCTTTTAGCTTAAAGTTATTAGGATAACCGAGACAAGCTAAGTACTCCTAGGATAAAGAATTCCTCATTAGGAGGATTGATATAAGATACTTGTAGACTGCTTCATTTCTAGTAGGTTTGTATGATTGTAGGATGTCTGGGATGATGGTTTCATCCATTGAAGGACAAAACCTATGCATAGAGTAAGGAAGCCTCAAGTCAAATCGGCCCTGAGTAGTGTTTATGATAGATGACCTTCATTCGAAGTACTGAATGAGAATACTTTGGCCAAAGTAGTAAAAGGTACGACATCCACCTAGGTGTGAGATAGTTGAGACTACACTGTCAGTTCATTGTGATCTGAGTACTAGATCGATATTGTGAAATAGCAAAGTTCTAGTTGTGTAGGACACAGCACTATGCTCAGTTGGTAATTGTAAAAGGATACCCTACCAATCTCTTCTTCGAAGGGAGGGCCATTCATTGTGAAATGATGCGGGGGACCACATTATAAGTCTGTGGTTGGCAGAAAAGTGCCCGAGTGATGTTTCTCCTCCACAGCAAGTGGCCGATGTACCAAGATTTGAAAGGACAGACTCCTGGACCTTCTTACTTCTATTTGTGCAAAAGCTTATGAGCTATGTATGTAACTGTATTACTTTTGAACTCTGATTTATATTTGTAATGAAAATGAAATTCATGAGGAAACATATTGTAACTTATACATATTTATCAATAAAGAAAGGAAGAACTTTATTGTATTATCTTTGTTACTTGTTACCTTTACATGTTTAAAGTGAGAATCAAAAAAAATTTAATTTACGGAGGAAACAGGTTGTTACATTGGTGTTAACCTCATGATCTAGGGGGTTAGGCATCTAGGGGGTGGATAATGGAAATGGGGGGATCTCCAAAATGAGTCCTTGAAAAGATGTGACCAATCAATATAGATACAAAGTGTGATATAAGAGGGATCTGTTGCACACGGGTCTCTCCTTTCACGAGAGATCACCAGGGAACAAACTACTCTTATACACCTCAGAGTAGTAAAAATGATAAAGAACCAAAACCCAATTACACTTTGAAGGAAATAGTCAAAGATCCTGAGACAGCCAGACCAAAGGTTTCGTGTCCCAAAAGAGAAAGCCCTCAGTCGAAAGACATTAGCACAGCTCTAGGACACTAGTGCGGCGTGCTATCTTCTGGAAGACGCGCTAGCATCCTGAGCAATAAAGAACTCTGGATCTCAAGAACTCAACAGACAGAAATAAATCCTACTTACAAACTTAGCAGTGATCTATGTGGGGCTATTAACTAACCAGAAAACCAAATATTGAAAGAAATACCACGATGCTTGGAGAAAGCTTACCATTTTCTCAGACACTTGATTCTTCACTCCAATCTCCTTTTCATTACCTACACACAAAAGATCAAGGAGAAAGTTGTTGGGTGGTTGTATAGGGGCATGCCTTAGTTAGACCCCGCTTTAGGTGTTGCCACCTCCATGGACAACCAAGTTGGAAAGGAATGCAAAAGGAGTAAACAAAGTGTGTGGTGAAAGCAATACCCGCTCAGGGGTAGAACCTGCACCATTATAAGCATATGGTGAAAGCAATACCTGCTTGGGAGTAGAACCCACACCACGAAAGAGTAGATAAATGTGTGTAAAAGGAAAATGAGAAAGGAAGAGAGAGTGTTACCCACGGGCTAAAGCCCTCTCCAGAGCACACAGACACACCGCTAAGTGCTTGCTTGAGAGTTGTTGCTACTGTTGGGGGGGCCTCAGTCTAGCATGGCTTCGCATGTGAATGCATTGCTATCAAAGGAGAAGAAGTCTCAAAGTTGTATGCTCAAAACAAAATGAGAACTAGTGTGTTGTCTTCCAGTCTTCAAACCTTCAAATGAGAGGCAAAAAAGAGATTTTTATTCTTGCAAGGACAGCAAAGAGCCATTACTTTTGGAATGTAACTACCAGGACACATGTCACAAGGGTTAACCTTCTAGATTTTGCATTTTTAACTCAAGAAACGGACAGGACGCTAGTGTTCCACTCAGACGTTTGTGCATCACGCATTCGTCCAAGACCTATATTCTCAGGAAACGCGTCACCAAGCTACTGTTGCTCAACCACGTGTCCTCCTGGAGTCAAAATCATGAAATTTCAACCCAAGGGGTTTTGTCATTAATGCTAGGCATAAATGTTGAAATATGGAATTGCCCCTAGGTGCAATTTTGCGATATTACACAAAGTAACTACCATGGGATGAGACAAAGGAGTAATGCAACCCAAAATTATAAACACCCATGGAAAAAGTAGATAATAAGAAAACTAGAGAAATTAGAGAAGAGATTAAGTCAGCAAGCAAAACAAATATGGCAAGACAAAATATAACAAAATAAAAAAGACAAACATAATGTGGAAAGAGAGGAAAGACATCATAGAAGAATGGAGAATACCGAGAAAAGAGAATATGAGCATGCCATTGTAGATGTTGTTGAGCATTCCAATGTGGGTGCTACCTAAAAAAAGAAAGGGAAATTAATTGTAGAAGAAGAATGGAAGAATTTCCATAACAATATCCTCTCACCTAGAAGAAGTGGGAAAAGTTTTGTCAATTTTGAAAAGAAGTATAGAAGAATATGGGACATCAAGGAAGCTATTGGTAGATGGTTTAGGAAGCTAAGAGGCTCCAACACTACTGCACTTAACCAAAATTCCACTAGTGAAACCATATTTATCAAACATCACAATCAACTTGGATGAAATATTTTTAGAATTCCTACAAACCTTGGAGAAAATATTATATGTCAAAGAGGAGTATTTGGAACAATAATCAGTAGGATCACAAGGAAATTAAGAAATGATGAAATAGAAAGAGAAAATAAATCCATATTTAACTTTGAAAAATATTTGAAAACAATAACAAACAATATGTCACTTACAAACAAAAAGATATCACCAAATATGAAATTCCATTATGAAGAGACACAAACCCTAGACCAAGACCCATGATCCCCTATGTTGCATAAAGTTGTGATAATTTCAATCCAAGAGACACTGCAAAAAGAAAGAAATATCTCACAAGAGAATAGCATATTGTGAAGAGAATATAGGAAAATAATACTTTGAAACTAACTTAACAAGGGACAGAGATAGAGAAAATAATTTTGTGATGATAAGAAAAACTAAGAGAAGAAAGTAATAGAATCCTACCATAAAGAGAAGAGAGTAGCAATCAAACACATGATGGAGCTTTGAATTAAACTCCCAATATTCAACAAGGACACTATCAAAGCTACAGAGAACATATTTATACAAGAACCCCTTTGGTAGAGGAAAGTAATTGATGATGACAATAATTTGGTTTACCCATACATTAGCAAGGATGGAATCATTAATAATCAACTCCCAACTAGTGAAAGTGTGACCCTCTTCTTGATCTTCATCTGCAAGTTATTGAACATGAATAGGAGAAGTTGCTAGATCCAAGAAATAAATCATACCATAATTCAACCAACAAGAAGTTCCTCGCCCATGCAAAAAGGTTAAGACCATTTGTGAGCATCGTTATCCTTGGCTAGTCAAGAAGGCAATTGAGAGCCATGTGAATGGGAACAATTATTTGTTCTAGTAGGCTTGCTACATCCACATTCATGCCCACATGGAGGTGAATGACTATAGTGGGAGGTAAATGGATATGACACTATGGAAACTGTACAAGGGGCATTGCGCAAATGATCTAAAAGCACTTGTAGATGAAAAACTACAAGTGCAACTTTGTTCACTTTCACTTGAAGCAGCATAAACACATAGGAGAAAATAATAGCTTTAGTGTAAAGAAAAAAATGAATATCAACAAAACAAACAATAAAAATTACAAAAAAAATATTTCCAAATGCTAAAAAGTATCTCCACCTTAAATGATACCAAATCTAGGTAAATTTAAAATGGAGGCTCCCAATAAAACCACATGTCATGAAAATGGGTCAGGCTTGAACAACTTGAAGAAGTCATGAATCCAAATCTAAGATTCTTAGGCTTTGATATGAAACCAAAAAGCTACTTGAGATTTTTAGATTTTCCATAAAATAGAGAAGGATTTTAAGAACTCCCAAATAAGATAGTGGGATCTAAGTGGAGGGCCTTGATAAATATTGCACCAAGCAAAATGAGAAAGCTTGAAATAGCTTCTAAAATAATCTAGAATTTGTGGTGCCTAAAGAAAAATTGAGATGCTAATGGAGATTTAACTAGGCCACCATGGAAGATGCGGTGTAAGCCGCATATCATTTATGGAATCTATAGTTATGAAATGGTGTATCTAATTACCAATTCCAATCCTTCCACTAGGGGTTTATTGACTTGTTGGTAGGGAAACCACCAAAGCACAAAGTAAAAGAACTTACTACAAACCACCACAAATAGGTTACAAAACTCCTAGCTGAAAAGTCAACTCCAAGAAGTATGATAGATTGTAAGGGAAATACATGTCCCACTAGGAAATTATATGTATAAAGATAGAATAAAATATAAAAGTGTGTGAGAATGATATAGAGATATAATGATATATTAAGGATTGTACCGAAATGAAAAGATTGACTGAATAGAAGAAGGATAATGTATAAGACATTTATTGGAATGATGATAATGTAATATTAAGTATATCAATATATGAAATTTCACTAATAATTACATGGTACATTATGGGTGCAATATAATTTTTGTTTAAGAATCAATATTTTATCTTGTTTAGTTTCACAATCTAGATTACTCTATGATGCCTCTCCTACCACTAAGTCTGGGGTATAAATACAACCCATAAAGAATCCTTGGGGTGCAAAACTCCATTTTGTGATCCACTACTTTTCTTGCTTGCATTGGTTCCATTTTCGAGACCTTGGTTAGGTAGTATAGATGAAATTAAAAAGAAAATTTTTCATTTAGATCAAATCTCAAAAAGAAAAGTGAAAATTTTCTTATAACTTGCGGCGCTATCCCATTGGTGTTAACCTCATGAGAGGGGATCAATCATCCAGGGAATAGAGAATGGAAAGGGGGGATCTCCAAAAGGAATCCATGAAAATATGTGACCAATCAATATAGATACAAAGTAACTACCATGAGATGAGACAAAGGAGTAATGCAACACCAAATTATAAACACCCAAGGAAAAAGGAGATAATAAAAAAATTAAAGAAATTAAAGAGGAGATTTATTTGGCAAGAAAAACAAATATGCAAAGCTAAAATATGATAGAAGAAAGAAGACAAAAACAAAATCTAGAAAGAGGGAAAAGGAACTGTTGAAGAATAGAGAATGTGGAGAATGGATAAGATGAGTGTAGGTCCATTGTGGGTGCCACCAAAAAGAAGAAAGGGAAAGTAATTGTAGAAGAAGAATGGAAGAATCCAAAACCAATGACCTCTGACCTAGAAGAAGTGGGAAAGATTTTGTCAAATTTGGAAAGAAGTGTAGATGGTTGTGGAAGCGAAGAGGCTCCAACAGTACTGTAACACTTAACCAAAATTCCACTAGTGAAATGAAATTTATTGAATATCACAATTAGCTTGGATGAAATGTTTCTAGAATTCCTACAAACCCTGGAGAAACTATTATCTATTAGAGAGGAGTATTTGGAAAATTTGGTCAATAGTCCAGCGTGTGGAAATTAAGAAATGAGGAAATAGAAAGAAAATAAATCCATATTTAATTTGGAAAAATATTTGTTAAATATAATAAACAAGATGCAACCTAGAAACAAAAATATATCACCAACAAACTGGGACCCATCTTGTATACCACATAAAGCTAGGAGAATTTCAATCTAAGAGACACTACAAGAAGAAAGAAAGAGCTCACAAGAGTAGTTTATAGAAAACTGTGACGAGATTTTAGGAAAATAATACTTTGAAACTAAGTTAGCAAGTGACAAAGATAGAGAAAATAAGTCTACAACAATAAGAAACACTAATAAAGAGAATAAAGTAATAGAATCCTATTGTAAAGAGAAGAAAAAAGAAATCAAACAAATGATGGAGCCTTTAATTAAACTCTCAATATTTAGCAAGGGCACTGCCAAAGCCACAAAACACATTTTTATACTAGAATCCCTTTGGTAGAGGAAAGGAATTGACGAGGATAAACCTAAGGTATTTGGATTTTTTGAATCTCTAAGGAAAGATGCCTTGGACTAGTATAAAAAGACCTATCCAAAACATGAAAAAGACTAGGAATAAGTTGAGAAGGAACTTTTGCAAGACTTTGATACTCCCAAAGTACCATCTAAGAGCGTAAGTAAAATGTAAGAGTTAATACAAAAGAAAGGAGGATTAGTTAGAGATTATGATAAGAGATTCAAAGAAATCTCCTCGAAACTCGAGGAACCATTAATAGAGAAACAAAAGGTTGAATGGTTCAGTTTTGGATTAGACAAAGAAATAAGGGAAGCTTTAGGTGGAAGGATCTTTGACACTTACTCAGATGTGGTAACCTTAGCCTGCTACATTGATGCAAAACCATAGAGGAGAGTAGATAAAGAGAAATAAAATGATGCATTAGAAAAATAAAAATAGAAATTGAATAGCTAACACCACATTAAGAAATAATGGCAAAAAAAGAAACAAGCAAAGGTTAAAAAAAAACATATCTAGTGCTCATACTACTCAAGGGAAGGCCACATGCAAAATGACTATCCAAAAGAAAAAGGTGACAAGAGGGCCACCACATGAAGAGTATAACTCCAAACAGTACCGTAAAAGCTTTAATCAATACATTGTGGATTATGCAGTGAATGGAATGATCATGAAATAGATGATTGTCCATCTATGAGGTTTCAAGTTATAAATCAAGATACAAACCATGAATCACAATGCCCCAAGCACCAAAATTGTGATCATGAAACTAATAAAAATATGGCATATGTCAAAGGGCTTGCAGAACAATCCCCATACACCTAGGACCAAGGATATAGATGCTTGCATGTAAAAACAATAGAAATATGAACAACATTAGTAATGCCTTCCTCGAAGCACAAGGAAAAACTTGACCAAACAAATTTTCTTGGAACACAACAACCACAACATTGAAGATACAACATCAACATGTCACACTTGTACAACAATGTGCACACAATTGTCACATAAAAATATAATGACACAAGAACAAAAATAGCAAGAGGACCTCACCATTGCATAATCAAGATGACAACAATGGAATACTAACCATTCATGGGAAATATCCACCATGACAAACATAAGAGAGAGAGAGAGAGGAAACAACACCTACACGATGATCGATTACAACCTATGATTGTGTTCTCTCGTAACACAACACCAGGACAAGATGACGAAATCATCAACCTCCAATCCACATCCAAACTCACTTAGCAATCTAAACAAGGACAAACCTTCACTAAAGGATGTCAAACCAGGAGATACAAACTCTCCATTAACTAGAATGGCAATGGATCACTTCTAAACACACCACATACTTTCCAAGATGTCTGATCACTCAAGAGCTATGAGGAATGTTGAGAACACACAAAACCAACCAAGAAGATTAACCTTCCCAAGACTTCATAAGACAAGGTGTACAATAGAAGTCTCCCTAGTCCCACGAAGCTGGTTTACAATTTCTGGGAGGAACTAATTTTTGCTGAAATCACATATTTTTAGAAATATAATGATTTAAGCCTTAAAAGGTTCTATTTAAAGAATTCCAATTGAAGAGGGTTTGATCAAACTACCTTAAATCAAACCCCCTTGGATAGAACCCCGCTAGTTTTAAACCATACCTATAACAGAGTCTCCTTTACACCTATCAAAATGCTGATAAAAAACCACTTTTGATTTACCTTTTGGCAGATCAAATGAATTCATTTAAATTTTTTTTTTTTGCAAGTATGTAGTCCTTATTATAAACTTCCCAAAAAGTATAATTTTAAATAAATTTAATTTTATTATTATATTTATTTTTTATTTCGTGAATGTAGCTTTTTCACCGAAAATCAAGCTCTCAGTTCTGCACATGTGGAAAAATAGCATATTATTAAAAAAAATTTAAAAATATTAGTGCACCAGATATTGAATTCCTTGATCCAACAAAAAAAAAATTGACTTTCGATACACAAAAAAAAAGTTACGCGTTATACGGTCATGCTATGTCTGAATTATAATTGGTTTGAATTCAAAACTTGATTAAAGAAAAAATATTCAATAAAAAACTATTTAACCAAGTGGAAGCACTAGATATCAGAGTTATGAATCTAAATTTGAAAGAATTAGAATTTTATCCTTCATGAAAAAAAATTTATGCGTTATACGGTGAGCATCACTTTTTAATAATGTTGTTTTCTAAAAAAAACTAGTTTTTGAGGGAGATGGAAAAAGAAGTGCAATTTGATTCCAAAAATTTTGAAAAAAATATATTTAGAATCTATAGACAAAATTTCATGAAACTCTAGTTTGCATCATCTTCAAATTCCTCACGGTTTAGCCGCTATAGGTGCTCGAAAGTGAAGATTTATTTTAAAAAAATTATTTCAGTGTTTAGTTTGGCCAAAAATTGTAAACCACTATTGTGGGATCACATCCTAACCCTAGGTTTTCCAATTAGGTAACTTCACCTTGGAACCATGATGAACAACTTTCATTTACATGGTTTACCCATACGAGGTCCCAAAACTTAGAGGAACAAACAAGACCAAAAAGAGAGATAACTTGACTAGGTTTTTGAAAGTCTAGTCGATGAAAATGTTTGTCACAAGAAAACTACATAACATAAAAATTATATTTGCCAAGGAGAATAGGCTTAGAAAACCCCTAACTAACCCTAGTTAAGAGGGCTAACATGCTATTTTCTATATGGGAATGAGGTCACACAAACATAGGACCAAGCCACCCAAACAAAGATAGGAAATTTTGAGCCTATCATCCTTCATAACTAGGCTACCCCATTGACAATCAGGCTACCCTATTATAATACTAGGCCACCCCACTAGTGAAAATTCTATGCAAACACACTTAGAAACATTTTGGGTGAGTTTGGGGATTCCTAAGTTGACCAGGCCACCCAAATGCAGCAACCAAGCTGCCCAAACTCACTAGAAGACACTTAAGTTCATTTTAAACTTCTAAATTGCAATTACATAATCATACAATTACAATCATATCTGACACCAACACCGAAACACATAATTAATGCTAAAACCCTAACAATTACAATGTTGACTTTTGTAGCTCAAAAAGTGGGATATGGATTTGCTTAAAGCAACTCAAGATTAGATTTGCTTTAAAACAATTCGAGTTGGATTTTCAGCAACAATAGTTTTTATTCTTTAAATAGAATGTTTTTGAGTTTGTGAGGATAAGATAAATCCTAGAGTGATTTTATGTGTAAATAAAGCCAAAGAAAGCAAGGAAAGATTCTTTCCTTGCACGCTAAGTAAAGCAGCTAGGCTTTATAAATGCAAGATTGTTGTAGCAAACTTATATTGTATTTTCGAAAGAAAAGTTTGTTGTTAGGCTAAATAGAAGATCCAATATTTGCACGTTTTTCCCCAAATTGGGGTTTCCTGGGTATATCTGTGTTATTGTCTTTTTGTGTTTGGCTTCATGTTATTTTTTGCTTCTGCTGTTATTAGTTGTTAATTAACCCAGTTGTATTAATTGTTATAAATCAAATTTCTTTCTGTGAATTTATTGTGCAATTAATATGTTGTTGGGTTATAGAAATTAACATGGTATTAGAGCTCTAAACTCTGAATACAAAGCCAAGAATTGTGACGCAGATTTCAAGAAAAAAAAAGTCATCAGATTTTCATCTTTAGTTCTTTTGTAGCTATGGCAACCAGTGTTCGATACGAGGACAGGCTCGAGGGTGCGTCTAACTTCTTGCAGTGGAAGGTTCGGATTACATCTGTTCTCAAGGAGAACAGGCTATGGATCTATGCTAGCACAGAAGTGACTCCACCAACAAATGATCCTGTTGCCTTAGATTTGCATGAAGTCAAAGAGGCCAAGGCTTAGAGGATTGTCCTGGATGGAGTAAGAGATCATTTAATTCCTCATTTATCAGGGAAAGACACCGCCAAGGAGATGTGGGATACGCTCACAAAACTTTATCAGAGCGACTATCAGAGTCATAAGATGATGCTCAAGGACAAATTGCATAATACCAAGATGTCCAAAGGCGAGAGTGTGACCTCTTACTTGTCCAAGCTAACACAGGTCAGGGATGAGCTTGCTGTTGTTGGAGAGACGATTAAAGAAGATGAGTTGGTGCGTATAGCCTTGAATAGTTTTTCAAAGCACTGGGAAGTGTTTGTCAAGTGTGTTGTCGGCAGAGATCGGCTACCTGATTGGGCAAGACTTTAGGATGATTTTGTTCAGGAGGAGATCCGTGAAGGTGCTCATCGAGGAGATCAGACAAAGAAGGTTCAAGATGAAGAAAATATTGCTTTTGCAAGCAAGGGTAAGAAGAAGTCCAATAAAGAGCAATCGGAAGGTTCTTCCAAGAGTGGGAAGAAGAAAGATCTGAGCAAGATTAAATATTTTTGCTGCCATCAGATGGGTCACTATGCCAGTCAATGTCCGAATAAGAAAAATAAGTACAAGCAGAAGAAGCAATTTGCTACTACAGTAGAGGTGGACGAGTTTGCATCACGATTTGAAAATGAGTTTTCACTCATTGCTTGTCTCTCAAGTTCAATTGCCAACAGGGTATGGTCTATTGACAGTGGGGCTTCTCGCCACATGATGGGAGTCAAAGAATGTTTCACCAAGTTGGAGGAGAAGAAACTAGATTTCTATATTGAGCTCGGAGGCAATGCTAAGTACCATGCAACTGGTATTGGCGCCGTCAAGTTTCAGAGGGAGTCTGGCAAACCTTTGTTGGTGGAGGATGTGTTGTATGTCCCTGGCATGACAAAGAATTTAATCCCAGTTTCTGCCTTGGAAGACAAGGGTTACATCGTGACCTTTGAGAGGGGAAAAGTCTATATTCATCCCAAAGATTCCAAGATTGCAAAAGTGATTGGTGTCAAGCATGGCAGCTTGTTTCAGTTACAGTTTGAGCCAGCACATGCATTGGTTAGTAGCTGTAAAGGGATAGGAGAATTGTGGCACAGGAGGATGGCTCACCTTCACTATGGAGCACTTAATATTCTTAAGGAAATAGTGACAGGGCTACCTGAGATGAAGACAGAAATGCATGAGGTGTGCAAGGGTTGTGCTCTTGGGAAATATGCCAAGACCAGTTTTCCAAGCAGTGAAATTAGATCCGAAGGGATTTTGGATCTCGTACACTCATATGTGTGTGGACCCATGTCAACAACATCCTTGAATGGATATGAGTATTATGTTACCTTCATTGATGATTTCTCTAGGAAGACGTGGATATATTTCATGAAGAATAAAGATGAGGTCTTCAGTAGGTTCAAAGAGTTTAAGGCTCTCGTGGAGAACCAAACTGGGAAGAAGATCAAGATACTGAGGTCTGATAATGGAGGCGAGTATACCTCGAATGCCTTCAAAGATTTTTGTGCTCAGGAAGGTATCAAGAAAGAGTTGACAATTTCGTACAACCCTCAGTAGAATGGGGTTGTTGAATGGAAGAATAGAGCTATCATTGGAGCAGCCAAGGCCATGCTTCATGATCAGGATCTTCCTTGGTTCTTATGGGTAGAAGCTTGTAACACAGCTGTGCATTTGCAGAATAGGAGCCCTCACAAAGTGTTGGGAAAATTGACACCAGAAGAGGCGTTCACTGGTAAGAAACCAGATTTGGGGCACATTCACATCTTTGGATGCCTTGTGTATTGTCACATTCCTATTAAGAAGAGAACCAAGTTGGAACCTACTGCAGAGAAGGGTATCCTTGTTGGGTACAGTGAAACTTCTAAGGCTTATCGAGTTTATATTCCTGCTCTCAGGAAAACAGTGGTTCACAGAGATGTGAAGTTTGAGGAAGAGAGGGCTCTTTAGAAATCAAGTAACTTGATGAATGAGGAGGAACAAACATCCACAGTTGAGGTAGCACAAATTCCTCAAACTTCACTCACACAAGTTGGAGAGTAGAACAAGTAGGATGATCATATAGAGGAACAAATAATTCCTCAGCCTCAGATTCCTATTAGTGAGAAGAGGAGAAACAGGGCAGCTGAGCAAACATTAAGAGAGGCTCAAGAATATGTAGGTGATCCTCAAGATTCAGTCAGACAAAGAAGGGATCCCAGATGTTATTCAGATTATGTGGCACTTATGAGTGAATTAATTGAAGTAGAGCCTTCCAGCTTTCAGGAGGCATCCAAGCACCAAGTGTGGAGAGATGCCATGGTGGAAGAGTATTCTTCCATCATGAAGAACAGTGTGTGGGAGGTAGTACCAAGACTAGAAGATAAGTCTGTGGTGGGCTCGAGATGGTTGTATAAGATTAAGCATGCTGCAGATGGTAGTGTGGAAAAGTTCAAAGCCTGGTTTGTGGCTAAGGAGTTTTCACAGAAGGAAGGAGTTGACTATGATGAGACTTTCGCTCCAGTAGCCAGGTACTCATCCATAAGAGCTATCATTTCTATAGCAGCACAGATGGGTTAGAGAATTCATCAGATGGATGTAAAGATAGCCTTCCTCAACGGGGTGATTGAGGAAGAGATTTACATAGAGCAACCACAAGGGTTTGAAGCACATGAGAGGGATTCTCATGTATGCAGGTTGAAAAAAGCACTGTATGGACTCAAGTAGGCTCCTAGGGCGTGGTATTCACGTATTGATAGTTACTTACAGAGTGTGGACTTCATCAAGAGTGAGGTAGATTCGAACCTATACTATGTTCAGGTGAAGGGTGAACTTCTCATATTGTTGTTATATGTTGATGACCTATTTCTCACAGAGTCAGAGGAGCTCATAGCACATTGCAAGCGGGATCTTGTAGGAGAGTTTGAGATGAAGGACTTGGGGTTGATGCATTACTTTCTGGGATTGGAGTTGTGGCAGAAAGAGGGAGAGATCTTCCTTGGACAAGGGAAGTACTTAATTGATATCTTGAAGCGATTCAGGATGGAAAACTCTAAGCCTATGTCAACGCCACTTGTGACCAATTGGAAGAAGATTGATGCTTCTAGATCAAAGGCGGTGGACCCTACTTTATACAGACAGTTGATAGGCTCTCTTATGTATCTGCTCAACACCAGGCCAGACATTTGTTTTACAGTGAACTCTCTCAGTCAGTTTATGGTGGAACCTAAACGTGTGCACTGGATAGCTGCAAAGCATGTTTTGAGATATCTCTGAGGCACAGTTGATTATGGGTTGAAGTATGTTCAACAAGATGGAGTGAAGCTCAAGGGGTTTACTGATGCAGATTGGGCAGGTAGTACAGTTGATCGAAAGAGCACTTCAAGGTGTAGTTTCAGTTTGGGATCAGCAGCAGTCTCTTGGTATAGCAGGAAACAGAAGTTAGTTGCACTGAGTTCTGCAAAGGCCGAGTATATGGCAGCCAGTATGGCTACATGTGAAGCTATCTGGCTTCAGAAACTTCTAGCTGGGCTCTTTAATCAGGAGATGGATCCTACAGTCATTTACTGTGATAATTAGAGTTGCATCAAATTCTCTGAGAATTCAGTGTTTCATGACAAGTCAAAGCACATTGAGATCAAGTACCACTTCATCAGAGATTGTGTGGAGAAGGGGATAGTGAAGCTCATTTACATTCCTACGGATGAACAGATAGCAGATATCCTGACGAAGGCCTTGATGAAGAGCAAGTTTAAATTCTTCAGGGACAAGTTGGGTGTGGTGCAGAACACTTTCCTCACTAAAAGGGAGTGTTGATTTTTGTAGCTCGAAAAGTGGGATATGGATTTGTTTTAAAGCAACTCAAGATTAGATTTGTTTTAAAACAATTCGAGTTGGATTTTCAGCAACAATAGTTTTTATTCTTTAAATAGAATGTTTCTGAATTTGTGAGGATAAGATAAACCCTAGAGTGATTTTATGTGTAAATAAAGCCAAAAAAAGCAAGGAAAGATTCTTTCCTTGCACGCTAAGTAAAGCAGCTAGGCTCTATAAATGCAAGATTGTTGTAGCAAACTTATATTGTATTTTCAAAAGAAAAAAATTTTGTTAGGCTGAATAGAAGATCCAACATTTGCAGGTTTTTCCCCGCATTGGGGTTTCCTAGGTATATCTATGTTATTGTTTTTTTGTGTTTGGCTTCATGTTATTTTTTGCTTCCACTGTTATTAGTTGTTAATTAACCCAGTCGTATTAATTATTATAAATCAAATTTCTTTCTGTGAATTTATTGTGTAATTAATCTATTGCTGGGTTATAAAAATTAACATACAAATTATTACAATCCATCTCAAAAGAGAGGTTCTTATACAAATTATAGATTATAAATCCAAATCCATAGTAAGATCTAGCCCTTGCTGAGATTTCAGGTTCGACATGTAAACGGAGTCAAAGACAGAATGAAACCTGGTACACTTATGTTTACATCTGATTTTCCGAGAGCTTTTCTAATTTTAAATCCTTTTAAGTCATTCGAGGAAACCTGTAAGTGCCCTGTGTTGATGAGTAAGTTGTCTATGTGTCTTAGTGGAGCCTGCTAAGATTATCACAAAAGTCGGTTGACCAGCACCTGATACAGGTGAACAACATGTGATTATATCATGTGTGAGGCTGCAGTTGCATGTGAAGGGCCATTTTTATAACAGGACGAAGGACGTACAGCAAGTCATCATGTGCAGGTAGCATAACCCAAGTGTTTGGTAGTCTTAAAGCCCAATCAAAGGAGAGTTTAGGAAGAAAAGAGAGGTCACCAAATCGCACTAAGGACACGATCAACCAACAAAGGGCTCCAAAAGCCAGCCATGATCTACTTTTTCGTTAGGTTCTTGCAGGTCATTATCTATTTTTTTTTAAGGCCCTAGAAGGCATGTATTGCATGTTTATTTTGACAAAATGTATCAAATAAAATACCAATAAAAAAAGGGTTGCATGAAATGATTGTATTTATTTATCAACCAGCGTACTTTAAGGTACATGTTTTTAGCATTGGAGAATGACGTTTCAAATCAAATGCCAAACATATGCATATAAGTAGGATGCAAGTCAAATCTCGAAGTTTTTTTTGTTTCAGCGCACCCTCATACTAGGAAAGTATGAAGGTGGTTTTTATATAAATCGACTGTGCCTAGAATGAATGGGTCCATTCAAGTATTAGCTACAGCGGTCAAATCTTTCATTAAGCTCTAGAGAAACACCACCATCACAAAAGGATACTACTACAAATAGACTCTAAAAAGTTATAGTACTTATGAAAAAGAAGGCACATTCCGATTTCTTATGGCCCATAAGACCATTAGGTTTCTTAGGGAAGAGTCCAAGGATATCAGCCAGAAGCAACAAAAAGTTATGGCTCTTTCCATAGTACTCATGAAAAAGAAGGCACATTCTGATTTCTCGTGGCCCATAAGACCATTAGGTTTCTTAGGGAAGAGTCTAAGGATACCAGCCAGAAGCAACAAAAAGTTATGGCTCTTTCCATAGTACTCGTGAAAAAGAAGGCACGTTCTGATTTCTCATGGTCCATAAGACCATTAGGTTTCTTAGGGACGTTATTGAACTTTTACCTAAAAGTTATGGTGTCATTGATTCCAAAAGAGGATTTTGAAGCTAAGAATGAAAGGTAGCTTTTAATTATGAAGTAATGGATTTTAATTGTGAAACAATAATCTTTACTATTATTGAGAGAAAAGAATAAGTTAGAAGATGAATCTAATTTTATGAGGTGCTTCCATAATTGTTTATGGAGGTTGTAGTCTTTAATCTAAGATGCAAAATGTTGTTGTAAGAAGATATGAATATTGATCTCTTTTAAGAGTGGTAAATGATATTTGATTAAATTTAACTTTGGTTCCTTTAGGAGATAAATCTAATAATGTGATAAAAGAAAGTCAAGTTATTAACTATTTGGTAGGTGATGGAAACACCCTAGAATTAACCACCCAATGATGATTTAAAATTTGAAAAATGAAACATTTAATTTTTTTAAATGAGAATTAGTAAACATGGACTAATTTGATTAGATAATATTTTTAGGAGAACCATTTGACCCTAATTTCCATATTTTTTTATCTTCATGATTGTATATAAAATCCTTAAGCTCTTTTGGATTCTCACATATGCGTATAAGATACTTTAGTATAGTGATTCAAAGACATGCTAGTGTGAGATTCAAAGAATTGAAAGGTGTTATAATAGAGTTGTGTGAGATATATATATTGGCTATTTTGTGGTCTATATGGATTTGTCAAAGTGTAAGAAAGAGTGGTAAAAAATGTACTAAGAAGCAAAAAGGCTAGAAGTTGTTAGTGATGTCTATAGATTTATGAGCAAAAGGGGCTAGAAGTAAATATACTAAGACATACAGTAATGTATGATGGAGAAACATAAACTAAAACACAAAGTTGTTCAGCAAGCATGTGATTTTCACGTATAGAAATATAATCTATACTCTATAGGAGAGAATTATGGATGAAAGTGCGTCAATATTTGCCAAATAGGAATAAACCTGACATGGTTTCAAAATATTCTTGAGAAGGATTATCTTTTAGACATTCACTTAGAGGATCCACAAGTTTGAAAGAAAACAAATCCTCAACAAGTGTAACCATAAAAGTATGATAAAGTGTTATTTTACTCATTATGTTATATGTTTGATTTAAAGAAAATAAATTATTTACAAAATAGATGAATTTTATTACTGAATTTTTATTTTTTATATGCATACACATACATATACTTATATTAAATGAGAAGAGTTGGTTTAAAAAAAGTTATTTATAAAGAGTTATAAATATTCATAAAATAGTAAGTGATAAGAATGTTTGATGAGTCACATTTCTTCACATATTCTTGAAAAATAATTTACAAAAACAAATCCCTTCCAATAATTAAAAATATTTATATATTAAATATAATGATTAATTTATGGAACAAGTATGTTAAAAACTAATAGTCAATAGTATAATTTATATAATTGATTACACTTCAATATGAGATTTTGGTCATACCAGTGATCCTCTACTATACTAAACAAGAAATAAATTTAGGGAATTTAATACGAGGACAAAAGTCAATGTTTGTTTAAAAAATTTGTGATATGTTAAACAACAATACATGAAATTTCATAGTGGATGATGGAATAAAGTATTAGATTGCCATTATATGTCAAAGACATGACTCAATAACCTTTATGGAACTTAGGTCATAGTGTGAGGGTAGTTCAATAAACATATAAACCAACATTCTTGTAAGTATTTGCAATAACAGATAGTGATTTATTATTTGTAAGAGTGAAATTTGTATATTCAAAAAATAGTTTACTATGTTTGTTATGACTAGTTAAAACTAATGAATTGACATATTTAATGTGAGTACATCATGGGTCCATAACCCATGGGTCCTTGGATTAAAATATTAAATTTAGAAAAATGACAATATGTTTTGTTGAGAATAACATATTTATACGATATAAACCCATAGGGGCATGTTACTTCCACATATTAAACCTTGAAAAATATTGTGTTGTTTAAATGCATTGGCTAGATTGTAATATAATGCTTTATCAATTGCACAATAACATAAATTTTCTTAGGATGGGACATGGGGACATGTTGAAGTTTACAAGGGGAGATACAACCTCTAAGAAAATTAAAATTATAAATTTATACTAATTATTTTGTCATACAGCTAATAAGGGCATGGTTTGGTGGTCAAGTCGCTTGGTTATAGTGATGACCACTAGGGTTCAAACCCTCGCTTGGCCAAAGTGCTCACAAGCCTTGTGCCTTCACTGGGCCAATGTGCTCATGGGTTTTGTAGTTTCTTGTGATTTCTTGTACCCGGTTCATAGCTCTGGTCAAAAGCATTTACCCCTAATAATATGGGTGCATTGCACCTTTTATATATATATAAATATTATTTTGTCATACACAATCTAATAATATCATATATCAATAGGTGTCCAAACCTAGGGATGTATTTACCCTTAGTATTTAATTTTATGATGAGATCCCAAAAGAAATTGTGCTTTGGACTTTACTATTAAGTTTACAACATGATTCTCAATGTGATATATCCTCATTGTTATAGCCAAAACTTCATCTAAAAACATAATTGAACAAATCTTTGTCCTAGAAGTATATTGAGATATAATTAACCCGGTTTCTTAAAGGAAGACTAAAACTAGTATTTCTCTATGAAGTACTTTGTAGGTGGTAATAATTTACTATTATTTTAATGTTATTTAAGATGCAATGTGAGATTATTTGTATTGTATATTTTAATTTGTGCATTGTTTTTGGACTTGATCAACCCAATAACCTTGTACATTTTTCTTATTTTTTAGAACTAAGATTATATTTTTGCATTATGCAAAAGAGGATATTCATGTAGTCCAGTATGCATGAATATCATCTTGGAATGTATGTTATACTTTTATAAATTATGAGTGACAATATAGTATTCGATATGCATAATAATTATTGTGTGATCACATTGTAATGCTTTAATAATTTGAAAGAGTTACATGAGTGAGTAAAATGTTAAAGTTGAAGGATAGGAGGTTAAACACATTAAATTATAATTATCTTTTCAATTATAAATTCATGATATATTTCATAAGATATATGTATAGTTCTCATCATAGTTTTGATTGGAAAAGCAATGGTGAACTTAAATAATACTTTAAAAGGGTGATCTATGAAATAAAAGAAGAAAATAATGTAGATAAAGTAAGGAATAAAATAGATATATTATGAAAAAAATATAATGTTAGTATCTTCAATTATTGATCATGTGTTTCTTTGAGTTGTGATGCAGATGCATCTTGTGCTACTAAGGACAGTAGTTAATTCATTGTTGGAAACAAGCAACACTAAGAGGAGAGGTGAATCAATGTTGTGAAAAAATTCAATTTTATTATTTTGTCATTTAACTTACTTAACCATTCAACAAAAGAAACATGCATCAACAAAAAGAAAACAATCACAACCCCATAACACTAGAATTTTTACGTGGAAACCCTATTAGGGGAAAAACCACAGTGGATAGCCAATCCACAATAGAATATGAGTATACCCAAAATGAAAATTACAAAATGGAAATGCACTTGCATTCAGGCTCACTGCCTAGAGCTCACTGCTCAAAATGGATGGGCTCACTGCCCTATAATGATTTGGAATGGATCCAAAAAGTGAACTGATGAAATAGCATCTACAATGCCTAATTATAGTTCCAATTAAGCTCTGTAGATAATATTTTGTCCTTCTGACTGATTCAACAATTCTACTATGCTCTGCACAACTCGCTCTACAAAAACCTTAATGCACAAGTGAAACTGTGTATAATCACCCTAATCGCTCTTTCTGATGATCGCAACATACCACCACACTTTTTTTTTCACATTACAAATGATATATTGAATCTCTTATATATATATGCATCTAGAAATCAAGTCACTATAGGTCGGCCTTAATAAAACTTGGAAATATTATCAACTATCGGCCCAAATCATGAACAATTTTGATGTGCACCCATACAAGTCGGCTAGACTATAGCTGGGACCCATAATTAAATATTTGAACATAAAAACATTTTAAATAATTTCACTTTACACATCCACAATGTGCCACATTCACTTGGTCAGCTACAATGAGCAAATAGATAGAAAACATCCTATCAGACCTCCAAGCTTGTACAACAGCTAATGCAACACCACAAAATTTAGTAATAAGATAATATACGTGCTCAACAAGCAATCCTGGGGATCCACAACTCAAAATGATGATCTGGTGAAGTAGATAGATTAACTGACTGACCAGATACCCTGTTCTTCAAGTGTTCTACCGGTAACACACAATATTTCACTTTATCTGTCAATAAGACTAGATACTAATCTATGGGCCATGGAAAGGACTTCAATTTCCATCAATGACAACACTCAAAGCCATATGCCAACAATCTCCCCCGTTGGCATTGATGGCAACACTTAGTGAAAAATGACTAAGTGTCGAAGTTGGTAATTATACTACCAAAATTCAAAATACTACTCCCCCTAAGAATTTCAAGGCATTTTTCACTGCACTCTCTCCCCCTTTCACATCAATGAAAAAATTGGGGTTCATCCAAAAATACAAAACTATACAAATATAACCTAAGACTTACAAAAATTTGAAGACGTTTGCAAATTCATTCTTCAGTCCACTTAAGTTTGAGTCCCAAACACTTCTCAAAGTTTCCAAAATGGTTATATGACCGCAAAGAAGATATGACAATGTTTATGCTACTTTGAGACTTACCATATCAGGATCGGCCATAGTATCTTTAGCCTCTTTTAAAGCATTCACCATTATTTCAATCTGTATACTTATTAGTCCCCTGAGTTCACATAGTCTCCCAATAATCCTTTCATTTTCAAGTTTCAGATTCTTTATTTGGTTGAACAAGGACATTACTTGACTTTCTTGTTTACAAACACTACCGGCTAATGGGTCAAAAGTATCGGAAATAGTCACCAACTGTTGTTCAATGTCTTTCACCTTCTTCTCATTTGCTTCAGTAAATTTTTACAAGACCAAGAAAGACTTGTGCACTTTTCCTCCTTCATACATAGTACCTTGAATATTTTTTATGCAAGTGCCTAACAAATCTTTGTCTTTGGAAATCAATTCATTTAGGCTACCAACTCTCTTTTCCTTGAACTCCTTTTTCACTTTAACCAAAGTTGATTTCTCAAAAGATTCAAAATGAGAATTTACATAATTTCTTAGCTTCTTTAACTCACCGGAGGAGGAACCTGATAGGTCCATAACATAAGTAGCCATTTTTTTTTGTAAAACTCCAAATGCAAGATTTAGCAGTTCATTGTCCTCTATGTGAGATTTTAGTATCCTCTCACTGGCTTTGGCTTGAGCAATCTTAGCGACCTTCATCATCTGAATTGGAGACAGAGTGGATAGGTTAATTGAACTTTCATCTAACTCAGGATATGATTCTTCTTGTTGCTCCAATAAAGATCTCTTCACTTCTCCTATCCTGATTTCTTGATCCTTTTCTTTTTCAACCTTGGATTCTAATTCAAGAATGACTTTAGGAATTTCAACTTCTTCAATATGTACCTCATTTTCCTCAACAAACAAGTCAACAGGGACCAAGTAGTTACCATATATAGGTGTCTCTGTATTTTCCACATTAGGAGAAGTTAGAATATCCTCAAATTTTGGAGGATCAGATACATTCATGTTCTCTTCATTCACATTCTCTTCTTTATTTTCATTTACCTCCACATTCACTTCCTCATTTCCTTGAACATTTTCAGTATTGATTTCCTCAATGTTAATCTTATTTCTTGACAAAAATTCTTCCATAATTTCCTTAGTTTCACTGACAACAGCATCAATTTCACCAATCATGAGTTTATTTACTCTTGTCTTGCTCTTAAATTCCTTTTTATCTTTTTCAAGTAGTAAATCCATCTCTTCAATTGTCATTTTCGGGCACAGATCGACAAGAACTCTCTTCCCCATATTTTCTTCTTATGTTATGGCACTCACCCTCATAGATTCCAAAGCATTATATAGACTTGTAGGAAAACCAGACATGATTTCAACAAGAGATTTATTAAAAAAATTCATATGCTTTATCATAGCTTCTTCAAGAGTTTTCTTACTGAATTCATCAAAGCTCTCATACCAGTCATAGAGTGGCTTGAGATTTCCATCTTTCACCACTGCATTCTCAACTTCCTCAACAGACATACTAGGCTTGTCAACTTTGGCCTTTTTCTTTTCTTCTTCTCCTTTGTCAGAAGGTTTTCTCTTGTTCAATTTGACAGCCTGAGTACCAATAGCCTTTATCTCTCTTACTATTTCTTCTAAGTTGACCAGTTTCTTCCTCTTCATCTGTAGACACAACTTTGTAAGATCTTGTGCTTTTATTCTTCTTCCTTTTTCTAGAAGCCTCGACTTGATTTTACTGAGTTGCAAGGGAACTCCTAATAGATCTAGTGTGAGCATGAGATGTCCCCGAACCAGCTGATTATGCCTTTTCTTTCTTTTGAGTTGCTTCAGTTTCATCTCTTTTCCTTCTCACTTCTTTCTATTTCTCCATAGGAATGTCCATACTCTCTGAAAGAGCTTCTATCTCTTTTCTTACCCTTCTGACTATCATGGGCTTTTTCAATTCTGAATGAACCTGTAAGAATTTATCTGCATAAGTACCAAACCTTTCTTCTCCCTGATCCAGTGGAGAATTCAGCAAGTGTTCTGCATACATCTTCAAAATGTTCTCATAGATACTTCATAACCCATAGGCATGATCCAAACTATTCTAGGATCAGCAGTTTCCATATGGCACTGGTCAATGTCTACCATAAAGCAAATAGTGTCTTTGTACTGTTCCACTATTGTGGTAGGAATTCTCTCTTTGGTGTGTGTTGATGGTGTTTTTATGCACTTTTCAACACAAGCAGTGCATAGGTACACTACCTCTCTTGAAAGACAATCTCCCACAATCGGATTGTAGAACACTATCTCAAGGTCTCTCGGATGTCAGGTCATGACAGTGCTTAGATACCTCAGTAGTTTGATGTGATTTGCTGGAATCACAAGGCGGTCTTACGGATGAGTTACAAAGCATGGAAGTTGGGTTTGCAAATGCAGTTTCAAAGTGTTGAAAGTGAATGAACAGTGGCTGTCCACTCAAAATAGCAAGTTGAAACTCATCAAATTCATCTAATTTAGCTTCATGGTGATGCTTTGGATCCTACTTTAACCAAGGATTAAAAGAAATAGCAAAAGGAGAAGGGTTAAGAAAACTATTATAATCCTAAGCTACGAATGAACAGTAACAATGGTGGCTGTTAAAGTAGACAGATTTCCTAAACTGGGTTTTGCTTGGCCAAGAGAACCTACAGTTGCACAAAACCAGTGCAATCTCCTAAGGACTGCATATTTTCAAATTGCACATGCACATCATGCACATGTAATTGAACTAAGTTGCAGCAATGAAGTAATGAGCTCAGACTAGCTTTGCAAAGTGACTCATCATCAATGAACCAAAAAAAGCATGAGCTGGAAATCCATCAAATACTAAAACAGCAAACACCATCACCACTCCCCTTCAAGAAACTAACATTAAAACTAACATGGAAGGAAGAACCATGCATGCAAGATGAGAAAAATCAAAGAGAACATCCATAAAATCATGCAATGTTGTCTTCTATTGCTGCAAATGCCTCTTACATCAATTCTTCAACCCTTACAAATGAGGGGAAAACCCCTATTTATAGTTTTCCAAAGCCCAAATGAGTGGCTAGGATTCA
>VDFB02373365.1:268477185-268492071 GCA_007258455.2 Sequoia sempervirens
AAGTTCCAAAACGGTGACAGAGAGGCGGAACCCCAGAAACGGCCACGGAGGGGCCGAGAAGGAGGTAGCCGTTGGAAGTTTCAAAACGGCGACGGAGAGGCGGAACCCTGGAAATGGCCACGGAGGGGCCGGGCTCCGGAGGCCGGGTCGCCCTGAGCCAATGGATGTTCCAAACAGCAAAAGGGGGACAAAACTCCGAAACCACCGAAACTTAACCAAACTTTGACGAAACCTTGGCAGTTCATCTACGCACATCAAACACATCCCAGATCCAAAAAAGAGTGACCCCAAAGTCAAAAATGAGGAAACGGGAGCGACGGGGGTCCACGGATGTTTCCAAACAGCCAAGGAGGAAGGGAATTCTGGAGGGAAAGTTTCGAAACCATCGAAACTTAACCGAACATTGACGAAACCTTGGCAATTCATTTACGTATTTCAAACACATCCCCGATACAAAAAAGATTGCTCCCAAAGTCAAAATTGAGGAAACAGGAGTGACGGGGGTCCGTGGATGTTTCCAAAATAGCCAAAGAGGGTCGAAGCTCCGGAACCACCGAAACTTAACCAAATGTTAACGAAACCTTGGCAGTTCATCGAAACATCCCAAACGCATCCCAAATCCACCAAAAAGTTGTCCCCAAAGCCAAAAATGTGGAAACTGGACCGACAGGGGTCCACGGACGTTTCCGAAACAACCAAAACAAGACAAAAGGCAGAAAGGGGATGGGGGACTTTATTTCTCCACAGATTTGAATACCCCAAGTATGTGAATTTGGGTAGGGGATTTGATCGCTTGATGGCACATGACCAATTTGGGCTCGGAAATGGGGCACGCAAAACAAGACAGGAGCAAAGCAGCCTGTCGGGAGCGAAAAAAGGGGGTCCCTGCCTACGGCGGGGCGTGTGTGCAAAACATGCACAACAGTGTGCATTAAATTTTGAAAGCTTTTAAAGTAACCCCACAAGATTGTATTGCAGGTATGTCGATCACCCAGTCCAAATAATATATTCCTTATCTGAACATTTATCAGTTCATCATCATGCCATCAAATTTTACCAACTACCGAAACCTCACCTAAGAAGTAGAAAAACAAACATATCAGCAGGTTACCATATTTGAATGTGTTCTTATCCTTCTTGTTTGTTCCCAAATTTTCCAATAACTGGCTTCTAAATAATTCACACAAATCAGAGTCTACATTATGTTTTGACCATCTCATATGCTGCATAGATAGTTGTGTCAGATACTGGATTCTTCTAAATTGAGTGATAAATCTTATAGCTAATAACCATTGATGCAAATTTTACATCCACTACAGCAATATCGTCTATCGTCATTTCTCTTTTGTCACATCGCAAGCCTATCGCATCAGTAACCTTATCATTCTTCACAGATTTCAAAATTGGAAGTCTACCAGTGGAAATTAGTCCTATAATTGCACATATAGATTATTTTGTAATTTTGAATGCCACATCTAACCACATGAATTCATCATGGACATAGCTCAACACATATCAAACCCATTCATCTTCTTCAAATATGGGAAATTTTGCAAATTGCTCAAATTCCTTATCCTCTAGAGTTTTGAATTTCGGTTGTTTAGTAAGATCTTCTTGAATTATATGATGAGTAAAAATCCATCAAATGAGAGGTTCCCAAACCGTCAATGTTTGCATGCACATAAGCCCTAATATCCTCAATATGCAAGACTTCGTATGACACTGATGAAAATGCACCTAAGGGCTTTGTATCTACGAACTTGTACGGATGCCATTTAAATTTTGGATGCAGCCTATCCTTAACTTCGACTATCAGAGGAGTAGACATGATTGTAGTCACACAAATTTACAAGTTTTTCATAAATACCTTTCAAGGATGAAATGAAATTTGATTGCAGATTCTCCTTTATGCTTGAATCTTTCCACAAATTTTCAATGATCACTTCAGAGCTCTCAAACTCTTTTCTCCAAATGTGATATGAAAAATGAGGGTTGAAGTCGTTCTTTTATTTCCCACATACCTAACTCCTTTAGTTTGCAATAAATGCCCTTGCCCTAACTCATCTAGATTCCTTCCTTTTAGGCACCAAGATAGATGACTCTTATGTGGATCTCCAATATTCTTCACTAATGCTTCTAATTGGTTGAACAACATCTAAAAAACATTAACTCTCCTACTTGACACATCTGGATTCTAGTATCATTCACTTGTAAGAGGGGGTTTAAGAGTTTTTCTTGATAGCTCCCCCTATGCCAAAGACCTAAAATTAATTCCTTGAGGAATTACTAGAAGTTGCTTCTGGTGCAAGCGCATTTCCTTCTACAGATGGATTCTTCTTCACCCATTTCTTCTGCATTTGCTTTCTAATCACATCAGTAGTGACTTTTCCTTTTCCTTTGACATCCTGTTGCATGTTCTATTTTACTGGACCTCTTATGTTCCAACATAATCTGGAAATGTGGCCAAATTTTTTGTAGTTGTAGCACAGAACATATCTCTATCCAGGCCAATGGTTCCACTGACTTTGTCTTGATCTACATTGGTTAGAAATATGTCCAAATCTATTGCATGCATATCATCTGACATCTCTATGAAATTTGTTCATCACAATTCTGCATTCACTTGATTTATGACCATACTTATAGCAATTAAAACACTGACCCAAAAATGATGGTCTACCTGTATTCATTCTACTCCTACACTGAGAATCCATATGACTAATTTTTTTGCAAACATAACAATAGCCATTGAGTCTTTGAGCATTTGGTTGCCTTACCAGATTTCTTCTGGCTCCTTTCATTTGATTTCCTTGTTTGAATCTTCCTCGTCCAGAATTCCTTTATCCAAAGTTCCTTTGTCTAGATCTAGAACTTTCTCCTTCTTCATATCCAAGACCTCGTCTATCACCATCAGTCCATTGTCCTTTGATTAGTTCATCAATTTTAGTTGAGCTTGCTTTGAATTTTTCCTTATACTCATTTGTAATAGCAAGTTCATCTCTGAGATCATTAAGTTGCTTTTCAAGCACTTCTTCATTGTTCTTCGATTGCTCCAATTCATTATCTAGTCAGCTACATTGTTTAGATTTTTCTTTCAAAGATTGTGCAAGCTTTTCTTCATTCTTCTTTCTATCCTCAATCCCCTTAGTCATTTTCATCATGATAGATTTCATCTCTCGCTTCAAGGTAGCATTCTCTTTGGAAAACTTTTCACATTCTTTTGTTTTCTCTTTCAAAGCCAGACAGAGTTGTTCATCTTCCATGCTTTTGTTCTTTTGTTTAAGTTGACCACATAATTCCTTTCTTTTCTCCCTTGATTCATTGATTTTATCTTTTAGTGATTGAATGAACTTTTTTGCATTCTCAATATTTTCTTGCAGTTCCTAGTTCTCATACTTTTTCTAGTCAAGATCATTTAGGGCCACCATAAGTTGTTGTTGAAGATTTCTTGTATCCATTGAGAAACACTTTCCAATATCTCCTCAAGCTGTAAGACTTCTTCTGAGGAACTAGCTCTGATACCAATTGTTGGAAACAAGCAACACTGAGAGGGGGGATGAATCAGTGCTCTGCAAAAATTCAATTTTATTATTTTGTCATTTAACTTACTTAACCATTCAACAAAAGAAGCATGCATCAACAAAAAGAAAATAATCACAACCCCATAACACCAAAAAAATTACGTGGAAACCCTATTAGGGGAAAAACCACAGTGAATGGCCAATCCACAATAGAATATGAGTATACCCAAAATGAAAATTACAAAATGGGAATGGGAATGCACTTGCATTCAGGCTCACTTCCTAGAGCTCACTGCTCAAAATGGATGGGCTCACTTCCCTACAATGATTTGGAATGGATCCAAAAAGTGAACTAACGAAATAGCATATACAATGCCTAATTACAGTTTTGGTTAAGCTCTGCAGATAATCTTTTGTCCTTCTGAATGATTCAACAATTCTACTCTGCTCTGCACAACTCACTCTGCAAAAATCTTAATGCATAAGTGAAACTGTGCATAACAGCCTAATCGCTCTTCCTGATGATCGCAACATACCACCACGCTTTTTTTTTCACATTACAAATGATATATCAAATATCTTATATATATTTGCATCTAGAAATCAAGTCGCTATAGGTCAAGCTTAATAAAACTTGGAAATATTATCAACTGTAAGCCCAAATCATGAAAAAAATTGATGTGCACCCATACAAGTCAGCTAGAGTATAGCTGGGACCCATAAGTAAATATTTGAACATAAAAAAATTTTAAATGATTTCACTTTACACATCCACAATGTGCCACATTCACTGAGTTGGCTACAATGAGCATATAGACAGAAAACATCCTACCGAACCTCCAAGCTCATACAACAGCTAATGCAACACCACAAAATTTAGTAATAAGATAATATACGTGCTCAACAAGCAATCTCGGGGATCCACAACTCAAAACGATGATCTGGTGAAGTAGACAGATTAACTAACTGACCGGATACCTTGTTCTTCAAGTGTTCTGCTGGTAACATGTAGTATTTCACTTTATATGTTGGTAAGACTAGATATTGATCTACGAACCATGGAAATGACTTCATTTGCCATCAATGACAAAACTAGAAGCCATATGCCAACATTTATAGGGGGAGAAATGTTATGTGATTTTTTTTCCAAGAGAAAAGTTATGAAATAACCCTTTAGAATTAAAAGGGAGATAGAAAAATTATAAAGGGTATTATTATCTAAATTGGTTAAAAGAGATACTAATAAATAATATGAATAAGAAAATCTTTTCAAAAGGTCAAAGAATAATTATTAAATGCAACCTTTGTGAAAGGGTGTGATGGTTTGGAAACCACCCCTTAATACTTATATAAGTATTATGTGATACTTGGAAATGATGGAGAACATTTAAGGAAGGAGAACATTCAATGAAGAAGAAAGTGGTTGATGAGCTATGGACATTAGGAGAAGGGGGCACATAGAGTTTTTCCAACCCGGGGTACAAAGTACACTTGAGACCGTCCTAGCCAAGGCTTGGGTATTTGCACTTGAGTTGATCATTGTTTTTCAAGAACCAACACTTGTATAGAGCAGCTTAGTACACTTTCTTCCTTCTAGATTGTTTCATAGCAAGAGCCAATACCACTGACATCTTCCTAGAGTGAGAGTGGCCTTTTCCAAGTTGTGTTATTCAAATAAGTATTGAAAAACATTAACTCTAAAATATATTGATAATATTAATTATATGCTTTGGTGTTAATCAATATGAATTATATGGATGTGTATTCAATTTTCTATGCTAATTATTTAATATAGTATTATTTCCAAATTATCACATGTTTGTAGTTTACATCGATTATTTGCATTTATTTTGATAACATTACATATTTTAAATTATGTTTATACTTATAGCAAATCCACTACTATTACTTAAACAACTTTAGGAGGATAAGTGACATTACAAATTCAACGATAAATTTCAACCTTAAATAAAAATTGAAACAATGGTAAACCTCCACAATACCTCTCATGCAACCCATTGTTGTTTTCTATCCTCAAAACACCTATACCACAAAACATTGCTAGAAACCATGTGCTAGCTTTTATCACATTATGTAGTGACTTCATTTTTGAAGATGTGCTCCTAGAAAAAATCTTTCCTAGATCATTAAAAGACATGGCCTTATAATCATTTTTCTCATTAACAAATAATTCAATTACCTCATTTATACAACTTCTTAGTGTGCTTCTCAAAAAAATTCAAGAAAACAATGGTCCTCAAGTGATGTTAACATAGTTCTTTATAGACAAGGACCTAAGGAAACAATAACTGACTTTACATGATGATACCAATAACTTAACTCATAAATCTCCTATAGTCTTCTTGACACTTAAACATTCAAAGAGTGTTTATAGGAAACTTGCAACCTAGTATTCAAGATAAAATATTTTTGATGAAGTATCCATCCTTTACACATGTGTGTACGTCTCTTCATGATTATCCAATATCATTTAGTCAATATGAAGGGACACCTTCATTGACTCCTAATATTTAATTAGAATCTATGCCTCAAAATAATTACCAATCATTCAAAAACCAAAATAAGAACTTCATTAAGATAAACACTCCTTAAATAGCCAATAACATTGAAACACATGTCACTCCCATAAATACAACTCCCTATCAATTTAGGCCAAGAGATAGGAAATTTTCATAATTACATGATTCTCTCCATGTGATGATGTTGCAATTATTAAATAAGAACATGATTTAACTCATTTCAATTAGGCATGTTGACAATATCATCATACACCTAGACACAATATGGAATGATGTATGTGTCTTAAGCACCAAGTGCAAGACCTCATTGACTCTAATCAAATCTAGTTGGCTAGTATTAATTATAAAGGAAATAAATTAGTCTCTCCACCTAACCAAAACTTGTAAATATTTACAAACCCATTTCCAAGTGATTCAACAAACTTTGTGCAATGTAGTGATAATAAAGAAGATAATAATGATTTATCCAATATTGTAAATATGATAGAAGTTTAGCCTTATGAGGGTCGAACCACTTTGTTTCCTAGCATTACTTTCACACCTATTGATGCATCCATAAATGCACTTGATGGTCCTCTTATATCATCAGTTGAATTAATGATAAACCCACAAGGGGGATACTCATTGATCCTATGTGTAGAGAATGTGATCACCAAATAATTCCTAATTGTGCATGAACTTTACAAAGATAAATATGAACATTCAAAATAATAGTTGAAAACTCATGATGGTTTTGTTCACCCTACAATAGGTTTGATAATTCTCACAATCAAAGTTGATTGAAACAATTGGATGTATTATTTACCATAATTCTAACATCAAACTAGTTTCATGTGAAGTGAGGCTATCCATGGCTATGCTCCATGAAGGGGGTCCCATTAGTTATCCACAAATATATAAAATTTCCATTTGAAGAAGAAATACACATTGTTAATCATGTTGCAAGTATGAGTAAAGTTTGGTGGTGTTGTCATTAATGTCAACACAGTTTAGCATGTTGCAGATTGTGCATGTAGAGTTGAGATGCTATTAAGATGTTGTGATTACATGGAGCTATCCTTATGATGTTGCAAATGTGCTAAAATGATGAGTTTCCAAATGCTTTTGAGAAAATTAATAAAGATGAAGTCATAGTTATGTAAGTGTTAAAAATGTGCTCTGGTATGTGCTATGTGTTTCTCCTGTGTTGATCCTATTCTTGTACAGATCTCTGAAGGATCATTGTTGATGATCTAATGGTGATATCTACTAATTTGTAGCTTTTGTTTTGATAGAGTGTGAAAGTTGTGTTCTCTGATGTGTGAACTGGTTTGGTAGAGTTGGTTTTCTGTGGACTAGGAGAAATGTTTCTACTCTGCAGTCCTTCATTTTTTTGTTTCAAGTCTTGCAGATCTGGAATATGTCTTATAATGGTGTTCTTTGTGTTCTGGAAAAGATGTTTGTGGTTTGGTGATTTGGATGTTTATTTTTAGAGTTGTATATTTTTTCACAATCCAGATGGACTAATCATGGAAGGAGTTATGTGTTCAAAGGTTGTTACTCTTTCTACCAATGTATTTGAAGGAACCTGAGAAGTGTTCTCGTGCATAATGAAGTGTGTTGTGTCATCCACATAGTGTGTACTTTAATGTTCATTTGTGTTTTCATTAGGTTTGGCCGACCTAGTGTTTACACTTCATATGAAGAATTAAAACTTAATTAAGAAAGTGTGGCTGATCCAAGACATTGCTTTTGGTCTTGGTTAAGTGGTTAATTGGTCCACTATCATTCCTTTCCATCATGGGAATGTTGAGCTACTAACCTAATTTTAATTTATGAAATGAAGCATATGTGGTCGACCTTGGAGAAAGTTTCTAAGATTGAAGATTGTATAAATGCAAGTCGAATTGTGAAGGATTGGATGATGTGAAGTAATGAAGTAAGCCACAAGTAAAGAGTAGAAGTATGTGAAAGTGAGTTGAGATAGCAGTACTTCATTGTGTTAGATTCCTAAAAGTAGTGAGCTGAAGGTTTTTGCAATCTTCATTCTAGGTTGCGGATATGTGTAAATTTTTGTGGTGGATCTTTTTTTTTTCCTTTGTATTTGTAGACAATGAGCCCCCCTGTTGGACAGTGAGTCCTTTCTGTAGGCAGTGAACCTTTGTATCTAGATAGTGAATCCTCTTCTGGGCAGTGAGCCTTTGTATTCGGTTTTGCCATCACTTTATATTGTGAGTTAATCCTCACCATAATTTTTCCCTCATTGGGTTTCCACGTAAAATCTGGTGTTCATTGTGTTGATTTTTCTTTTTGTTATCTGCAGTTCATGTCAATACTTAATAATAGAACAATGTGGTTGTGAAGTTAATTATAAGTGTCAAAGCTTTAAGTTTAAATTTGGTGACAACTGATTCACCCCCCCCTCTTAGTTGTCTTGCGCCTTTTAACAGTTGGTATCAAAGCTTTGGTTCCTTGGTGTAGAGCTTAACCACTTAAGGAAGATCCTATGGCATGTAAGTTGGTGATCCCTATGTTTGATGGATCTGATTATAGTGACTAGAAAGTGCAGATGAGAGAATACATTATCTCTCTTGGTTACAAGAACTAGAAGGCTATTGAGATGAAGTATGTTGCTCTGACGATTGATCTTACTACTATAGATGAGGTTTCTATTTATGAGGAGAATGAGAAGGTGAGGTATGTTATTTTCAGTGCTCTGTCTAAAATTGAGTGAACTAAGGTTCTTTATTTGGGAATTATTTATGAAGTTTGGAAGAATTTGGAAGACCTTTATGAAGGAAATGATAGAGTGAAATTGACAAAGAAGTTGACGAAAAGCACAGATATGAGAATTTTAAAATAGAAGAAGGTGAAGATTTTACAAGCTATTTCTAGAGGGTTGCAGCAAATGATGTTAGGAATCAAGGGGGAAATCTGACAAATGAAGATATAATTGAGAAGATCCTAATAACCCTACCTGAGTGTTACAGTGATAAGATCTCAATTATTGAAGAGATGTATGATCCTAAGAAGTACACTAAAGAAGAGTTATTTGGCACCTTGACTACATTTGAGATGAGAAAGTTTGGAAAGAAATAGGAAAAGATAGAAATAGCATTTAAAGCAACAAAGACTGAGGATGATCCGGATAGTGATGGTTCTGATGAGTTGGAAGTGAATTTCACCAGGAAGTTGAAGAAAGGTACCAGTAAGTATAAAGGTATGTTTCCCTTTAAATGTTTTAGTTGTGGTAATATTGGTCATTATGCTTCAAGATGTCTGAATAGAGTTGTACATAAGAATAACAAGGATTATAAAGATAAGGATAGAAAGGATAAGAAATATAAGAAGTTGTATTATGTTAAAGAAGAAGTTGGAATCTTTGATGATGAATCTGATTATGAGGGTGATGATAGTGAATGCTTGTTTTTAGCCTTGGAAAATAAATATGTTTCTATTAACCCTAGAAAATGTGCAAGAAATAATGTTTCAAATAGCAAAAAGAATGAGATGGAAGGAACTTTGGTCATCGCCTTTCATGCTAGATAAGATGAAGACTAATTTGTGATTGATAGTGGATGCTCTAATCATATGACCAGAGATAAGAGTAAGTTTACTAAACTTGAAAAATATGATGGTGGTTTGGTCATGTTTGGTGATGATTCGGGAGCAAAGATTGTTGGAAAAGGTATAATTAGTTTTGATGGAATACACAGCACTGATAATGTATATTATGTAATGGGTTTAATGCATAACCTTTTGAGTGTTGGATAGATGTGTAGCAATGGTTTTAAACTTGTGTTTCAGAATAATACCTACGAGATTAGAAAAGGATCCAGAGATATGGTTGTTGCAGGAAGGAGAACTCATGGAAACATCTATCAACTTAAGGGTGTTGATGGTCAATTCCTTGTATCTCAAGTTAATGAAAGTTGGTTGTGGCACCGGAGAATGGTACATGTAAACTTTGATAATCTGGTCAAGATCAGTTCAAGAGATGTTTTCTAAGGTCTTCCTAGAATCACAAAGTCTGCTAATATTATTTGTAGAAGTTGTCAGTTAGGGAAATAGACAAGATGTTGTTTTAAGGGAAAAGATCGATCTACCACCGGAAGGCTAGAATTAATTCATATAGATATCTATGGTTCGACTAGAACAGGAAGCCTAAATGGTGACAAGTATTTCATGCTCCTTATTGATGAATATTCTCAAATGTCATGGGTTTCTTTTCTTAGAGAGAAGACTTGGGCTCTAGATAGGTTTAAAGTGTTCAAAGCACAAGTGGAAAATGAAATGAACCTAAGAATCAAATGTTTGAGATCTGATAGAGGTGGAGAATTCACTTCTAGTGAATTTAATGCAATTTGTGAAGAGCATGGCATAAAAAGACAATTTTCTGCTTTGAGAACCCCTTAGCAAAATGGAGTGGTTGAGAGGAAAAACTAGACAGTACAGGAAGCTGCAAGAACCATGATGAAAGAATCAAATGTATCGGATGTGTACTAGAGAAAAGCGATACACACTGTTGTTTATGTTCTTAACAGAGTTCAGATTAGAGGCAATAGAACAAAGACTCCTTTTAAGTTATGGACCGGTAAGACTCCTACTGTGAAGTACTTTAGGTATTTGGAAGTAGATGTTACATTAAAAGAGATGATGAAAATCTTGGGAAGTTTGATGCTAGATGTGATGAAGGAATTTTTCTTCAATACTCAACTACCAGCAAAGCATATAGATGCTTCAATAAAAGATTGAGGAAGATTGTTGAGAGTGCTAATGTTAAAGTTGATGAGGACATGCACAAATCTATTGAGATAAGTGAAGTTGAACCTAATGATCCTATCTATGGATAGGTACTTGAAGAGAATAAGGAGGAAGAAATTGAAGAAGAAGAAATCCCAAAACTTGCTATTAAAACTCCTAAGTATGTGTAGAAGAATCATTTAGAGGAACAGATAATTGGAGATAAGAGTGAAGGTGTGAAAACTAGAAGTAATGTAGCAGCTGAAGTAGATCTATGTTTACTTTCTAAAATAGAACCTAAATCAATGTGTGAAGCATGTGAAGATGGGAGTTGGATTAGAGCTATCAAAGAAGAGTTGCAGAAAATAGAGAAGAATCAGACATGGGAATTGGTTCCTAGACCTGTGAATAAGAATGTTATTGGTTCAAAATGGGTGTTCAGGAATAAGTTGAATGAAAATCGTGAAGTTATAAGAAACAAAGCAAGACTTGTATTACTCACAAGTTGAAGGCATAGAATTTGAAGAAATATTTTCCCATGTGGCTAGAATGGAAGCTATTAGGATGTTTTTGGCATTTTCTACCCACAAGGACTTCAAAGTATATTAGATGGATGTCAAGTCAACATTTTTGAATGGTAAATTGGAGGAAGAAGTGTACATGGAGCAACCTGAAGGATTTTAGTTATCAAACAAACCAGATATGGTTTGTAAGTTGAAGAAGGAATTGTATGGACTGAAGCAAGCTCCTAGAGCTTGGTATGCAAGATTGGATAGATACCTGACACAGCAAGGATTCTGCAAAGGCTCTGCTGATAGCAATATTTACTTCAAAATGCAAGGTAAAAAAATGTTGAGAGTGGTAGTATATGTTGATGATATCATCTTTGGTGGAAATGAAGGCATGTGTAAAAGATTTGCAGAAGAAATACAAAAAGAATTTGAAATGTCCATGATTGGTGAATTGAATTTCTTTCTTGGTCTTGGAGTAAATCAAACTAATAAAGGGATATTAATTTCACAATCTAAGTATGTGAAAGAGTTATTGAAGAACTTTGAAATGGATGACTCCAAACCAGTTAGTACTCTTATGGTAACTGGATGTAAGTTGAGTAAAGATGATGAATCTGCTAAAGTTGATCAAAGAAAATACAGATCTATGATTGGTGGACTGTTGTATCTTACTGCTACCAGACCAGATATTATGCATGTAGTATGTTTAGTTGCCAGATTTTAAACAGATCCTAAAGAGGCACATGTTATAGTTGTAAAGAGGATATTTAGATATTTTAAAGGTACACTGGATTATGGCTTATGGTATCCTAAGGATGCTAATTTCACCTTAAGTGCTTATACCGATGCAAATTGGGTTGGTTGTGTGGATGACTGGAAGAGTATGAGTACCAGTGGAGGTACTTTCTTCCTTAGCAGGAGATTGGTTTCTTGGTTGAGTAAGAAACAAGACTCAATTTATTTATCCACTGCAGAAGCAGAATATATTGTTGTAGCATCCTGTTGCATAGAGGTTTTATGGATGAAGCAAACTCTGAAAGACATTGGAGTAATATGTGTAAATCCTATTCCTATTTTTTGTGACAACACAAGTGCTATAAAAATTTCAAAGAATCTGGCGATTCATTCAAGAACAAAACACATATCTATCAAATATATCATTTCTTTAGAGAGAAGGTGTTGGAGAATGAAGTCAGGTTGGAGTATGTGACAACAAAGGAACAAATTGCAGATATATTTACTAAGGCCCTTCTGAAGGATACTTTTGAGTATCTTAGGGATAGGTTGGGGTTCATTGGCCCTCCAAACTAGGTGCACATGGAGGTGCATCATTCCAGTGAATTCACAGATTATTCATTTGTCTGGACTGATGAATGGGTCTACTCCCCAAGGGGAGTAGAAAATTTTTTCATTGTTGCAGTATGAGTTGAATGGGTGTACTCCTAAGGGGGAGTAATCAGATATTTTTATCTTTTCCATTAATGTCAAAGGGGGAGAGAAATTCACATGAAAAACAATAAGAAAAGGAAGAAAAGGTGTTCTCCCAGAATATTGTGTAGGTTGTTTTTTATGGTTTTTCACATCATGTGTTGCCATCAATGACAAAGCAGGAGATTGTTGCAAGTATAAGTAAAGTTTGGTGGTGTTGTCATTAATGTTGTCATTGATTTCAACACAGTTCAATATGTTGCAGATTGTGCATGTATAGTTGAGATGTGGTTGAGATGTTGTGAGTACATGGAGTTATCCTTATGATGTTGCAGATGTGTTGAAATGATGAGTTTCCAAGTGCTTTTGAGAAAATTAATAAAGAGAGAAGTCAGAGTTATGTAAGTGTTCAAAATGTGCTTTGTGTTTCTCCTATGTTGATATTATGCTTGTGTGGATCTAAAGGATTTTTGTTGATGATTTGATGGTGATATCTACTGATTTGTAGCTTTTGGTTTGATGAACTGTGAAAGTTGTGTTCACCGATGTGTGAACTGGTTTGGCAGAGTTGGTTTTTTGTGGATTGGGAGAAATGTTTTTTCTCTGTAGTCCTCCATTGTTTTGTTTCAGGTCTTATAAATCTAGAATATGTCTTATAATGGTGTTCTCTATGTTCTAGAAAAGATGTTTGTGGTTTGGTAATTCAAAAGTTGAGTTTCAAAGTTGTTGTATATGTTTGCACAGTCTAGATGGACTGATGGAAGGAGTTTTTTGTTTGAAGGTTATTACTCTTGCTACAAATGTATCTAAAGGAACCTGGGAAGTGTTCTCATACATAATGAAGTGTGTTGTGTCATCCACATGTCATGTACTTTAACGTTCATTTGTGTTTTCATTAGGTTTGGCCGACCTAATGTTTACACTTCATATGAAGAATTAAAACTTAATTAAGAAAGTGTGTGGTTGAACCGACATATTGCTTTTGTTCTTGGTTAAGTGGTTAATTGGTCCACTCTCATTCCTTTCCACCACGGGAATTTTGAGTCGCCAACCTAATTTGAATTTATGAAATGAAGCATATATGGCCGACCTTGGAGAAAGTTTCTAAGGTTGAAGACGGTATAAATACAAGTCGAGTTGTGAAGGATTGGATGATGCAAAGTAACGAAGTAAGCCACAAGTAAAGGGCAGAAGTGTTTGAAAGTGAGTTAAGGTAGAAGTACTTCATTGTGTTAGATTCTTGAAAGTAGTGAGCTGAAGGTTTCTGCAATCTTCATTCAAGGCTATGGATGTGTGTAAATTGTTGTGGTGGATCTTTTTTTTTCTTTTTTATTTGTAGGATGTGAGCCTCCCTGTTGGATAGTGAGTCCTTTCTGTAGGAAATGAGCCTTTGTATCTGGACAGTGAGTCCTCTTTTGGGAAGTGAGCCTTTGTATTCGATTTTTCTATCACTTTATATTGTGAGTTAATCCTCATCGTGGTTTTTCCCTAGTTGGGTTTTCCACATAAAATCTGGTGTTCATTGTGTTGATTTTTCTTTTTGTTATCTACATTTCATGTTCATACTTAATAACAGATCAATGTGGTTGTGAAGTCAATAAGTTTAAAAGCTTTAATTTTAAATTTGGTGACAACTGACTCACCCCCCTTCTCAGTTGTCCTACGCCTTTTAACAAATCATAATAGATTTAAACCTTTGGCCTCTCGTGGAAATTTTTTGCTAGATTATTTTTTGGCCTCAACCTATTGAACCAATTAAGCCTCGCGAGGACTTTTTCTTCATATCACATCAAAATTTTAAAGCTAAGCATATAGTTGAGTTATCCCTTAGTAATATCCTGCCTTAGGTTCCTCGTTCTACTATGACTTCAATGGGAATTTATCCTATTCACTATAATGGATGAACCTAAGTCTAAACCGGGTATCCTCCCTCAACCACCTAGCATGTATGGTGTGGTTCCACCTCTGTTGTCCTATAAAAGACCAAGAGATGATCGTGTAATTAACTTTGTGCTTTTGAAAGAAAAAAAAAATCTTTAAACCAAAGAATACAATGGTCCCCCAACATGCAATAGTCCCTTTAGTTCCTCCTTCAAAGCAAGAAAAGAGACCTGTGTTGGGAAACACCTCCATTACCCCTTTGCAATTTAAAACATATGCAGA
>VDFB02373365.1:268492171-268561230 GCA_007258455.2 Sequoia sempervirens
TTCTTTATAGACAAGGACCTAAGGAAACAATAACTGACTTTACATGATGATACCAATAACTTAACTCATAAATCTCCTATAGTCTTCTTGACACTTAAACATTCAAAGAGTGTTTATAGGAAACTTGCAACCTAGTATTCAAGATAAAATATTTTTGATGAAGTATCCATCCTTTACACATGTGTGTACGTCTCTTCATGATTATCCAATATCATTTAGTCAATATGAAGGGACACCTTCATTGACTCCTAATATTTAATTAGAATCTATGCCTCAAAATAATTACCAATCATTCAAAAACCAAAATAAGAACTTCATTAAGATAAACACTCCTTAAATAGCCAATAACATTGAAACACATGTCACTCCCATAAATACAACTCCCTATCAATTTAGGCCAAGAGATAGGAAATTTTCATAATTACATGATTCTCTCCATGTGATGATGTTGCAATTATTAAATAAGAACATGATTTAACTCATTTCAATTAGGCATGTTGACAATATCATCATACACCTAGACACAATATGGAATGATGTATGTGTCTTAAGCACCAAGTGCAAGACCTCATTGACTCTAATCAAATCTAGTTGGCTAGTATTAATTATAAAGGAAATAAATTAGTCTCTCCACCTAACCAAAACTTGTAAATATTTACAAACCCATTTCCAAGTGATTCAACAAACTTTGTGCAATGTAGTGATAATAAAGAAGATAATAATGATTTATCCAATATTGTAAATATGATAGAAGTTTAGCCTTATGAGGGTCGAACCACTTTGTTTCCTAGCATTACTTTCACACCTATTGATGCATCCATAAATGCACTTGATGGTCCTCTTATATCATCAGTTGAATTAATGATAAACCCACAAGGGGGATACTCATTGATCCTATGTGTAGAGAATGTGATCACCAAATAATTCCTAATTGTGCATGAACTTTACAAAGATAAATATGAACATTCAAAATAATAGTTGAAAACTCATGATGGTTTTGTTCACCCTACAATAGGTTTGATAATTCTCACAATCAAAGTTGATTGAAACAATTGGATGTATTATTTACCATAATTCTAACATCAAACTAGTTTCATGTGAAGTGAGGCTATCCATGGCTATGCTCCATGAAGGGGGTCCCATTAGTTATCCACAAATATATAAAATTTCCATTTGAAGAAGAAATACACATTGTTAATCATGTTGCAAGTATGAGTAAAGTTTGGTGGTGTTGTCATTAATGTCAACACAGTTTAGCATGTTGCAGATTGTGCATGTAGAGTTGAGATGCTATTAAGATGTTGTGATTACATGGAGCTATCCTTATGATGTTGCAAATGTGCTAAAATGATGAGTTTCCAAATGCTTTTGAGAAAATTAATAAAGATGAAGTCATAGTTATGTAAGTGTTAAAAATGTGCTCTGGTATGTGCTATGTGTTTCTCCTGTGTTGATCCTATTCTTGTACAGATCTCTGAAGGATCATTGTTGATGATCTAATGGTGATATCTACTAATTTGTAGCTTTTGTTTTGATAGAGTGTGAAAGTTGTGTTCTCTGATGTGTGAACTGGTTTGGTAGAGTTGGTTTTCTGTGGACTAGGAGAAATGTTTCTACTCTGCAGTCCTTCATTTTTTTGTTTCAAGTCTTGCAGATCTGGAATATGTCTTATAATGGTGTTCTTTGTGTTCTGGAAAAGATGTTTGTGGTTTGGTGATTTGGATGTTTATTTTTAGAGTTGTATATTTTTTCACAATCCAGATGGACTAATCATGGAAGGAGTTATGTGTTCAAAGGTTGTTACTCTTTCTACCAATGTATTTGAAGGAACCTGAGAAGTGTTCTCGTGCATAATGAAGTGTGTTGTGTCATCCACATAGTGTGTACTTTAATGTTCATTTGTGTTTTCATTAGGTTTGGCCGACCTAGTGTTTACACTTCATATGAAGAATTAAAACTTAATTAAGAAAGTGTGGCTGATCCAAGACATTGCTTTTGGTCTTGGTTAAGTGGTTAATTGGTCCACTATCATTCCTTTCCATCATGGGAATGTTGAGCTACTAACCTAATTTTAATTTATGAAATGAAGCATATGTGGTCGACCTTGGAGAAAGTTTCTAAGATTGAAGATTGTATAAATGCAAGTCGAATTGTGAAGGATTGGATGATGTGAAGTAATGAAGTAAGCCACAAGTAAAGAGTAGAAGTATGTGAAAGTGAGTTGAGATAGCAGTACTTCATTGTGTTAGATTCCTAAAAGTAGTGAGCTGAAGGTTTTTGCAATCTTCATTCTAGGTTGCGGATATGTGTAAATTTTTGTGGTGGATCTTTTTTTTTTCCTTTGTATTTGTAGACAATGAGCCCCCCTGTTGGACAGTGAGTCCTTTCTGTAGGCAGTGAACCTTTGTATCTAGATAGTGAATCCTCTTCTGGGCAGTGAGCCTTTGTATTCGGTTTTGCCATCACTTTATATTGTGAGTTAATCCTCACCATAATTTTTCCCTCATTGGGTTTCCACGTAAAATCTGGTGTTCATTGTGTTGATTTTTCTTTTTGTTATCTGCAGTTCATGTCAATACTTAATAATAGAACAATGTGGTTGTGAAGTTAATTATAAGTGTCAAAGCTTTAAGTTTAAATTTGGTGACAACTGATTCACCCCCCCCTCTTAGTTGTCTTGCGCCTTTTAACAGTTGGTATCAAAGCTTTGGTTCCTTGGTGTAGAGCTTAACCACTTAAGGAAGATCCTATGGCATGTAAGTTGGTGATCCCTATGTTTGATGGATCTGATTATAGTGACTAGAAAGTGCAGATGAGAGAATACATTATCTCTCTTGGTTACAAGAACTAGAAGGCTATTGAGATGAAGTATGTTGCTCTGACGATTGATCTTACTACTATAGATGAGGTTTCTATTTATGAGGAGAATGAGAAGGTGAGGTATGTTATTTTCAGTGCTCTGTCTAAAATTGAGTGAACTAAGGTTCTTTATTTGGGAATTATTTATGAAGTTTGGAAGAATTTGGAAGACCTTTATGAAGGAAATGATAGAGTGAAATTGACAAAGAAGTTGACGAAAAGCACAGATATGAGAATTTTAAAATAGAAGAAGGTGAAGATTTTACAAGCTATTTCTAGAGGGTTGCAGCAAATGATGTTAGGAATCAAGGGGGAAATCTGACAAATGAAGATATAATTGAGAAGATCCTAATAACCCTACCTGAGTGTTACAGTGATAAGATCTCAATTATTGAAGAGATGTATGATCCTAAGAAGTACACTAAAGAAGAGTTATTTGGCACCTTGACTACATTTGAGATGAGAAAGTTTGGAAAGAAATAGGAAAAGATAGAAATAGCATTTAAAGCAACAAAGACTGAGGATGATCCGGATAGTGATGGTTCTGATGAGTTGGAAGTGAATTTCACCAGGAAGTTGAAGAAAGGTACCAGTAAGTATAAAGGTATGTTTCCCTTTAAATGTTTTAGTTGTGGTAATATTGGTCATTATGCTTCAAGATGTCTGAATAGAGTTGTACATAAGAATAACAAGGATTATAAAGATAAGGATAGAAAGGATAAGAAATATAAGAAGTTGTATTATGTTAAAGAAGAAGTTGGAATCTTTGATGATGAATCTGATTATGAGGGTGATGATAGTGAATGCTTGTTTTTAGCCTTGGAAAATAAATATGTTTCTATTAACCCTAGAAAATGTGCAAGAAATAATGTTTCAAATAGCAAAAAGAATGAGATGGAAGGAACTTTGGTCATCGCCTTTCATGCTAGATAAGATGAAGACTAATTTGTGATTGATAGTGGATGCTCTAATCATATGACCAGAGATAAGAGTAAGTTTACTAAACTTGAAAAATATGATGGTGGTTTGGTCATGTTTGGTGATGATTCGGGAGCAAAGATTGTTGGAAAAGGTATAATTAGTTTTGATGGAATACACAGCACTGATAATGTATATTATGTAATGGGTTTAATGCATAACCTTTTGAGTGTTGGATAGATGTGTAGCAATGGTTTTAAACTTGTGTTTCAGAATAATACCTACGAGATTAGAAAAGGATCCAGAGATATGGTTGTTGCAGGAAGGAGAACTCATGGAAACATCTATCAACTTAAGGGTGTTGATGGTCAATTCCTTGTATCTCAAGTTAATGAAAGTTGGTTGTGGCACCGGAGAATGGTACATGTAAACTTTGATAATCTGGTCAAGATCAGTTCAAGAGATGTTTTCTAAGGTCTTCCTAGAATCACAAAGTCTGCTAATATTATTTGTAGAAGTTGTCAGTTAGGGAAATAGACAAGATGTTGTTTTAAGGGAAAAGATCGATCTACCACCGGAAGGCTAGAATTAATTCATATAGATATCTATGGTTCGACTAGAACAGGAAGCCTAAATGGTGACAAGTATTTCATGCTCCTTATTGATGAATATTCTCAAATGTCATGGGTTTCTTTTCTTAGAGAGAAGACTTGGGCTCTAGATAGGTTTAAAGTGTTCAAAGCACAAGTGGAAAATGAAATGAACCTAAGAATCAAATGTTTGAGATCTGATAGAGGTGGAGAATTCACTTCTAGTGAATTTAATGCAATTTGTGAAGAGCATGGCATAAAAAGACAATTTTCTGCTTTGAGAACCCCTTAGCAAAATGGAGTGGTTGAGAGGAAAAACTAGACAGTACAGGAAGCTGCAAGAACCATGATGAAAGAATCAAATGTATCGGATGTGTACTAGAGAAAAGCGATACACACTGTTGTTTATGTTCTTAACAGAGTTCAGATTAGAGGCAATAGCACAAAGACTCCTTTTAAGTTATGGACCGGTAAGACTCCTACTGTGAAGTACTTTAGGTATTTGGAAGTAGATGTTACATTAAAAGAGATGATGAAAATCTTGGGAAGTTTGATGCTAGATGTGATGAAGGAATTTTTCTTGGATACTCAACTACTAGCAAAGCATATAGATGCTTCAATAAAAGATTGAGGAAGATTGTTGAGAGTGCTAATGTTAAAGTTGATGAGGACATGCACAGATCTATTGAGATAAGTGAAGTTGAACCTAATGATCCTATCTATGGATAGGTACCTGAAGAGAATAAGGAGGAAGAAATTGAAGAAGAAGAAATCCCAAAACCTGCTATTAAAACTCCTAAGTATGTGTAGAAGAATCATTCAGAGGAACAGATAATTGGAGATAAGAGTGAAGGTGTGAAAACTAGAAGTAAAGTAGCAGCTGAAGGTAAATCTATGTTTACTTTCTAAAATAGAACCTAAATCAATGTGTGAAGCATGTGAAGATGAGAGTTGGATTAGAGCTATGAAAGAAGAGTTGCAGCAAATAGAGAAGAATCAGACATGGGAATTGGTTCCTAGACCTGTGAATAAGAATGTTATTGGTTCAAAATGGGTGTTCAGGAATAAGTTGAATGAAAACCGTGAAGTTATAAGAAACAAAGCAAGACTTGTATTACTCACAAGTTGAAGGCATAGACTTTGAAGAAATATTTGCCCATGTGGCTAGAATGGAAGCTATTAGGATGTTTTTAGCATTTTCTACCCACAAGGACTTCAAAGTATATTAGATGGATGTCAAGTCAGCATTTTTGAATGGTAAATTGGAGGAAGAAGTGTATATGGAACAACTTGAAGGATTTCAGTTATCAAACAAACCAGATATGGTTTGTAAGTTGAAGAAGGAATTGTATGGACTGAAGCAAGCTCCTAGAGCTTGGTATGCAAGATTGGATAGATACCTGACACAGCAAGGATTCTGCAAAGGCTCTGCTGATAGCAATATTTACTTCAAAATGCAAGGTAAAAAAATGTTGAGAGTGGTAGTATATGTTGATGATATCATCTTTGGTGGAAATGAAGGCATGTGTAAAAGATTTGCAGAAGAAATACAAAAAGAATTTGAAATGTCCATGATTGGTGAATTGAATTTCTTTCTTGGTCTTCAAGTAAATCAAACTAATAAAGGGATATTAATTTCACAATCTAAGTATGTGAAAGAGTTATTGAAGAAGTTTGAAATGGATGACTCCAAACCAGTTAGTACTCCTATGGTAACTGGATGTAAGCTGAGTAAAGATGATGAATCTGCTAAAGTTGATCAAAGAAAATACAGATCTATGATTGGTGGACTGTTGTATCTTACTGCTACCAGACCAGATATTATGCATGTAGTATGTTTAGTTGCCAGATTTCAAACAGATCCTAAAGAGGCACATGTTATAGTTGTAAAGAGGATATTTAGATATCTTAAAGGTACACTGGATTATGGCTTATGGTATCCTAAGGATGCTATTTCACCTTAAGTGCTTATACCGATGCAAATTGGGTTGGTTGTGTGGATGACTGAAAGAGTACCAGTGGAGGTACTTTCTTCCTTAGCAGGAGATTGGTTTCTTGGTTGAGTAAGAAACAAGACTCAATTTATTTATCCACTGCAGAGCAGAATATATTGTTGTAGCATCCTGTTGCATAGAGGTTTTATGGATGAAGCAAACTCTGAAAGACATTGGAGTAATATGTGTAAATCCTATTCCTATTTTTTGTGACAACACAAGTGCTATAAACATTTCAAAGAATCTGGTGATTCATTCAAGGAAAAAACACATATCTATCAAATATATCATTTCTTCAGAGAGAAGGTGTTGGAGAATGAAGTCAGGTTAGAGTATGTGACAACAAAGGAACAAATTGCAGATATATTTACTAAGGCCCTTCCGAAGGATACTTTTGAGTATCTTAGGGATAGGTTGGGGTTCATTGGCCCTCCAAACTAGGTGCACATGGAGGTGCATCAGTCCAATGAATTCACTGATTATTCATTTTTCTAGACTGATGAATGGGTATACTCCGCAGGGGGAGTAGAAAATTTTTTCATTGTTGCAATATGAGTTGAATGGTTGTACTCCTAAGGGGGAGTAATCAGAGATTTTGATCTTTTCCATTGATGTCAAAGGGGGAGAGAAATTCATGTGAAAAACAATAAGAAAAGGAAGAAAAGGTGTTCTCCCAGAATATTGTGTAGGTTGTTTTTTATGGTTTTTCACATCATGTGTTTCCATCAATGACAAAGGGGGAGATTGTTGCAAGTATAAGTAAAGTTTGGTGGTGTTGTCATTGATGTTGTCATTGATTTCAACATAGTTCAGTATGTTGCAGATTGTGCATGTATAGTTGAGATGTGGTTGAGATGTTGTGAGTACATGGAGCTATCCTTATGATGTTGCAGATGTGCTGAAATGATGAGTTTCCAAGTGCTTTTGAGAAAATTAATAAAGAGAGAAGTCAGAGTTATGTAAGTGTTTAGAATGTGCTTCGATATGTGCTTTGTGTTTCTCCTATTTGATCTTATGCTTGTGTGGATCTAAAGGATTTTTGTTGATGATTTGATGGTGATATCTACTAATTTGTAGCTTTTGGTTTGATGGACTGTGAAAGTTGTGTTCACCGATGTGTGAACTGGTTTGGCAGATTTGGTTTTTTGTGGATTGGGAGAAATGTTTTTTCTCTGTAGTCCTCCACTATTTTGTTTCAGGTCTTGCAGATCTGCAATATGTCTTATAATGGTGTTCTTTGTGTTCTAGAAAAGATGTTTGTGGTTTGGTGATTCAAAAGTTGAGTTTCAAAGTTGTTGTATATGTTTGCACAGTCTGGATGGACTGATGGAAGGATTTTTGTGTTTGAAGGTTATTACTCTTGCTACAGATGTATCTAAAGGAACCTGAGAAGTTTTCTCATACATAATGAAGTGTGTTGTGTCATTCGCATGGCGTGTACTTTAACGTTCATTTGTGTTTTCATTAGGTTTGGCCGACCTAATGTTTACACTTCATATGAAGAATTAAAACTTAATTAAGAAAGTGTGTGGTTGAATCGAGATACTGCTTTTGTTCTTGGTTAAGTGGTTAATTGGTCCACTCTCATTCCTTTCCACCACGGGAATGTTGAGTTGCCAACCTAATTTGAATTTATGAAATGAAGCATATGTGGCCGACCTTGGAGAAAGTTTCTAAGGTTGAAGACGGTATAAATACAAGTCGAGTTGTGAAGGATTGGATGATGCAAAGTAACGAAGTAAGCCACAAGTAAAGGGCAGAAGTGTTTGAAAGTGAGTTAAGGCAGAAGTACTTCATTGTGTTAGATTCTTGAAAGCAGTGAGCTGAAGCTTTTTGCAATCTTTATTCAAGGCTATGGATGTATGTAAATTGTTGTGGTGGATCTTTTTTTTTCTTTTGTATTTGTAGGATGTGAGCCTCCCTATTGGATAGTGAGTCCTTTCTATAGGCAATGAGCCTTTGTATTTGGACAGTGAGTCCTCTTCTAGGCAGTGAGCCTTTGTATTCAATTTTTCTATCACTTTATATTGTGAGTTAATCCTCACCGTGGTTTTTCCCTCATTGGGTTTTCCACATAAAATCTAGTGTTCATTGTGTTGATTTTTCTTTTTGTTACCTGCATTTCATGTTCATACTTAATAACAGATCAATGTGGTTGTGAAGTCAATAAGTGTCAAAGCTTTAAGTTTAAATTTGGTGACAACTGACTCACCCCCCTTCTCAGTTGTCCTACGCCTTTTAACAAATCATAATAGATTTAAACCTTTGGCCTCTCGTGGAAATTTTTTGCTAGATTATTTTTTGGCCTCAACCTATTGAACCAGTTAAGCCTCGCGGGGACTTTTTCTTCATATCACATCAAAATTTTAAAGCTAAGCATATAGTTGAGTTATCCCTTAGTAATATCCTGCCTTAGGTTCCTCGTTCTACTATGACTTCAATGGGCATTTATCCTACTCACTATAATGGATGAACCTAAGTCTAAACTAGGTATCCTCCCTCAACCACCTAGCATGTATGTTGTGGTTCCACCTCTATTGTCCTATAAAAGACCAAGAGATAATCGTGTAATTAACTTTGTGCCTTTGAAAGAAAAAAAAAATCTTTAAACCAAAGAATACAATGGTCCCCCAACATGCAATAGTCCCTTTAGTTCCTCCTTCAAAGCAAGAAAAGAGACCTGTGTTGGGAAACACCTCCATTACCCCTTTGCAATTTAAAACATATGCAAGAAGAAATAGAAGTGCAAAAGAGCATAAACAAAGACATCATGTAATAGCTCATCAAATTACTGAATAGTGTGAAACTTTACCTAATGACCATCCTTCCATCGAATCCAACTCTGATGAATTACCTCTTGCCCATCCATCCTCATCATCACTCGACTCCACCCCGCCACCCTTGACAAACTATGAAGTTGAACCTTACCTATCCCAACCTAAGAAAAGAATGAAAGAGGAACACATGAATGATATTACTTGAAATCATGAAAATAATATACAACCTATTGTGATACACTCAGATAGTGAAGAAGAAGATAAATCAAAAGAATAAAAAGATCATAATGAACTAGCTATTATGTTCTCTAAATCGAAGAACTTTAAATGGGGGTAGTAATGTTGATCCTCTTGATGAGAGAAATTTTCCCCATGCATTAAACCTAGTGCTACTCCTTGTACGATACCTATTGTAGTCTCTTTAGTGTATTTTCTACCTTCCATTTATGATGAGCAAGATTGGGATGTAGACAATTTTCCTTAAATCAACTTGCATGCGTAGAACCTTTGTGTGTGTTGTTATGTGTTTTCTTACACGTGATGTGATCTCCCATGATGTGTTGCTTGGAATTTTTTTTGTGTTTATTAGTTTTATTTGGATAACCCTTGTTGTTCTTGTTGGTAGAAGGATACAAAGAAAAAAAAGTTCTTTTGACATTCATCTATTTGTATCTCCATTCTTCTTTATGTTGTAAGCATCGTTGTCTTTTATTTTCTTTTGGGAATGATGCAAAATGATTAGATTTAATGCAAAATAATTTTTGTAGCACCTTATCAAAATTATTGGGTATAATTCTTGGTATAGTTGACATGGAAACACACCTAGTGAATATTGGACTTCACTAGCCTTTGTTGTTTATGTTATATATTTTCACCTTCCAGGTTCAAATAGTTCATTAAAAGGTCAATAGTTCCTCTTAAGGTTTTACAAGGATTTCATTTGAAAAGATTTATTAAAATGGAAAAAGGAGATATTAAAAGCCCTTGTTTTTACCATGTTTGAAAGGTTATTTTAAATGAAATCTCCTTTTAAATATTATCATAGTGCAAATGATAATATTAAAAGTCAAGTATTAGAGTCAAGGCTCAGCTTTTATTTCATGACAAAACATTGGAAAAGCATTTTAATTATTTCATGAGGCTTATTTTCATGATATTCACATGCAAATGGGAAAAGAATATAAAGTTTCAACTTTGATTTTTGTGTTAGAGGGAAAAATTCACGTGAATTTCTTTCCATGCAAGTTTTTTTTCCTAATTTTTGACAAAAACAAAGGAAGGAATGCCCGAGTTCTCCTAGATTTTCAATTTTTTTGTTGCATTCTTCACCAATTTTTTCAAGATTTTGGAGGTCTTTCATGGTGGCCAGTGTTTAGATCATCCCTTAATAAGCATCTAGAAGGGTTTTTACATCAGGACAGTAGGAGGAAGAGTGCATGCATTCATTATTTTAGTTGCAGTGATGAAGAAAGCATTATTCTTGATCAGTTTTACATTGAAAGTGTGCCAAAAATGAGAAGTGAATGATGGAAACAAGTGTGGAGACATCAAAGGTCATTATTTTTTGGCCATGCAAGAAGCATGCATAGAATCAGGCAGGAAGGAATTCATGACAAGTATGTGGTTATGAAAATCCTCTTTCCATTTCACTTGCAGATTCATTTTTCAAGTATTTTGTAAAGGATATTTGGTGAGGGTGTTTTTATCTATTTGGAGGCTCCTTCCCATTGCCACAGGCTATGGTTTATTATATTTCCCATCATCATTCCTTGAGTTTTAAAAGGATAGTATGTTGTCATCAAGGTTGAAGAATAAATCCATGAACAATCATTCAGAATCAGTCATTATAATAGTCATATCTCGAAAGCCATGAATTGGGTTTTTGTAATTTTTTGATAAAAAGTAGAAAACAATTAGATGAAAAAATGCATTAAATTTTACGAAAACCCAGTTTATGGTTTGAGAGAAAAATTCACTAGTTCATGACAGTGAAGATGCAAAGAGCAATCACATGAAGGTTTTTAAGATCAATTAAGAGAAGGAAAAATCATGTGTATTAATATTCAGTAAGAAAGCCATGAATATTAAAACACATAAAGCATTGATAATAACAGTAATGACCTTGTTTTGGCAAGCATAGGGTAGATTTACATGTGAATGGCAAGGGTTAGGAAGAGGACAATCCTTTCATTAGAGAACAGAGTTTTATTGCACTGTGTTTTCAAAGGGTCATAAAGAAGTGGCTTCCTCAACATTATAGCCTCTAAGCTTTGAAGAGTCATGTTGTGTACATTTTTAAGTTGATTCTTAAACTTCAAAGTGACTATAGGTTGCGCAATGGAGTGATTGCTTATTTTGAGGATAAATTTTAGAAGTTTGATTTTAAAAGCAGTATTGTCTTGCTAATATAAGGAAAGCTTAAGGTGTAGAACAAACTCTCCTAATGTCAAAACTCAAAGAAGAATGAAAATATGTCTTTAAATTTTGCAATTACAATTCATTAATATGCACATGAAAGGAATAACATAATAGTGAAATAAACACATATACAATTGAACACCATATTTACATGGGAAAACCCTTACGAGAGAAAAACCCACCACACCAAAGAAAAATCTCTTGTATTACAATAATTGAATTACATACAAGTTACAAACTCTCCTTTCAAATAATCAATCTCATAGCAGCAGCATTTCCATTATCAACCTTGTATAGAAAAAATTATGATCACACTTTGTTGCGTCTCACTGTTACAATGCATATACAACATACAATGAAGAACACGCACTAATCATTCAACCATAAAACCCATAATAGTTATAGTGCATTGCAATGTATAGCAACAACCTTGATCAAAATGTTCTCTATACAAATGGTTCAGTTCAATTTCCTTTGTTGAGCAACTTTCGAACTTACCAGTCATCGAACGACCATCTCCAAGTCAGCAATGTCCTCCACTGTTCAGCATACACCTCAGCAGTCAACCAAGTTTTTGCTCATTCACCCATGGTTCACTTCAAATTCGCGGTATAGTAGTATGTCTACCGCACAACTATCATGCTTGACCAAGTGTCACCGTGGGGTGGCGATATACACTGCACTACCACTAGATAGCTAAAAGTCTTCTACGGGATGGCAATATACACTACACTACCGCTAGACAGCTAGAAGTCTTCTGCAAGATGGTGGTATACACCGCACTACCACTATACAACTAGAAGTCTTTTGCGGGATGGCAGTATACACCGCACTATCGCACCTCTCTCACAACCACCTAGCAGTATAGCGGTACAAGCATGAAAGTAACACTTATGTAATTTTGTGTTGGTTGGTGAAAGAACCAGGGTTATACCAGTGAGTTTGAGACACATTTTCTCAACAATCTCCCACTTGACAAAGAACTCACTAAACCCTCTTCAATACATGAAGTCACCGAATATTTTGGACCCCAAGGCCCATCAAATTTGCACACTGTCTAAACTTATCTATGCTCACTAGCTTTGTCAATGCATCAGCAAAATTCTTCAGAGTATCAACCTTTTCCAAACAGACATTTTCATCCTCCACCATATCACGTACAAAGTGGTATTGCACATCAATATGTTTCATCCTGGCATGAAAATTTGGATTTTTCACTAGACAAATGGTACTCTGACTATCATAGCAAATTACAATCTACCCTGCATCAAAACCAATATCAGAACACACTCTCCTAAGCCAAATGGCTTCCTTACAAGCATGAGTTACTGCCATGTACTCAGCCTCTATAGTGGATAAAGTGACTATAGTTTTCCACTTGCTCATCCAACTAACTACACCACCATTCATCATGAAAATATATCCATTGGTGGACTTTCTACTATCAATATCCCTTGCCAATCAGAATCCACATATCCACGAATGTTCACTGAATTCTGAGATCCAATAGAGTGACCTTGATAACACAAGGCATACTCAAATGTACCCTTCAAGTATCTCAATACTCTTTTTACAGCATCCCAATGCGACCTTCCTAGATTAGACATAAACTAACTAAGTACTCCCACTGCTTGGGAAATGTCCAACCTAGTACAAACCATTGCATACATTAAACTGCCACCTGCACTTGCATAAGGAACTCTGGTCATTTCCTCCATCTCAGTAGGATATTTTGGACAATCTTCAATAAATAGCTTTGTTCCCTGCAAAACTAGAACAACTAGCTGCTTGCAATCAATTATACCAAAACTCTCTAGAACAGTGTTAACATACTTACTCTAGCTAAGCCAAAGCTTTCTACTCTTTCTATCCCTGGTTATTTCCATTTCCAGAATATACCTTGTTGCACCAAGATCCTTCATTTTGAACTTTGCATACAACTAAAATTTTAGATCAGAAATCATAGACTTACTATTCCCTATGAACAACATATCATCAACATAGAGTGCAATAATAAGAACCTAATCATTTTCAATTTTGAAGTACATACAATGATTTGATTTCGATCTTACAAAACCCAATGATAAAACAAATGTGTCAAATTTTTGGTACCACATTCTAGGTGACTGTTTCAAACCATATAGAGATTTATTTAACTTGCAAACCAAATTTTCTTTCCCTTTTTCCATAAAGTGCTCAAGCTAGGACATATAAATTTCTTCTTCAAGATCACCATGAACAAATGTTATCTTCACATCCATCTATTCAATCTCCAAGTCATATGCTAGTGTAAGCGACAAAACAAATTTGATAGATGTTAGCTTGGCTACAAGAGAAAAACTTTCTCCATAATCAATTCCTTCTACTTGGGAATAACCCTTCACAACCAACCTCACTTTATACTTTTCAACACAGCCATCCAGACCAGATTTCTTTTTAAATACCCATTTACAGCCAACTATTTTCCTGCCTTCAGGCAAGGGCACCAAACTCCAAGTTTCATTCTTTTTTAATGATGCCATTTCTTCATTCATGGCTTCCAACCAAGAGTTTGAATTAGGCATTCCAATTGCCTCTTTAACAGTCCTAGGCTCATCAGTATTGGTGATTAAAGCTTAGGCACAAGTAGAATCTAACATAGAGAACCCATACCTATCAGGTTGCTTCTTCTCACATGTAGAGCTCCTTACAGGCTGAGGCTGAGGTTGTGGTTCTTCTTCAGAACTTTCAAAGCTACTCGAACTCTCCTCAATTTTAGGCACACTATCAATGTGTTGTTTCTCTTTTTCTGGAGTTAGAGGTATTTCAACATCATTTTCCCCTTTATTTTCTTTCATCCCTAACTATAGATCCACTGAAGAAATTTTCAACTCTCGAAAGATTACACTTTCACTGTATACAACCTTTTCAGTCACAGGATTCCAAAGCTTGTATCCTTTCACACCAATTTCGTAGCCAATGAAGATACATTTAACTATTTTTTTCTCCAATTTAGATCTCTTCTCATCTAGCACATAAACATATGCTTCGTAGCCAAAGACACGAATATGTCTCAAAGAGGGTTTCTTACCAGACCAAGCTTCCATAGGCATTTTGTCAACAAGTGCTAACGAAGGAGACCGATTCAACAAGTAACATATTGTAGCCACAACCTCAGCCCAAAACTTCTGCTCCAGACCAGCATTCCTCAACATACTTCTTGCCTTCTCCATCAGCGTCCTATTCAACCTTTCAGCAACTCCATTTTGCTGCGAAGTGTAAGGTGTTTTTTTATGCCTCTTAATTCCATGGTCTTTGCAATACCTTTCAAAATCTCCAAAACGGAATTCACCATCATTATCTATGCTTAAGCATTTAATTTTTCTTCCAGTCTAATTTTCAACCAAGTTCTTAAACTCTTTAAACCAACTCAACACTTTTGATTTATTTTTCAAAAAATATACAAATGCCCTCCTCGAATAATCATTAATAGAAGATACATAATATTTTGAATTCGACAACAAAGGAAAATTTACTAGACCAAAAACATCAAAGTGAATATAATCCAAAACACTAGAATATTTGTGAGGACTAGAGTAAAAAGAAACACAATGATGTTTACCATATATACAATGTTCATAGAATTCAAATTGCAGATTACAATCATCAAGCCCCTCAACCAAGTTTTTATTTTTCAAGGTTTTTAAACCTTTTTCACCAATGTGACCGAGCCTTTGATGCCAGAGCATAGTCTGCTTTTTTGAAAGTTTAACTTCCAAAGAATTTTCCCCTATAGGGACTTCAGTCTCCTCTACACGAACAACCTTTTGAGACTTTGCAAAGACATTGTTACATTGAATAGCAAGTGCATCCAACTTGTACAAAGTACCAATTCGAGCACCCCTAGCCAGCACCATCAAGCCTCTAGTCATTTTACAGCCATTGCTTGAGAATGAGACTTGCACTCCAACATCATTCAACTTACTAACAGAAAGTAAATTTTGAGCTAGACCTGGTATATGCATTACACCATCAATTCCCTTAATTCTTCCATCGTGAAACTGAATTCTCACTCTTCCATGGCCAACAATTTCTAGAGATGAATCGCATGCTAAATACACCTTTCCACCATCGTATTTTTCATACTTTGTGAACCAGTCTCTATGATATTTCATGTGGAAAGATGCTTCATAATCAATCAGCTAGACATCATTTGATGCCTGAGTTGCCAAGGCTACAATGAAGGCATCTGCTTCACTCTGAGAAGAATCATTATCGAAAGAGTTCTTCTTCTTATTTTTCTCCTCTTTACAATCCTTTTGGACATGACCAGGCTTCCCATAGTTTCAGCACTTCACCTTGGACTTTTTTCCAAGAGATTTTGATCTCCCTTCTAATTTTGATTTGGACTTTTCATCCTTCTTCTTGCCTTTTTCTTTCGATCTTTCACGAATAGCTAGAGCCTCCTTTGCCATCTCAGAAGATTTCCTTCTCATTTCTTCTGACAACAAAGAAGCAACCACATCTTCCATCTTTAAAGTGATTTTTGTGCTCCCAATCACCATCACTAAATGACCCCAAGAATCAGGAAAAGAACACAGCAAAAGCATACAGCGATCATCATCAATTTTCACACTCACAGATGTTAACTAAGCAATCAACATGTTAAATGTATTCAGATGATCATCCATAGATCCTCCTTCCTCCATCTTCAAAGAGTACAACTTCTTCCTTAAGAACATCTTATTCACCAAATACTTTCCCTAATAAATGTCTCCAAGCTTCTTCCACAAAGAAGATGTGGATTTTTCTTTGTGAATGTTCAGGAGAACAGAGTCTTCCAAATAGGGTCTTATCAACCCTTTTTCTTTTTTGTCTATGAGGTCCCAATCTTCTTACTTCATGCTAGAAGGTTTTCATTCTAGACACAGCAAGCCAAAGATCACGATCTACCAACAGGTCTTCCATTTTGGGTTTCCACAACTCAAAATTGCTACCATTGAATTTCTCAATTTCAATCTTTCCTGATGTGCTTTCCATCTTAATCTACAATCAGGATTACCAAACTTCTACAAAAAAATTCACTGAACAGGATTGACACAAAAGAACCCAACCTACCCACAAGGATAACACAACTAGTCATGCTCTGATACCACTTGTAAGGAAATATTAAGGTGCAGAACAAACTCTTCTAATGTGAAAACTTAGAGAAGAATGTAGATATGTCTTTAAATTTTGTAATTACAGTTCATTAAGATGCACATGAAAGGAATAACAGAATAGTGAAATAAACACATACACAATTGAACACCAAATTTACGTGCGAAAACCCTTATGGGAGAAAAACCCACCACACCAAAGAAAAATCTCTTGTATTATAATAATTGAATTACATACAAGTTATAGACTCTCCTTTCAAATAATCAATCTCACAGCAGCAACATTTCCATGATCAACCTTGTATAAAACAAATTCTGGTCACACTTCATTGCATCTCATTGTTGCAATGCATATATAGCATACAATGAAGAACACTCACTGATCATTCAACCATCAAACCCATAATAGTTATAGTAAGTTGCAATGTATAGCAACAACCATGATCGAAATGTTCTCTATACAAATGGTTCAGTTTAGTTTCCTTTGTTGAGAAACTATCAAACTTATCAGTCATCGAATGGCCATCTCCAAGTTAGCAACATCCTCCACTATTCGGCGTACACCTCAATAGTCAACCAAGCCCACGCTCGTTCACCCATGGTCCACTTCAAAGTCAGGGTACAGCGGTATGTCTGCCACACAACCATCATTCTTGACCAAGTGTCACCGCGGGGTGGTGGTATACACTACACTACCACTAGACAACTAGAAGTCTTACACAAGATGGTGGTATACACTGCACTACCACTAGACAACTAGAAGTCTTCCATTGGATGGCGGTATACACTACACTATCGTACCTTTCTCACAACCACCTAGCAATATAGTGATACAAGCATGAAAGTAACACTTATGTAATTTTGCGTTGGCTGGTGATAGAACCAAGGTTATACCAGTGAGTTTGAGACACATTTTCTCAATAGCTAAACAACCTTTCCAAATCAAATACACTACTCAAATGGTTTGATTTGTAGGAGTTTGTTAGTGATAAATGAAAAAGGAAGAGCTCAGATTTCAAAATGGAAACACATCAATTTGTCTTCAACATCAAAGGTGGACAACCAAGTTTGAAAGTTAGGAGTTTCCTTTAATCTGGGAACTGATTTCAAGGAGTTTGCAGCAGTCAAGGTCAGCAAGCAGCATCAATCAAGCTAAGTGATTGACTGTTCTTTCTCAAGTCAATCAAAGGATGAATTTAGCATTTTGATTTTCTTTATAAAGGCATCTCTAAGCCTTTATTTTTCTTTAGTTATTGCTATATTTTAATGCTTGTAGCAGAAAAGATTGACCTTGTAGCTCATTTTCTAAAAGCATATTGTAAACAATCCTTTTGATTCAATAAATGATGAGAGCAATTCTTTCTTAATCTCTTTTTTCTCATATTGCACATGAATTGGTAGATGATTAGTTGTGATCTAAATTTCAATCCTTATTTTTGTCCCATTTTGTGTAATGTTTTGGAAAAAGATGCATGTTTAAGTGCAGGTTATATGTTGTGTGTCAATTCCAATAGATTGTAGTTGTGAAACTTGTCTTTCCTTCATGCAATAAGTTGATACCAGCACCTTCATATGAAATATTTATGTCATTCATGGTTTAATCTAAGTTGTGAACAATTCAGAACCTTATTGAGTCATATTGTGATTTGGTTAAAGTAGTTTGTCATAAAGATTTTGGTGCATCACCTCCTAGGAATTAGTCTTCAGTTTCAAGCAATCTCTTTATCCCTTTTCCTCAGAGCTTTTTGTAGTTTAGGTGATCCATCAAAGGGAACCATCCCACTATGGAGATTCATCCTTGTTATAAGCAACCCACAACTTGAGGATGTTTCCATGTTACATAGGATGGTTGAGTGCAACTCAACCAGGGTGAAATCCAAAGTGATAACAGTTTCTTATCAAAGTTCACCTAGTAAATATCAAACTTCACTACCAGTGTTCTTTCTTCTCAAAGTTCACCTAGTGCATATCAGACTTCACTAGCCTATGATGCTTTGGTCCATGGATCACTTAGAAAATATCAAAATTTGTTAGCCTATGATTTATAAACACCTTGGGTATGGATCCTGGTAAGATTTTTGTGAATCTTGTTGGCAACACATGGGCAAACAACTAAGAGGGGGGTTTGAATCAATTGTCATGAAAATTTAAACTTATTAACCTTATTCTCAGATCTGATTAATAACCATGAAAGCATAAATCATTAACACATTAGAAACACACATAACACCAAGATTTTTTTATGTGGAACCCTGTTAGGGGAAAAACCACAGTGGAGGTCAGTCCACAAGATTATACCTGTTAAAAGTATAAAGAAGAATAAATGAGAAATGCACATGCATTCGAGCACACTTCCTAGAGCTCATTGCTCAATTATGAGAAGGCCCATTTCCCAAAGGAAGACACGCTGTCTTAAAAAAACATTCAGATTACATCTGCAAGATTTTGAACTGAGAAAATAGCATCTGCTAATGCCTTATTACAGTTCTAGTTAAGCACCTAAACACTTCTTTACACTCTTCTCACTATTCTTCACACTCTACTTTTTCCTTTGAATGATTAGGACATTATTTTCACATCTCACACACATGCATACCTTCAAATGGAATAAACAATCACTTATCTATATCTGCAACAAGAGATTGCAATGCTACATGTCGGCTTCAACAAAATAATAAAACATATGCAAACTGTCATCCCAAAACAATAAATAATTTTTAATGCGATTGACCAATGTTGTCCACAACATAGTGAGACCCAAAACAAAATCCTCGAACATGAAACACCTTCAAAAATTATTCCACGAAGATCCACAACACGCTACAATTACCTTGTCGGCCATGAACATGAAAAACATGAACATGCAAGAGAAAATCACCAATCATGATCACAACAATCAATGCGGATGTGCAACATAGATAGAGCACGATCTAGAAACATCCAAAAACATCATAAATCACCAAAGAAGCATCTGTAACAACTGAAATTACTAGAATCACATCATCTTCATTCAAGAACACCAACTGAAGCAACAGAAAAACTGTTAGAACATAGATACTCATAACTCAATCAAATCTTCATGCAGATCTCTAAAAATTAACATGGATAAACTAGATATACTCAACAAAAAACCCTTTAATCCACAACCTCTGATCATCAACGTACTGAGCTCAGCAACATACTAAACTTTACTTCATCACTGACAACTTGCAACTCATTTTATTACAATTTTCTCGATATCCTCAACATATACAGCTTCTAATGTCTTAAAGGCCAATAGTGTTGATATCAATGACAACCACATATCAACAGCATCCAACAAATCTTGCTAGTCTATGATTTTCATACCCCTCTTTGCATGTTTGCATCGTGTTTGCATCAAGTTTACATTTTTGTGTTTTCATTTTGTAGTTATGTTCACATTATGTTATATTGTGTGTCTTCATAGTGCATGTTTCATTTTTATCATGCTGGATTTTTCCTTGTGTGTGTGTGTTCCTTTTCCTTATATTGTTTTACCATAGGATCTTGAATAAGGGTGCTAGCTCATCCCCTAAACTTGATGTCATCCTATCTCTTCAATGTTTAGATAATTGAACTCTTCTTGGTTTATATGTAGTTTAGGGTGAGTATGAGCATGAGCGCAATTTCATACTCTCACTAAAGAGGGGGCTAAATATAGCATCAAAAATTGTCACCCTTGATAATTTTACACTAGGTTTAGCTCCCCCCATGTGCTTGGACCTAATTATGTATTTAATTTTCCCATTTTATAAATATCTTCAAAAAATTAAAATATGGGACTGAAAATAAACATTTCATATTTCATATCAATGTTTAAGGCCTCGACAAGGATGGGTAGGGACTAGGGCACCCAACACCCCTATCCAGCCCTTTTTGGCTAAAACTTAAATATGTCAGTGTCGGTATTTTAATTTTTGAAAATTTAAAATCATTTTCCAACTATCGGTATTTGCTTTTTAGGAAATTAGAAGAATTGCATATAAATATAAATCATTTTCACCATTTTAATTCTAGCATTTTTATTGAGAAAATTAAGCATCCTAAAACCATTCAAGGAAAGTCCAAAGCAGAATCAGTAGAATTACAGTAGCATTTATTTCAATCAAGCATCATGTTAGTCATTCATCATATTTTTATGTAAGTTTTTTCATGTTTCATGTTTATTTGTTTTGTGAGTACTAACACTTGTAGGACTTCAAATCAAGCATCAATTTTTCCTTGAAGGTGATGAGTACATGACTTCAATCCATAAAGGAATGTGGATCTAAGTGGTGAGTTGCAACAATTTGTCAATTTATCACTTATTTATCATTTAGCCTTTGCCCAATTGAGGGTAATCTCTTTTTTCATATCATCATAGCCGTTGTGGAGGTAGAAATACCAAAATAGGGTTTGACTTAGGCAAGCCCCTATATGACACAACCATTTCCCCTCTTTCATGTGCATAGGTTTTGTTGCCCAATTTTCACCTACGGCCTCAATCAGGCAAGGCAATCTATATTTCAGGTGTTCATAAAGGCCAAATGGGGAATTTGCATCAAGGGTTAGATCATGCACCTGAGGATATTTATCAAGGAGTTATGTTGGAAGGCATGCCTCTATCATTTTTGGCACAAAAAACTCATCAAAGAGGAAAGTCAGCAAGACCCTCCTGTTGTCTTGCCAACTAGCAGTGTGTTCTATTTTGAATACACCAATCACCAGGACTTTCGAGTCGCCATGATTCTTTATGTATCTCTCTGCTTGTGATGTCTTTCCAACAGTATGCTCACGAGGTTGGCATCAGGGGGAATGGTTTGCCTTCAGCGAGAGGTCTTGCCGATCAACCGTAGTCTGACCGAAAGAAATTTCATTGCGAAGAAATTTAGGCCTCACTGTAACGTCTCGGTGACCCAACAAGGTCTCGCCAAAGTGGATTTCCTTTGGCATAACATCTGGCCGACCCGGGGAGGTCTTTCCAACAAGGAGTGATTGGTCCCAGCGATTGGTGTCGAGATCTAAATGAAAATTTTGAAGCTATTTGCAAGGGAAGTCAATCTACATAAAGTTTTGAGCAGGAAGAAGGCCAAATAAAAGAAGAAGTCGTCAATCTCGGGGACAACTGTGAGGTCTACTAGCAAAAGGTACATCGATATTAATGGTAAGCTCTAGGGGCATTCAAGGCAGCTCTTCAAGGAAGTTCGAGAGTAGACACGGGGGCCAGAAGTAAATGTTGTGGTTGCAAAAGAATCTGAAGACTTCTCCTGAGGGCGATCTTTCACACCGACAGGGACACGGGGAATGCACATTGAATGCTTTAGCTTTATTTCCAAAAGATCTAAGGGTCAACTTTTCTTAGAAACTGATATTTTTTGTAAACCCTAAAGAAAAGGGCCAATACTTTTTAGTTTTCATATATATGGCATTTTTACCTCCTTAGAGGGAGTTCTTACTTGCATATTTTTCTGCTTTGTGACTTCTAAGAGTCCCTAGAGGAGAATACCAAGTTTTGTAACTCATTTACAGACATTGTATGTATAGTTTCACCTTTGGAGATCAATAAAGAAAGCAACTTCTTCCTTCTCAATTATCTATTTTATTGAGTGTGTTGAATGATTGATAAATTTACATGTGAGTTTCTCTTATTCCTTGTTAATTGTCTTGTTAATGGCACTTTTAAGCAGAAGAGATGTGTATATTGCAGGTTATAGGTTATGTTAGTCATGTAAACAGTTTTAGTTGTGAGGATAATTTATCATCCTTCTAGGATTGTATGTATCATAGCTTTCTTATAAAACATTTATGCAATATCATATGAGTATTGAGTTGTGCATATCAGCTTTTACTAGTTGATTGAAAATTATGTGTTAAGAAGTTCATGTTTGAACAAATTTGGTGTATCACCATAGGAGTAGTTTCCAATTTATGTATTCCTTCTCCCTTTACCTCACAAAGATTAGTAGTTTAGGTAGCAACACAAAGGAAGTCGGCCTTCTCCGGAGGTTGACCTTTGTTTACAAGAAACCCACATCTTTAGAGGTCTTCCCATGTTGCAATTGGATTGTTGAATTTTATATTCAACAGGGTGCAAAATCCAAGTGATAACAGTTTTGGCATGCCCGGTGGGACTGAGTCAGAAGTAAAATTCTTAAGCTTTGCTATTTTGATGTGCTGACAGTGAGCTAATAGCCTTTTAGAGGTCATTTTTAAGCATATCTAGTGACTCTACGTGGAGGAAAGGATCAATGTGTTTGTTTATATGAGAAAAATAGAAACCAGAAGTTTAAAAGTTGTAGAGTTTTTGCATTTATCTCCTCCAAGAAGAAAAGGGAGAACTCTCAGAAGGATTGTTCCTTCTCCTAGAGTTCAATCGACACCACCTGGTGTTAGTAACAAGGCACTATTTTCATACGAAAGGAGAAGAGGAAGGGACCTTCTAGCTAGGTGTTCAACATCTCCTACTCTTAGAACAAAACTTTCTACCTCCTCATTAGGGTTTTTCAATTGTTCAACAAATGGTATTTCTGCTACGGCAAAAAATTCTCAACCAAGTTTAAGTTCTGCTTCAGCAAGCATACCAACGCATTCTAGGTCAATGGTAGTGCCAAGGGCCTTTACTTTCGTACCATTCAACTAGGGTAGTCCCCTTAATCTAGTGCAACATGATGATATTCCATTAGCAGCGTTAAAAGGGTTACCAAAGTTTACTAGAGAAGGACAAGTGACACCTTTTGAGCATATCAGAGATGTGGCATCATTGTGCAATGTGCATCATGTGACACAGGAAAATTTAGCTGTGAGATTGCTGGCTACATCTTTCAAGAAGAAGGCGTTGGAGTGGTTTAGAAGCTTGTCAGTGGGTTCTATAAGAACACGGGATGAGCTTGTTGATGAATTTACCATATTTTTTGAGGAAAAATCTGATCATCTATCTTTGGTAGAGTAGTTAACAACCATCAAAAGAGCTCCACAAGAACAAATGGCAGACTTCAATATCTGATTTCAAAAGACTTGGAATAGAATACCTGCTATGGTAAGGCCTTCTGTTGATTGTGCATTTTTATACTATTTGAAAAGTTTAAATAGTGATATCTCAGTCATGATACAATCCATGGGGGGTATTTCTTTACCTTAGGCTTATAGTATAGCTATTAAGGCAAAAAATAACCTCATTCAAGCCAACAAGTTAGCACCTAGGCCACCTAGGCCACCTAGGCCACCTATGCCCTACTTCCTAAAAATTCAATCAAATATGTCATTGCAGATGCCATATTTAGCCCCCCTACCTGTTGTTCCAACATTACCCATTACTGCGCGTCAAGGAGTGTCAACTGCAGGATCATCAAGTGAATTGCAAGAGATTAAATCTAGTCAGCATAAGTTAGAAAGCATTTTACAAACTATGGGAAATGAGTTGATCATCATGAAGAAACAATATCAAGGGGCAAGGCCAAATTTCCAATAGTAGAACCAATAACAAGGTCAGAATGTAAATCAGTCTTATCAAAACCAAGGATGTCAGTATTAGCAAAATAGGCAACCCTATCAAGGTGGTTATCAGAGGCAAAATGTTAATCAAAGACCATTCCAATCTTATAATCCAGCTCCTCTTAATGTTGCAAGTCCAGTGAAAGATATGGTTCCAGCCCAGAATAACTTTGTGATAGAAAATGAATGGTGTTATGCATGTAACCAAGCACATAACGCAGCCTTATGCTCAAGTGGGGTAGTTAATCAGGCATTTATGGTCCAAAATGTTGTCAGTCCATAGCTAGAGGCACCTACTAATATACCTGAACAACAACCGGATATGCATTCTAATGAGACTGCATTCTTAAATTGGCAAAGGGAAGAGTCATGTGGTGTGAATGTTGATTATACAATTGCAGCCAATACATGAGCTAAGAAAAGAGCTCTGGAGATGGAGCAAACAGTTGATAAGAACAAGGGGCCTGCAACTATGGAAGCACCATCCACACCTATTCTAAATGTACCAAAAGAAACTATTGTCTTACCAATCAATGAGCAACCTCACAAGAATAAGGAACAGATTGCTACTAAAGTACATCAGAAGGTACCTTTAACTATACCTTATAATATTGTGGACAGCATGAAGAAGATGAATGTGAATATGACCATGTGGGATTCCTTAAGCATTCCTGGACAAGCTAATCTACTAAAAAAGGAACTATCTGAAAATGTGAATCCTGAGCATGTTGTTGTTGATTCCCAAAAGGTAGTAATGGCTAATGATGATCAAGGGAAAGTCGCTAATCCCATCAGCAAAGAGAAATCTACGATTCAAGGTAAGAACATGAGACCTCCTCCGTTCTATGTTTCATTGATTATTGGGAAAAATTTAGTGCACAATTGTATGGTAGATAGTGGAGCTACCTGTTTTGTGATGCCCAGGCAAGTAGTTGATCAGTTAGGTTTAAGGTACAAACCTTTAGATAAAGGAGTAGTCCAGCTACATGGCTCATTTGTTAATACAGTGGGTCTTATCAAAGATGCTAGCTTAACTCTGCATGCTTGCCCTAATTTTTTAATTTCCCTAGACATTTATGTGGCAGATTTGCCTTTGTATTTTGGGTTATGTTTGTCAAGAGAGTTTACGGCTAAAATAGGGGGATACCTTTCGTCTGACTAGTCTCACATGTTGTTCTATACTAGGTATGGAACTAAAGTAACCATTAAGTTTGAGTTACTTGCAAAAGACAATTTAGAACCCTATATACCTAGTGCGATGAATGCCAATTGCATAATTTCCGAACAAGACAACATGCTGCTATCTTTGATCCTCACATTGTTGTCAATGATATTCCTGATATACTTCTAGATGAGTGGGTAGTAGGCCAAACTTCTAGTGCTGAAAGTGACTTGGTGTCAGATGTTGGTATGGGTAACTACATGTTTCAAGAAGTTGATGTAGTGATGCCTAACTTGGTTAAGAGGTCAATGAATGATTATGATCAGCAAGATGAGGTCTGGGAAATGTATTTTGATGGCTCAAGGAGCAAGCATGGTGTTGGTGGGGGTGCATTATTGGTTTCTCCAAGAGCTAAAAGATATTATGTAGCCTTTAGGTTTGCATTTTCATGCACTAATAACACAGCAAAATATGAAGGTCTTATTCAAGGACCGAAATGGGCGAGGAAATGTGGAATTAAGTATTTGAAGGTGCATGGGGACAGTGAATTGGTAGTAAATCAGGTTAGAGGCCTGAATGCTATTAAAAATAATGTTCTTAAATTGTATAAGCATAGGGTTTGGGACCTCATTGAGGATTTTGAGGATTTCAATATCATTTCAATTCCAAGAAATCAGAATCAGCATGCTGATAGATTAGCAGCTGTGGGAGCCCAGTTTGACATTCCGAACAGCGTAAGGAAGGAGTGTAATCAGTAGCACATCAAGGTTATTATCAGGCCTTCAGTGCCTGATAACAATGTTAACTAGCAGGTCTTTGAGAGCGATGAGCAGATTCTACAGTTTCTACTTAAAGAAGACGTGTTTGCAGCATCAAACTAGGAGAGAATTAAACAGCAGTATGGAGACTAGGTACTGCAATTGAAGAACAACAAATTGCCTAAAGGTTTGGTCACCTTAGAAAGTATTTTCAATTCTGATGATCAGGCTAAAAGTAACAAAGCTAATTTACTGGTTCAGCAAGATCATTATGAGGACTTAGAAATTGCACCCAAGAGAAGCCTCAAGATAGGGAAAATAAATACTGCTGTTGAAAAGCAGTCTTTTCTGCAATTATTCCAAGAATTCATTGACATATTCGCCTGGGAATATGGAGATTTGAAGGGATTTGATCCATGTCTTGCATGGCATACAATAGAATTGGAGCCAACGGCCAAACCTATAAGGTAGAAATAGAGGCCAGTCAATCCCAAACTAGAGCCATTAATGCAGAAAGAAGTCTTTAGACTTATGGAAAGTGGGATTATCTTTCCCATCAAGCATACTAGCTGGGTTGCAAATCTAGTTCCCGTCAGGATGAAAGATGGAGAGCTTAGATTATGTGTAGACTTCAGAGATTTGAACAAAGCTTCGTTAAAGGACAGGCACCCTCTTCCGTCTATGGAGCAGATTCTTCAATGTGTGTCAGGTTCTGAACGTTTTTCTTTACTAGATGGATATTTTGGTTATAACCAGATTTTGGTAAAGGAAGGAGATCAATTTAAAACTGCCTTCACCACAAAGTGGGGCACAATGGCATATAGGAAAATGCCATTTGGTTTGTCTAACACTGGAGAAACCTTCCAAAAGGCTATGGACATGGCCTTTAGCAACTTAATGTATAAGTTTGTCTTAGTATATCTTGATGACATCACTGTCTATTCCAAGAAGATAGCAGATCACATTGACCATTTGAGGCAGATTTTTGAACGTTGTCGGGAGTTCGGTATATCATTGAACCCCAAGAAATGTGTTTTCTCTGTTCATGAAGGAAAGCTTCTTGGGTGTGTAGTATCTAGGAAGGGAATCACGGTTGATCCCAAGAGAGTGGCAGTAATCTTAGAGCTGCCTTTACCTTCGCATAAGAAGGGACTTCAGAGTTTCATTGGTCGTATTAATTTTGTCAAAAGATATCTCCCTGATATAGCAGCCTTATTAAAACCCCTTACAGCCATGTTAAAAAGGAATGCAGAGTTCAAATGGACCCGAGAAGCTAGGGACAGTTTTCAACTAATCAAGGAGGCGTTAGCTTCAGCACCAACATTAGTTAACCCAGATTTTAGCAAGGATTTTATCTTGTATGCTTTTGGTAGTTTTGATGTAATTTCTACAATCTTCGTACAGAAAAATGTAGAAGGGTTGGAGCAGCCCATTGACTTTTTCAGCAAGGGTCTGGAAGACTATGAGCAGAAGTATACCTTCGTAGAAAAACATGTGTTGGCTGTTGTGAAAAGTTTGAAGAAATTTAGACATCTATTGTCTCATAAAAAAATTCATCTACAGGTGGCACATTCCAGCATGAAAGAATTTTTACTCAATAAAGATCTAATTGAAAAATGGGTTAGATGGATCACAAGAGTTATGGAGTACGATGTGGATATTCAGGTCACTAAATTGGTAAGGGGAAAAGGTTTATTCTAGCAACTGGCTAACGAAGACTTTTCAACAGTAGAGGATCAATGAGACTCAATTTTGGTTAATGTTGGGATAGCAGATGATGAAGCTACCAGCTGGTTGTAGGAGATGTCACATTTTTTGAGAACCGAAGAATGTCCACCTAATCTGAACAGAACTAAAAGGAGGTACTACCGACTTCAGTCTATTCCTTTTGTCTTGATTGATCATGTGTTACATAGGAAAGATCATAGTGGAGTACTACTCAAGTGTGTTGATAGTGATCAAGTGGATCAGATATTACATGAGTTCCATGACGGACCTTCTGGAGGTCACTATTCTACAAGGACAATAGCCTATAATATTTTAAGAGCGGGCTATTATTGGCCTGACTTGTTCAAGGATGCACATGCATATGTCAGGAGATGTTCCAAATGTGCCTTATTTTTAGGCAAAGAAAAGCTTGTTACTCTGCCATTGTAACCAATTCAGATAGAGCAGTCATTTATGAAGTGGGGAATTGACTTCATAGGGGAAATTAACCCACCCTCAAGTGCGGGCCATCAGTGGATTATCACAGCAATGGATTACTTTACACGATGGACAGAAGCTTTACCTCTGAAGGAAGCTAATGAAACAACAATGTTGAATTTTTATGAAGACATGGTTTGCAGATTTGGAGTCCCTGATTCTATAATTTATGACAATGCCCTGGCATTTGTTGGTTTGAAGGTAGCTGATTGGGCATTGAGAAATGGAATTTACTTAAACACAAGCTCCAACTATTACCCTCAGGGCAACGAACTTGCAGAATCCACTAATAAAAATCTGATTAACATTATCAAAAGGACGCTTCAAAGCAATCAAAGGGATTGGCATGCCAAGCTAAAGACTACTCTTTGGGCAGAGAAAATTACCCCTAAGAAGGTGATTGGGAACTCACCTTACATGTTGGTGTATGGTAAAGAGGCAAAATTACCTATTTCTACTGAGTTGCCTGCCTTGGACATTGCCAGTCAGCTGGTCCTTTTTGAACAGACTGACCCACTTGCCTTAAGATATACTCAGCTGATGGAGTTAGAAGAAACTATAAATAAGGCTATGAAGAACATGGAACATCAGCAAATCCTGACTAAGATAACATTTGATAAGAAAACTAGATCAAGAGATTTCATGGTGGGAGATCTTGTGCTAAAATGGGATGTTCTAAAAAGTAGGCTGGGCCATCACACCAAGTTTGACAACATGTGGATGGGTCCATTTATTATCAAAAACTGCAAAGAATACAATGCTTACCAACTGGCCACAACTGAAGGTGAAGTGCTTCCTATCCCAGTCAATGGGATACACCTCAAGCCTTATTTTGAGATTTGATAAGTTCCTCCATTGTACACATTAGAATAGGTTTTATGCTTTCAATAAGTGCTTCGGCACTTTAGTTTAATTGTTGTTTCATTCCCTAATTGTTGTTCCAGCACAGTAAATTGCTTCTTTTCAGTTTCTCCTTTTTGTCATTTTGGGCAACCTGTTGTGTTCTAAGAGTCTCAAGTGAGTTGCAGCCATGTGCAAACTACTTTTGAATTTTTTTGAGTTTTCCTAGTGACTCCATGCCCAATGGACAAGTTGGCTACTGGTTTCCATGTTTAGCAGGCAAACATCCAGCAAAGGTCACCAAAAATGTTGCCTGATTTTCACTTGTGGCCTCAATCAGGCAAGGCAATCTATGTTTCAGGTGTTCATAAAGGCCAAATGGGGAATTTACATCAAGGGTTAGATCATGCACCTGAGGATATTTATCAAGGAGGTTTGTTGGAAGGCATGCCTCTATCAGTTTTGGCACAAAAAACTCATCAGAGAGGAAAGTCGGCAAGACCCTCTTGTTTTCTTGCTGACTAGCAATGCATTCTATTTTGAATACACCAGTCACCAGGACTTTCGGGTCACCATGAGTCTTTATGTATCTCTCTGCTTGGGATGTCTCACCGACAGTATTCTCACGAGGTTGGCATCAGGGGGAATGGTTTGCCTTCGGCGTGAGGTCTTTCCGATCAACCATAGTATGACTGAAAGAAATGTCATCGCGAAGAAAGTTGGGCCTCACTGTAATGTCTTGACGACCCAACGAGGTCTCACCAAAGGGGATTTCCTTCAGCATAATGTCTGGCCGACTTGGGGAGGTCTTGCCGACAAGGAGCGATTGGTCCCAGTGATTGGTCTCGGTGAAAGGTTTGAGTTCACCTTAATGTCTCGGCAAACAGGTTATGTCTCACTGAAGGATTTAGGTTCAGCGAGAGGTCTCGCCGACATAGGAAGGTCTTGGAGAAAGGGGCTAGCAAATGGGTAAAGTCTCACCAATGGGGTGGACTCTTGCCGAAGTGAAGTAGCGTCGGCATAATATTTTGAGCTCGGCATGATGTCTTGCCGACCCGATGGGGTCTAGCCAAATGAAGTGAGCTCAGGGAGAGAAAGGAAGCTCGCTATAAGGTCCTATCGAGAGAATTGTGTCTCGTCAATAGGGAGCTAGCTGCGGTGGGACTCGTCGCTGAGAGGAGGAGTTCGATAAAAGGTCTTACCGACCCGATAGGGTCTTGCCGAGATGAAATGGGCTAGCTGAGAGAGTTGCCTTCAGCATAAAGTCTAGCTGAATAAGGAAGGTCCTACCGACAACGGGGTGCCTTCGGTATAATATTTTGAGTTTGGCATGAGGTCTCCCTGACCCGATGGTGTCTCATTGAAGGATGGAGGGCTTGATGAAATATCTTGCCAACAATGGAGAGTCTTGCTAATAGCGATCAACTTGGCATGGAAAAGGATATCGATAGGACTTTTAGCGTTCGCTATGACCTCTTGCTGACTAAATATCTCTTGTCGACTGTCACGTGTCTTGCCAATAGCTGCTATGAGGTGTACTCGCATCGGGGAGACATGATTAGTGTCTCACTAACATGTGATTCTGATGAAGCAACCTTTGACCATCTGGAATCTACGTGGCATGAGCTCAACCAATCTAAAGGAACTAAAGGCAAACTATCATTCATTTTGACTGTTTGACTCCCTCTGTGAACGATACCAATAGAGCATAAACAACATGGACTTTTCCTGAGATCAAAGGCAATGGGGCAGCTTGGAGATCAATGGTGTCGAGATCTAAATGAAAATTTTGAAGCTATTTGCAAGGGAAGTCAATCTACAGAAAGTTTTGAGCAGGAAGAAGGCCAAATAAAAGAAGAAGTCGTCAGTCTCCAGGATAGCTGTGAGGTCTACTGGCAAAAGGTAGATCAATATTAATGGTAAGCTCTAGGGGCATTCAAGGTAGCTCTTCAAGGAAGTTTGAGAGTAGACACGGGGGCCAAAAGTAAATTTTGTGGTTGCAGAAGAATCTGAAGACTTCTCCTAAGGGCGATCTTTCACACCGACAAGGACACGGGGAATGGACATTGAATGCATTAGCTTTATTTCCAAAAGATCTAAGGGTCAACTTTTCTTAGAAACTGATATTTTTTGTAAACCTTAAAGAAAAGGGCCGATACTTTTTAGTTTTCATATATATGGCATTTTTACCTCCTTAGAGGGAGTTCTTACTTGCATATTTTTCTACTTTGTGACTTTTGAGAGTCCTTAGAGGAGAATACCGAGTTTTGTAACTCATTTATAGACATTGTATGTATAGTTTCACCTTTGGAGATCAATAAAGAAAGCAACTTCTGCCTTCTCAGTTATCTATTTTATTGAGTGTGTTGAATGATTCATAAATTTACATGTGAGTTTCTCTTATTCCTTGTTAATTGTCTCGTTAATAGCACTTTTAAGCAGAAGAGATGTGTATATTGTAGGTTATAGGTTATGTTAGTCATGCAAACAGTTTTAGTTGTGAAGAGAATTTATCATCCTTCTAGGACTGTATGTATCGTAGCTTTCTTATAAAACATTTATGCAATATCATATGAGTATTGAGTTGTGCATATCAGCTTTTACTAGTTGATTGAAAATTGTGTGTTAAGAAGTTGTTCATGTTTGAACAAATTTGGTGTATCACCATAGGAGTAGTTTCCAAAATATGTATTCCTTCTCCCTTTACCTCACAAAGATTAGTAGTTTAGGTAACAACACAAAGGAACCCGGCCTTCTCCGGAGGTTGACCTTTGTTTACAAGAAACCCACATCTTTAGAGGTCTTCCCATGTTGCAATTGGATTGTTGAATTTTATATTCAACAGGGTGCAAAATCCAAGTGATAACAGGTTTATAGATCTAAATAAAATTAGAGGAATATTAGAGACTAATTGATCATTCATGCATTCAATCCCTACAAGTTGTCAAATCAAGGTAAGTGGATTTTATCAATGACAAAAAAAGTTTCTATTATGGCCTCAAAAGAGGACCTACAGATTATGAGCAATAGGAGTGTGAATTCATACCTTGAGTAGATGCTAGCTATTCTAGGGAACCTAGCACCCTTGTCCAACTATTTTAGGCCAAAATTTATATGCCAAGTTCTTTTGTGCCTACCCTCTACTTTTTTGGAATATATTTTTTGAAATCTTAAAAAAAATTGTATTTTCATAAATAATCTAGGAACATCAATGGATCATGCAATTCAATCAAATAATAATCAATTAATCATAACAACATCCCCCAACCAAAATGATTCAAACCCTAACCCACCATTCTAGCTCTTCCATTGAGATTTATAGCCAAGTGGGTATTGAGATCATTTTTAATACTTCTCTAAAAGTTCAAATTAGAAGAAGTGTGATTTAGGATCTAGATCTTTTTTCCAATCAAACACTGTCTTTGCAAATCTCAAGTTGAAAATTGGAACCAACTCTTCATCTTTTTTAAAATCGATGAGTTTGCTAATTAATGAATTTGTGTTGATTCTCTCAACAAATTGATCAGTAAAATTTTCCTTGAACTCATTCCATGAAGCAATATAACACATTGAAAAGTCTAAAAACCAATCCCTTGCATCATCTTTTAGGGACTAAACAAAGAGCTTCATGACAAGGTATTCTACATAAATCTCATAGTATTTAAGCAAATCACTAAAAGTATTGCATATGCTTGCTTGCTAAATCAGGACCCTTTCCACTAAACTTAGAAAAATGTTCCTTGACCACATTAGGAATTGAATTTGGATAGTTTTGAATACCACCAAAATTTAGTGGTTTGTATCTTCCAACGGAAAAAGCTTTCTCTGAGGATATGATTGGGGCTATTGTTAATTTTTCATTATAACACTTGAATTTGTAGAGGGAAAACCATGATAACAATTTATGACTACATATGTTTTCAATGAAAACCTACTTCCCTCACAACCATCTACTCACAGCCTGTTTTTTAGCTTCATAGGATCTCATTACTACACAACATAACCCCTTATTTATCTAATGCTTGGATTATTTCTATTATTAATGAACACACAAAATGATCCTACCCTTTGTTGGTGCACAAGATTTACTAGGTCTATAAAGACCACACAAAATTTTATAGCATGTATAACTACGTGAATCAATAAGCTTCTACTTCTTACCATGCATATTTTACCAATACATACATATCAAAAAAATATGTAGGTCTACATTGTTAATTATTTTCCCTCTCTTCAAATTAAACTCATACTTAGTATGGGAATAACATCTATGTCCAGAGTATCTTCACAAATGACCATATAAATTGTGATCTTTCTTTGAAGATAAAATAGAGAAAATTAAATACCTGGAGAATATTGTAGTCTTTGCATATTTTTTTCCTCTAACTAGAAATTTTGGAGATCTATGCAAATCACTTGCACAAATAGAAGCATTTCTTCACAAATCATCAAGTTCATTCATAGAGTAGCCACCTCTTCAAAGAGGACAAAATATTTAAACAACTAAGAGCTCTTAAAATATTAAAAAATTTCTAAGTCAATTCCACTAGCAAAGTAACATAATTTCATAAAATATTCAAACATGTTGCAACAATTTATTTCTCGCAGTAAGAAGGACCTCAATATCAAAACCATATTGTCAGATCTACAAATTCTTTGACTCTTCCCAAATGAATAACTCTAGAGTTCTCCCTAGTAGATTTGCCAATCTGTTAGTGTTTCCAACTAATTCCTCAGTTTCATCTAAAGATTACCCAATTCTTATGTTTAAGGATAATGGGAGGTTGGCCAATGAAGAAGAAACTCACCCTTAAGATAAATTCCTCTTGCACTTTAGACTCTACTAATCTAAGTGGGTTCCCCTTTAACAACATCAAATAAAGATATGTAAATAATAACTAGTTGATGACTTAACAAATAAATTCTCATAAATTATGATAAAGATTTGCATATTATATCATGCAAATAGCCATAATATTTATAAATTGTCAAATCCTTCTATTTGAGAAACTAAATTAATTAAAAATAAATCAGAGTTACTTTGTCCCACAAAATAAGAAGGAAAATAAATGAAATCTCCTTTTCCAAAGGGTACTAAATCATCCTTTCCTTTATGACTTTGAAATGGAAATATTACATTTTGGACCAAAGTCAAAATCTGAATTTCCACTTGTAAGGATTGACATCACAACCTATGTAAGATTTTGATTTGATTGTCACTGAACTTCCCCTTCTAATTGATAGAAATCAACAAAGGATGTAGGTGAATTACATGTGACATTTGTTCCATTAAAGAAGGGCACAGTACCATATCCAAATTAGCAATGGATTTCAAACAATCAAAAACCAATAAAAAATGATCAAGACTTTTCAACTTGACTTGGGCGCCCCTCCTTTTACCTTTAAAATATTAAAAATTGAATCAATATTTCACATGCATGACCTTTGAGGAGGTATTTAAAATATTTGAAACTATTTTTTTTCCCTCCCCAACTAAATAAAACAATTAAAATTGTTTTTAAGTAATCTCAATACTTGAAAACTTGAAATTTTCCACTTAAATGCACCACAGCAAGATTAATGGTATTGTAATTACAAATGCATGTGACATTCTGGAGGCATGAAAATTTTAAGAGAGGGATAATATCTGATATAGATCCTCATTCTTCAATCAAAATTTTATTTCTAAGAGCTCTTTTGTAATAGGGGTCATCTACCAAGTCACTTTAAAAAAATTGTTCTAACCTTAAAATTAGTTCAACTACTTGTAAATTAGAATTGGAGAGTGGTGGTGATATAAAAACATTCATGCAATTGAAAAAAAGGATAAGTTTTGGGGAAGTGGGCCTAGCTCGATTGGCTAAAGCATCCTGTTGCAGGCAAGAGTTCATGAGGTCTAGTCTCCCCACCCTCCCCATGGTACCAGAGGGTGCATCACACCAGCACCACTGGTACATGAAAAAATTTTACCAGGTGCATTGTAGTTTATAGGGGGGCGGATACCGAACTGATTTCTACAATCTAAAAAAAAATGGATAAGTTAACACATTTTTATGATGCCTTGTGGACCCTCTCACAAATTTTGAAACATCAAATTTTTCCTAAAAACCTTTCTAACAATCATGAAATTAGGTTCGCATGTTCTTATGAATAATAAAAACATTTTCCAAAAGAGATTTTGAAGATGAGCCATAGATCATGAGATTTTAATGCCAGCAATTTTAAGCCAGCCTACCACCACAAGACCTAAAAATAGGGTTTTGTAACCAACTGAAGATGATTATGCCCTAGAAATGAGGGCATAAAAATTAGGTACTAACAATGACTTTTTCTTGGGTGTATGACCCTTGTAGACATAACGAAATTCCAAAAAATCTACAAGATGTAGACCATGTGCTTAATCCATTGAATGCTTTGTAATTGATCAATTTGTAATGCTCTAAGTTCAAACCTTTTTCAAACATCATCTAGTAGCCTCATGCCCCAAAAACTAAATAAATAACACCTTCGTCTATCAAACACTCTATTCTTTGATGACTTCTTAAAATACAATTTGAAAATTATGTCACAATATACTTGTGCACTAATAGTGTCATTGATATATTTTACCAAATCTCTATATTTATCACTGTCAATGTTTTTTGTGATCATCTGAATTTTACAATCATACATTAACCAAGATATCTCATTATATGGAAAGCATATGTCATTCTTATCAAATATATCATATTTACAGTCATTGTAACATTTGTCATCAACAAGATTATTTTCATGCAGCATCAACTGCTCATCAAACTAAACTACAAATTGAATATGTTAATAATATATTTGACATAAAATATCATGAACATTGACTCCATCCTTTATTTCCCCATCAAAACTAAAACTCTCATAAACATTTTATTTAATAAATCTATTTGAAAACACTTGCTCTAATTTGTCAAAATTATAACTCAATCTCAAGTTTGAAAAGTCGAACTGGTAAAAACCAAAGGAAATAAACCATTTCCTTCACACAATATTCAATTGCACCAAAGAAAAAAATCATACATAGGTACCTCTTCCAACTAAACTGTGTAACACTAACATTCACATTCATTTGAACACTGCAATTTAGTCATGTCATTATTTGTTCCAATGATCTTGAAACAAGACCCATATCCTAACAATATCATCATTAATAAATAGCTCATGAGTCTTATAAAAATCGCTTCCTTCATCAATATCCCATGTGTTGACAAACTCATCAAGTTAAGGCGCAATAATACAAATCAATCCATCTTGGGAATTATAGACAACTCCATCTGGAATATTTTAAGAGAAGGCACAAATAGTTTAGAGTACAGCCCATTATGAAACTCTTAATAGTGATTTTTCATAACATGGTCACCTTTTCAATGAATATTGCAATCAATGTTGCCTTCCCATTTTCCACTATGAAGACTAGAATATTTTTTTAATATCAATACTTTCATATTTAGCATGGTCAGAAGAAAGAAATTTATATAAATTCACAATTTGATGCACACTGTCAATTGATAGAAATGTTTACCCATATGCCAAAGATCCATCATAGCCTAAAATTTTTCACTCACAGGTGAACATGTGTATTCATTGGCATTTACATCCATGCATTCCTCATTTAAAACAAATACTTTCATTTCTACACTATGAAGATAGTCAATATCAAAAAAGAAGCGATCATATTTACTATCACCATGATTAACAAGACAAGGAGACTCGCCATTTATTCTATCATCAAATTGCTCCACATAGAGGTCTAATTCCCTTGCAACATCAACAAATTTTGAATTGGCATGGTAAAATAATTTTTCAAATTCCTTCATGTTATCAATTGATGCCAAAAATTGGCAAGGTAACAGCTTTTATGGGAAACTCGGTTAATGGGGGGACCAATTGTGCTAAATTGAGTGACCTCTGGGTTTTTAAATAAGTCAACTTCTTTTATACTTGGGGTTTTGGAATGGGAAAAGGAAGAAAATATAAAAAATAAAGATCCAACTAAGGCGATGCACCAAGATTTAGATGTAAGGCACGATAAATCTATCTTTTGGATGCGATTTAAGGGCCTGTTCAGCAATCTGCTATGTCCTAGAATAACAGAAATCAAAGATGAAAACCTGAATAATTTATCTAATGACATAAAATAATTCCCATATACATTTATTGAAAAGAAGAGTCAAAAGACATGGTCTAAATCAACAAGATTATATTGAAATCATAGAAGTTCTACAAATAAACAATTCAAGACAACAATGGCACAATATAATGTTTTATCAAATAGCTTAAGAAAATAGAAAGGTCGAACAATGGCATAGTCTGAGAGACTTATACAATAATCTAAAAGCAATACATAAGGCCTAGTGTCTTTCCCCTATTTTTTTTGTATCTTCCAAACGCTTTTTTGGAAGGAAGAAGCAATATATATAGATAAAAATCCCACTACCTGATGGACAATAATAGAAAATATTCCCCATCATGAGCAATGATTCCTTAAGCAATGATTTCTGATGGATGTTGCAAAAAAAAAAAAATTGAGTCATGAACATGGTCATCCTCAAGCCAGATGCATCCCCTACGAATGATGGCAGTGGTCCCAGAAAAACCTTGTGTAAACATGTGTCATTCACCCATGAAGGAAATTAGAATACGTGGCACTCTGGCAGGGCACGCTCCTCACTCTCTCCTTCATTTTGATAGAATCCTCATAGAGGAGATATGTCGCAATAGGTCAAGACCCATTTGTTGATTCCTCCTTGTGATGAAAATCCCCACAGTGAAGACTTGTGGAGGTAGTTTCTACCACCATCGCTGACTGTGGTGTCCGCCAAAAATTATACACAAATGGATGTTATGCGGCACATGGATGGGGCCTGATTGAAAAGTGAAGGGAATCAACTTTGAAGTTCCTGCAATTTTGACACGTGGAAGCATGGAAGAAGCTGATAGGAGAGAGAAGGAAGGATTCCCTGCGAAGAGCACCTAGTGGACACGTGGCGGCAACGGATGAAGTTCTACAAAAAGGGGCCCGATGATTGTTCAAATAGATGGGGCGTGGGCTGGTACTTAGAAAAAAACAAAAACCATCCAGAGGGAGCTCAAGGAATTTATGTATCCACAACTTTTGGTGACTATCAGGAATGTTTCACCTACAGAATGAGGAACCCAAAAAATTTTTGGCTTGCAAACCAAAGTCCTATCCATTGGGCGACACAATCAAAGCTTAGAGAGAGTAACCTACAGAGGAAGCCAATCGGCCTTGGATGGTGTCGATATGTCATGCAAATTCTCTTGCGCTCTGCTTAGATCAATCATTTCTTTGTAAGGCAGTGTCACAGATATACCGACCCCAGACTCAAGTTGGAAGAGTAGCCTCACAATTTGATGAGTGATGCCTTCAATATCTGTTGCAATAGGAGGTTGATTGAAGCTCTAGAAAGTAGATGTGTCTTGCTACTTCTCTTCTATCTTTGCCACAATCTGCTCCATAGTATCCACCGAGTCATCAAAAAGAAATGGGGTGGGTAAGCCCATCTGAGTTAGCTGGGAGAACCTAGCCCGCATGTTATTCATGGTTTGGTCTAGTGTGGCAACGGACTCACTAGCGTAGAGGATGGTTGTGTGGCAATGGATGAACTTGTTTGTTATCTTGGCAGTAGCCTTCTGATCCTTGATCCCTACATTTTCTAAGTCCTTATTCGGGACCATGTATAGCTTATCTAACAATTTTTTTTCCTCAGGAACTTTTTCTGTGATGGATTGCAAGAACAGTTCAATTGTTCCACGAACTTCCTAAACTTGTATCCTCCACCATAAATTGAAATGTTGGCTAAAGAGTCAAGCAAAAGGTCTTTACCTTTTCCCATTATGAAACATATAATTGTTGAGCCACCGAAAGGAGATCTAACTGGGCAGCAAGGGCTTGGGGAAGACTCTTCAAAAGACTAATCTTTGCATCTCTTGATCCAACATCTTGTGTCAGTTCTGCAACCTTTTGTTTGTGGTCGAAATTTTCTCTAAAAAATTCTTCCATTCGATGAGCCATTCTTCTTCGGCCTAGTTTTTGTTCACTGATTCTATTTCAAGGGAAGACTTCATCTCCTGGACTTCATTCTTCAATTGGGTCTTTCGGTCCTCAAAGTCTATGTCCATCTACTACATTTTTTTCTCTAATTGAGCATGTTGATGGTCAAACTTCTCATTTTTTTTCCTTGCATCTCCTATTCTGCCCAAGCCAAATGGTCCTTCAATTCTTCATTTTTCTACCGCAACTCGGTGACTAGGTTGGAATCATCGGATTAGAACTTTGCAAGCTCCTCCCAGAGCTTAGCCTACTATGTCTGCACTTTCTCTGATAAGTGCACAAATTCTGCATCCCTCACCTTATCCTTCGCCAGCAGGACCTCAACTCTTCCTTTGACAATTTTCAGCTCTTCTTCTTTCTTCTTCAGCTAGCGACCGGACTTGAGAAATTTGGTGGTCACCACCTGTTGTATCTCCTCCATGAGCTCATTTTTTTCTTACAAATGGGCTATGCTCAGGTCAAGTCCCATGGCATAAATGTTGCAATCATCAAGTTGCATTTCCTCATATGGTTTAATTATGGTCATATACATGGTTGCAAAGTGTAGCAATTGTTGGGCCTCATTGAAAATAGTCTGTACCTTTGGCTTCACTAGCTTCTTGGCATCCTTGGCCTTTTTCTTCTAGATCCTAATAGCTTGTGCCTTTTTTTTATCACCCTCTGACATAAACTGTGATGGCGACCTAACTAGCTCGCCTGTGAAAGGTGCATCAGGAGGAAGGGTGAAAGGGAATGAGAGGGTAGTGGTTCTAGGTTTTTTCTTCTTCAGAAGATTAACTGTCTATGGGGATAATGGAGGAACATGCCAAAGCACGGTTTGTGATCTAGCAGGAGGGCTCAAGGGAAGCGGTGGTAGCAATGGAGTCATGGCATATTCCATTTTTTGGGAAGACTAGGTAGGGGCCGATTCAATAGTAGCAAGAGGGGTATCCAAGGTGGTCAGGGATGTAAAAGGTGAAGCAATAGCAAATGCAGACTGGGCAGTGGCGAAAGGTGGAAAGGTCCACGAAGGAGTTAATTCAAATGGTCTCACCTAGGAGAACTAGGAGAAACCTCCCGCGACCATTATGGTAGAAGTGGAAAAAGAAGGATCGACACTTGGAGTGAGGGGCATTGTGGAGACAGTAGGAGAAACTAAAGATTGTGAAACAAGAGAAGAGGGAGAAAAAGTTACCAATTGTTTGGATGATTGTGGTCCCTGGCTCACCGCGGCCTCTTGGCTTGCTGCAGCCTCTTGCGAACTCTCTCCAGAAACTACTTTTGTGTGTTGTCATTTGATGGGCAGGAGATTGTCCACCTCTATAGCCTCTAACTATTGTTGTGAGTTTTATCTGGTTCTTTTTGTGGTCCAGGTGTGAGTCATTGAGGCCCTCACACATGATATGTTCATCTGCACATTTGAAGAGATCTTGATAGGTTGCTTTGCCACCTTCTCCTTCAGCTACACTGGGGTCATCTGTGCTTCTATTTCCTTATCCTTCCCCTTCAGGGTATCTGTTTTAGCCTCTTCTGGGTCAACATCTTCATCGCTTGCGTCGAAATCAGTGTGCACTATGTTCCACAATTTATCAAATCTTTCATCTATCTCTACGCTCTGATAAGGAGCATCAAGGAATTGGATTTCTTGTTGGTAGATCCATAAATCCTTAATTCTTTCATCGTTCCAATTTTATTTTCTTGACAACTCATTGTGAAGAGTGGCCCCGATTTGACGCTTCACATTAGACTTCACCAAAGGGAAGTAGAACTTAAGCTATGGCAGCCTACTATCCTCAATTGGAATATGAGCTAGGTCAACCAATAGCTCATCCTGGTCCTTCAGGGGACTCCACCGCTTCTCCTAGTAAGGCTAGGGGCTATGTGTTACCTTGACATGTTCATTTGATAAGTCATTGTCGGGGTTGTAATTTCATTTGTCGCAAATCCATACCAGCCCTAGATGAGCCAGCTTCGCCTCTAGCAACTTATGTGTCTTATTCTTGGCCATAACCACTATTTTGAAGCTTAGCAGGTAGGTGAAAAATCCTTCCTTCTTGGTTGGTCCTCCGTAAAAATTATAGTCAATAATTGATACTTTCTGAAACATTTCGAGGGCCAGCACCTAATTTGTGAGACATGTCACAAGCTGGAATGGTTCCCTTGTAAATCCATGCATCTAAATGAATGTGAAATCATCTCCTAGAAACTAGATGCATTTTAGAGTGAAATTATGCATATACTCTATCTGGTATATGGTGAGTCGGTAAAGACCACCATTCTCACTCAAATCTTGTAGAATTTGAGTCAAGAAATAGTCAAAAAATGCATAATAATCATAAGTCAAGGAGAGGAGAGAAGTCCATACAGAAATTGGCCTTCTTCTTCCCTTTTCATCAAATATAGCCAATCTCACATGTTTTTTGAACAAGTCGAGGTTTTGATGCAAAAACATATGGGAAAGGAAGGAAGGAAACTTGAACCTCTATTGTGTTTTGTATGCCCTTATCTACCTCAACATCTCCTCAACAATGAATTTTGTGAATTCATACCAAAAAAAGGAATGTTTCCTATGCAACTGAAACCCCAGACCCAATTGAAACTCTTGAACATACCTATCATTGTCCAGGCCACAAACAAATTCCATTATTGAAAAGGCATCTTGTAGGTCTGCAGGGAAAGCATTTTGTGTTGTCGGAATCTATGGTGGTTTTTTTATCTTCCCTAGACCTTTTGGTTTCTTTGTTATAAAATCTAGAGCCAAATTTTTGGTTCTCCATATTTCCTCCCCCTTTGCTGGATTGAGTGGCTCCACCTTGTCCACTTTGGAGCTTTGGTCAAGGATGCATAGCATGTTCTAGATAGCTTCTAGGCATATATAAACTCTCATATCCCAACCCTCAATGGCATTGGTATTCGGATTGACATGATTAATGGCCTCATCGACTAGTTTCGGGCAGTAGTGCAAAAATGGGGCCATATATTATGGGAGCCCACTGAACCATTTCTTCTGCACCAAAGAATTTGGGTCGCTAATTTTCTTCATCCTTTTGCAGGCCACCTCCCTCAAATTCTTAGGGTTCTTTGCGAGGATGGGATCATGAATGTTATCCCATTCCTCCTTTATTTAGATCTGGCCTATGTGGTTTTTTTTCTTTTCTGAGGTCCGCATGTTTACTCACTCTAGCTTCTCTGGTATCCCAAGTGAAGCATAAGAGACATCTTCAAAGACATAGGTGGTTGGTATTGCATGCATGGAATCACACAAGCTTTGTGTTGCCTCTCCTTGCACTTTTGTTTGAGAACTTTCAGCCATTTTCCTTTTGCTGTAGATTTTTGCTATGCTCAAATTTTTCATAATTCACCTCAGCTCTGTTTGCACTCAACACTCTTTGCTCTAGGTAGTGTGCTCAAAAATCTCTCACAATGTTAGCTTCTTGTACGTAATACTTAGCTATTTCCTTCTTGGATTAGCCAACAACACTCGCCTTTTAGCATTAAATTCGGCATCTACTGCTAGCTCTTTGCTTGTGCAAAATGAACTCCTTGACATTTTGAAATGATAAGAATTCATAATGACATTTGGTAATGATGTTCTATGGCATGATTTTCTTGGAAATTGAGTTGGTGATTGAAAGTGGTTTAGGTGTCACATGCTTTAGCAATTAATATCCCAAAAGGAATGATTAAGCCAAAATATGTAATAAGTTCTTGAAAAGATATGAGTTTTTCCTTGGAGTTTCAAAAATTCCTACAACGCGACACCTCAGCACTTGGCCATGCAAGCTACCGTTGATGATTGCCACTAGCTTATGCTAATTAATTAGCTCTTATTAATCTTGCACACAGCAAACTGTACCTAGCAGATGCAACTGGGTGGGAAATTTGAGCAAGCTCTAGTGGGATTTTCAAGTTGGTACTCAATTAGCATCATGCTTATGGCATGCAAATTACCTTGCATATCTTGGCTATTTCTATAAATAGGCACTTAAGAAATAGCAAAATCACACTTAGCAATTTAGGAAGAATTGGTAATATGAAATTAGGTAGAATTTGGCATAGAGATTAGTATCAGATAGCATTCCTAGGTGAAACCTCAAATAGGCGATTGAAAAGATTGACCAAGAATAAGCATTCACTAGCTATCATAGCCATGAAGTGGGTTCTAGGGAGGTACTGTATTGAGTATGAGGATAAATACCGAGTTAATACTGATGTGTGTTCTCACTTTGTCACCTCGTTAACTGATATTTAGGTTCCCAAGTCGATGATCCTTCGCCTGGTGCTTGAAATATTTTTGAAGCACTACTTACGCGGTCTCAGAGAGATGATGGTGAATGTTGCATTTGGTCTGGGCCTTCCAACAGCGAGTGACCTTCGAAATTATATTGAAGAATATGTGGTAGTACCATGGGTACAATTCTTGAGTGGGTTTCACAACTAGTCACATGAAGAGCATCGTCAAAAGGTGACTTGTGACTACCACTTCCTGTTTCATCGCTACAATGTGGTGCCCTTCTACGATGTTGACTAGGATACCAACTTCAAGAACCTAGTGTTTCCTCTGCCACCGGACATTGCTCTAGTTGATACTGTTGTTGCTCCTAATGCTCTTGTTGCCATTGTTGTTGATGATGTTATTCCAGATGCTACCCCAGATTTTGTTGTTGATGCTTCTATTGCTCCTACTCGAGACTAAAAACATTTTATGTTTTAAGAAATCATCACTTTGTTAATCCATTTTTTTTATATACGCCTTAAAAAGGCCTTACTGCACATATATATGAAGAAACCACATAATATATATATACTCTAAAAGCATGGCCTCAAAGCCATTTTAAAATGTATTACCAAATTATATATTTATGTATATAATGAATATACAGCTTATATTAAACTTTTGTCTCCTTTGCCTTTTGATTTTACAATGTGGGTTCTCTTTTATCTACCTCATGAGTTGCAAGTTAGTTCTCTCTACTTCTTTCCGTAATGGGTTTCCATTTATTTTCTGCTTCCTCGCACAAATGAAATTAATTGAAAGACTGGCCAACAAAAACACAAAAGAAAAATAATTACACTACTCACATATTTACATTGGTAGAATAATTTTGAAGCTTAATCAAATAATTTTAGGTGAATTTTGTTAACCAGAATAGCCAATGCTTCCTGCTCCATATTTTCTAACTTGAATGCATTGTGTTGCTTGCATTGAATTATTTTGGAAGGGCCTTCTTCCCAGAGACTATCGAACTTTCTATGTTGGCCTTGGCTTGCAGCCCTTTCATTGAATTTTAACACTAGGTTCCCACACTTTAGACCTTGTTCTAAAGCTTTCTTGTCAAACCATCTCTTAACCACCTACTGGCAGTTGGACATGGCTATCAGTTCCTTTTCCATTTTTTCCTATACTTCCAGCAACTTGGCCAACCAAACCTGCATGGCACCGTTTTGTTCTACCTCGAGAGATTTGAGACATCACAGCACCAAAATCTCCATAGAGATAGGCAATAGCACTTATTTCCCATGCACTAGCTCGTACAGAGAAGTCTTGAGGACTTGCTTGGGAGTTATGAAGCCTGCTTAGAGCACTGCCCGAAGGTTCTTGTGCCATTCTCTTTTGTGTTCTGACATGATTCTTTTGATGAGTTGGACTAAATTTTTGTTGTTCAACTCGGCCAAGTCATTCCCCTATGGGTAGTAATTTGATGATCTATTTTCAATAATATGCCATCCACAAGTGTGAATTGACATACCTTAGAGCCTAGGAAAGCCTTGTCGTTGTTGGAGATGATGGTCTTTGGTGGGTTGAATCTCGTCACCAGTTCTTCAAGGAAGTCCACAATCTTCTCCCCCATTGCATTCTTTAGTGGCATGGCCTCGATCCATCTAGTGAAGTATTTTGTTGCTGTGAGGATCCATTTATGTTTAGCGCTAGAGGTAGGATTCATCATTCTGATGAAATAAAGTCCCCACTGTGCAAATGGCTCATCAACCACTATAGGATTGAGAGGCATTGTGGAATTCTTCCTTCTTCCTATGAAGAATTGGCATTCCTTGTAGGATTTTACCAAGGAGTATGAGTCATTGAATAGTGTAGGATAGAAGTACCTAGCACACATGATTTTGATGGTGGTGGTCTTTGCAGAGAAGTGTTTTCCCATGGGACTATTGTGGAAAGTGCCAGGAATTCTTTTCGCTTGCTCCATGGTGACACACCGCAATAGAACATTGTTGAATTTCCTTTTGAAAAGGATCCCTTTGATGAGTGCATACCCATTGTTCTATATTCTATAGAATATTATCTCCTGAGAAGGAAGGCCTGATGGGTGTTTTCCAATATGCATAAATCTCATTTTATCTACCAGCCAGCAGCCTTTGAATTTAGACTCATTTGTTAGAACCAACTCCAGTTGCTCTTCTTCCGCTATCATTTCCTCATCGTGTGCCAAATATTCACACAGTACTCTTCCTCATATGGTCTTTGTAGGCTTGACCTCAATGTCATATTCAAGGATCTTAGTGATCCAATTGGGCCTCTTTTCGGTGATTTCTCCTTCCATGATGTATTCGTGCACACTAGAATGCGTAACATAAACAATCACCTTATTACAAGATATGAGGTATCAGAACTTCTTGAGTCCCTTTACAATAGTGCACTCTTGTCTCTTGACGAAGTTATAGTTCATCTCATATTCCTTTAGGCTCTAGGAATGAAATGATATCAGATGCTCTCCCTTTCCTTCATCATCCTTTTGAGAAAAGAGAGTAGCAATGCTTGACTTGTTGTTGAATACATACATTATGAAGTCCTTCAACAGGTCTGGATTGACTAGTATAGGAGCTAAGGAAATGGCATCCTTAACCTTCTCGAAGGCTTCTCTAGCTTCTTTTTTCCATTTGAATAATTGATCCTTTTTCAGCATCAAGGTGATTGTTCTGATTATTCCTGCAAAATCTGAAATGAATTTGCTTACAAAATTTACCTTCCCTAGGAAATATTGGACTCCTTTCTTGTTGACCAATAGGGAAAGCTCTTGATTTCCTTCACCCACTTAGGATCAATTGCAATTCCTTCTTTAGACACTAAATTTCCCAATAATTTTTCTTGCGGTACTCTAAAAACACATTTTTTGGGTTCAAGGATACCCCAAACTCCTAGCATTTTTTGAAAACCATCTCAAGGTGATCAAAGTGATCATCCTTATGCTTGGAGAATACAATCATATCATCCAAATAGATTAGGATAATCTTGTTGATTAATTCACTGAAAGCGATATCCATTGCCCACTGGAAAGTGGCTCCCGCATTTGAGAGGCCGAAGTGCATTTTAGCATATGCGAACATTCCCCACTTGGTAGTGAATATCATTTTGTTCTAATCCTCCTCTTTGACTTGGATCTAATTGTAATTGGAGAATTCATCTAGTAGAGAAAACATTTCGGATCCTACCACTATTTGTAATATTGACTCCATAGAAGGCAGCGGGTAGTGGTCTTTTAGGGATGCTTTGTTCAGGTCTCAAAATTCAACACATAAGCGGATATCTTTGTTCTTCTTTCATACTAGAACTAGGTTGGATACCCATGTGTTGTGGTTAATCAAGAAGACAATCTAAGACTGAATTAGCTTTGTTAGCTCTTGCACCATCAAGGCTTCAATCTTTGGATTCACTGGCCTCAGGTTTTGGCAAACAAGTTTTGCACCTTCTTTCAACTCTATTGTATGTTGGATGATGTCAGGATCATATCCCTTAAGGTCATCATATGACCAGGACACTACTCCTTTATACTCCTCACAAAAGTTGATGACCCTATTGGAAAACCAAGGACAGACAACTAAGAGGGGGGTGAATCATTTGTCACGGATTATTTGAAATTTTCAAACTTTACTTGATTCAATCTCAGATCTGATGAATAAGCAATAAACCATAAACAATCAACACATCAGAAACATAGAGAACACCAATATTTTTTATGTGGAAACCATGTTAGGGGAAAAACCACAGTTAATGTTAGTCCACAAGATTATACCTTGTTAAAATTATAATGAAAAATAATGGGAATGCACATGCATTCAGGCACACTACCTAGAGCTCACTGCTCAAATACAAGAGGGCTCACTGCCCAACAATACACAACAATATGGATTAGATCTATAGAGTATGTGTGATATCCAAATATTTAACCTATTCTAAGCAACTAAAATGCAATGGAAAAACACAAAGAAACACCTCAAGATTAGCCTAAGAAATTTTTTAATGCAAAGAGAAAAGTGTAAAATGATTGTAAGTGGTTATACCTTCCCTTTGCAACTGAAACTCCTTGGTTGGCCATTGATTTTGATTTGCTTTGTATGCTCCTTGATGGCTCTTGATATGGCTAAATGCAAGGATTAACTATATGCTTGGATGTAGATGCAAATAGATGAAATTGATGGCTAGATGAGTGCACAAAATGGCAGCATTTAGTTTCAAAATGGCTAAGTCTTTTTAAAATTCCTTAGAGGAGGGGGTATTTATAGATAAACTTGAATTCTCTAGAGAATTCATTGGTTGAGATTTATCCAACAAGGCCAAGATTAAGGGCTAAGGTGAGTTGAGGACTCACAAGCCCTCACATCTTGACATGTGGAATATGAAGTGGCTAAGGGTGAGATGATGTGTAGGTGATATGGAAGGAGAGTACATGATGTGGAGGAAGGACATGTACCTTGGAAGTACATTGGGAGATGAGAAGATTCCTTGGAGGAATAAATGTGAATTAAAAATTCACATGCTTGGGAGAATCTAGTGGATAAGAGAGGGTCTCCAAAAATGTGGGAGTTTGTTACATGTGACTTGATGTGACAAGTCAAAGATTCTAGAAGATGCATGGGAAAAGGGGATTCTAGGAGGAATGAAAGTGAATTAAAAATTCACATGGGGAAGAGAGGAGCCTTGGATGAATAAAAAGGAATTAAAAATTCCTTGGGGGATGGGGAGAGTTGACCAAGGAACTAATTAGGCTTAACTAATCAATAATTAGAAGATAATTAGGGGTTAATGAGGATTAGAAGCCAACTTGCAAAAGTTGGAGGATGTGACACAACCTAATCAAGGATTAGGCATGTGCACATCCTTAATGCAAAGATTAGGAGATAGATCAGGATTAGATGAAAATGACATGTGAGGAACTAAATAAATGTAATATTTATTTAATTAATTTGATAAAAAGGGGCTTAAGGAGGGTAAGGTATTTAATTATTAATTAAACACCTTAGGGATTTGGCAGAATTAAGGATATTAATTAAATAATAGTAATATTACTTAATTAACTCGGATAAGAGGATGTTTAGACAAAAGGGGATAAATTTGGATAAATTAAGTATCCAAATTTGGATGTCTACAATATGAACTAAGAAAATAGCTTCTTCACAAGCCTAATTATAGTTCTAGTTAAGCACAAAAAACCTTCTTCACACTTCGCTCAAACTTCTTCTCACTTTGTTATGTAATCAAATTATTTGGGCACTATTCACACATCTACACTTTCTCTGGCATACATTCACTCTTATGCACACACTAACTTCACTCAAAAAACCACTCTTATATATCTGCAACATGGAATTTCATCAACAACCTAGTTGGCCAGAAATATAAAACATATTTTCAATGTCAGCCCAAATTTACAAATAAATTTTCAATGTGGATTAAACACCGTCAGCTAATATCATGATGTGACCCAAAAAAATAACCTCGAGCATTCCAAAGAATCAAATTTTAATCTCCAATGATCCAAAACACATTACAACCATCATGTCAGCTAAGAACATGAAAACCCGAACATACTGAGAAAAATCTTCAACCATGAGCACACCGATCAATGCAGATGTGCAACAAAGATAGAGCACGATCTAGAGACATCCATGAACACCAAGAAATAATAGAGAAGCATCTACAGCAACTTGAATTACCAAAATTATACCAACTTTAATCAAGAACACTAACAGAGACCACAAAAACACTATTTGAACACAGATCTTCATAACTAGAACAAATTTTCACACGGACCTCTAAAAATTCTGGTGGATGGACTAGATACACTCGAAAATAAACCTTTTAGTCCACAATAGTTGATCTTCAATGTACAGAACAAGACACATTCATGACCTTCATAGTTCCACTGGGAACTTGGAATACTTTCTTTTACAATTTTCTCAATATCCTCGACACATATAGCCTTCAATACATCAAATGCTAATAGTGTTGACATCAATGACAACCACATATCAGCAATACAACCACAACATCCAACAATCTCCCCCATTTGCATTGATGGAAACACATGATGTGAAAAACACCATCAACCCAACTCTCAATTAGCACTTACTCCTCCTTAGATTCTAACTCTTCTTCCTTGACTTCTTTAGCATGATCTTCTCCCCACAAGACTTTTTACTTCAAATAAGCAACAATTTTTCACATGACTCTTCTCCCCCTTTGACATCAATGGAAAAGATAAGCATTATATTCCCACATAAAAGCTTTGAACCACATATCTGCACATCTGACTACTCCCCCTAAGTAGCAACCATGAAAACATCAATCCTGATCAGAATATAGCTTTGAAGCATACATATTGATGCAAGTAAATGCATCTTTAGTTCATATCAGCAGGGGTAACCACCCCTAGCATCCCTCTGAGATACTCAAAAGTATCCTTTGGCAACGGCTTGGTGAAAATTTCTGCAATCTGTTTGTTGGTAGGCACATACTCCAGTCTGACTTCTTTCTCATTCACTTTTTCTCTTAAAAAGTGAAACTTGATTGATATATGCTTGGTCTTAGAGTGTAGCACTAGATTCTTCAATATGTTAATTGCACTTGAGTTGTCACAGTATATGGAAATAGGTTCATCATATACTACTCTGATATCTTTCAGCATCTGTTTCATCCATAACACTTGACTATAATTGTTTGCAGCAACAATATACTCTGTCGCAGCAATAGATAAAGAAATGGAAGTTTTTTTTTTGCTCAACCAAGACACCAACTTCTTCCCTAGGAAAAAGGCACCACCACTAGTACTCTTTATGTCATCTACATCTCCTTCCCAATCTGCATCAGTATATGCATTCAAAGTAAGATCATCATCCTTAGGATACCAAAGTCCAAAATCAACAGTTCCTTTCAAATACTTGAAGATTCTGTTAACAAAAGTTGCATGAGACTCTTTTGGATCAGCCTAAAATCTAGCAACCATACATATAGCATTCATAATGTCTGGTCTAGTCTGAGTTAAATAGAGCAATCCACCAATCATTGACCTGTATCTTGTTTGATTTTCTTTAAGAGAATCATCATTTTGTGTCAACTTACATTTGGTTACCATGGGAGTACCAACAGGTTTTGAGTCATCCATGCCAAACTTCTTCAGTAGTTCTTGTTGGAATAGGTGCCTAAATTCTTACTGGCATGTAACTCCTGAAGGGAAAAGTCGCTGTGACATTATTGATGTCTAGCTAACTAGCTATTCTGAATACTTTTGAAATGTTCATGTCACCGAGACAATGTTGTTATCTCGCCAATTGGTCCTATCGCTATGACATGGAGACTCGGTAAGATCTCTTGCCGACTGTTATTTCTCTCACCGATGGTTATTCACTCGTAGTTATCGAGGAGACTTGGGCAAAAGGTTTATTGTCGGTATGAGTCTTACCGATATGAAATGTCTCACCGAAAAAGGTTGCTATCGGGTGTCTAGCGGATACCGACAGGAGTCATCGGTGTAACAAAAAGACTTCGGTATAAAGTCTTGGCAACTTGGAGAGTCTCACCGATAGTAAAAGGTCTTTAGTATGACTTGAAGACTTCAGTATGAAGTCTTGGCGAACTGCGATGGTCTCACGGATGGTTGTGTGACTTCAGAGTAGCACATGAAGGCTCAGTGTGAGGTCTTAGCGAAAGATGATTATCTCACCGAATGGAATACTCACGACGGCATGACTTGAAGACTTCGGTATGAAGTCTTAGTGAACTGCGATAGTCTTGTCGATGGCAATTTTGAGATCGATGTGACTTGTGAGCATTAGTATGAGTCTTGCCGATGAGGAAACTCTTTCCAATAGAAATGAAATGGATATTGGTGGATTCGGTATAACTCATGGCATTCGCTATATCATCTTGCCGACTGTTGGAACCTACGCCGATATCGAATGTTGGTTGTGTTGACATTAGGGAGACACGGTTAGTGTCTCACCGACATGCCAACATAAGTTGAACACCCTTGACCATTTGACTTTCCTATGTGGTGTCTCGTGAACCAATCAGAGGAAGCAAAATTCAAATAGTTGGGGGTTTGATTTTTGCAACAGCTATGACGCTAGAGCTGAACTGTATGCAAAGAAAAATATGCAATGGGATGGAAACTTTCTATGATGGGTAATGGAGGATAAGGATGAATAGAGGTTAAAAATCAGAATGTGATAAGATTAAAAGGAGAGCATTCTAAGTTGGAGATACATCGAATCTGTGAGAGCATTTCTGTAACAGGAAGAACAGTAAACGAAGAAATTGTACAACTGATACTAGAGAGTTGTGTCTCTCCATTGTATGTAATTTGTTGATTACTAAAATACAAAGAGATTCAACTTGGTCTAGTGGGTTTTTTCCCGAAAGGATTTCCCACATAAATCTGGTGTTCATTTGTCATTGAGTATCTTCTTTGTTTCTGTAAATATTTCATGTGTGTCTTAATTAGATTGTAATTTGGAAATTAAAAGTACTAAATGCATTCTTCCCTATGGTTTTGATGTTAGGAAAGTTGCTTCCGCACCATTGCTTTCCTTACAAGTGGTATCAAAGTCTAGCCAGTTGTGTTATCCTTGTGAGTGGGTTGGGTTTTTTGTGTCGATACTTTTTCAGTGGGAGTTTGATAGAGGTCTGATAATTTAATTACAGATTAAGATGGTGAGCACATCTAGAAAGATGGAAATAGAGAAATTCAATGGTAGAAATTTTGAGTTGTGGAAACTCAAAATGGAAGATCTGTTAATGGATCGTGATTTGTGGCTTGCTATGTCTGGAACGATGCCTCAAGGCATGAAGCAAGAGGATTGGGACCTTGCAGATAGAAAGTCTAAGGGGTTAAAAAGGCTCTGTTTAGCAGACTCTGTTCTTCTAAATGTGCATGAAGAAAAGATTGCATCTTCCTTGTGGAAAAGACTGACATCTATTTATCAGGGCAAGTCCTTGGTGAACAAATTGTTCTTGAGGAAGAAGTTGTACTCTTTGAGAATGCAGGAGGGAGGATCTGTTGTTGATCATTTGAATGCATTCAACATGTTGATTGCTTAGTTAACATTGGTTGGTGTGAAGATTGAAGATGAAGTTCGCTACATGTTGCTGCTATGTTCTTTGCTAGATTCATGGGATCACCTAGTGATGGCTATTGGGAGTACGACATCCACTTTCAAGATGGAAGATGTTGTTGCTTCTTTGTTGTCAGAAGAAATGAGAAGGAAATATTTTGAGATGGCGAAGGAGGCTATGGATGTTAGAGGAAAATCGAAAGAAAAAGGCAAGAAGAAGGACAAGAAGTCCAAATCAAAATCAGAAGGGAGATCAAAGTCTCCTGGCAAGAAGTCTAAGGTGAAGTGCTGGAATTGTGGGCAACCTGGTCATGTCCGAAAAGATTGCAAGGAGGAGAAAAATAAGAAGAATACCTCTTCTGACATCCGAAAATATTGTAAGGAGGAGAAAAATAAGAAGAATACCTCTTCTGAAAATGATTCTTCTTAGAGTGATGCAGATGCCTTCATTGCAACCTTGGCTACGCGGGAATCTAATGATGTCTGGCTTATTGATTCTAGAGCATCTTTCCACATGACATCTCATAGAGACTCATTCATGAAGTATGAAGAATACAATGGTGGAAAGGTGTATTTGGCTAGTGATTCATCTTTGGAAATTGTTGGTCGTGGAAGAGTCAGAATTCAATTCCCTGATGGAAGAGTGAAGGGAATCAATGATGTGATGCATATACCAGGTCTAGCTCATAATTTACTTTCTTTAAGTAAGTTGAATGATATTGGAGTGCATGTCACATTCTCTAGAAATGGTTGCAAGATGACTAGAGGCTCTATGGTGCTAGCAAGGGGTGCTTGTATTCGTACCTTGTATAAGCTAGATGCACAAGCTATTCAATGCAATAGTGTCTCTACGAAGTCATAGAAAGCTACTCATGGAGGAAAAGAGGGAAACGTTCCTGATGGTGTAAACTCCATGGAGGTTAAACTTCTAGCAGAAAAGACAATGCTCTAGCATCATAGGCTAGGTCACATTGGTGAGAAAGGTTTAAAAACATTAAAAAATAAAAACCTAGTTGAGGGGCTTGAAGATTGTAACTTTGAATTTGAGTTTTGTGAACATTGCATATATGGTAAATAGCACCGTGTTTCATTTTATTCCAGTCCTCATAAATCTTCTAGTTTGCTTGATTATATACATTCTGATGTGTCTGGTCCAGTGAATGTTTCGTCTTTATCTAAATCAAGATACTATGTGTCATTTATTGATGATTATTCAAGAAGAGCATTTGTATATTTTCTTAGAAGTAAATTAGAAGTGTTTAGTCATTTTAAGGAATTTAAAAACCTTGTAGAAAATCAGACTGGTAGAAAAATAAAATGTTTAAGGACTGACAATGGTAGTGAGTTTTGTTTAGATGAATTTGAAAAGTACTATAAATATCATGGGATTAAAAGATATAAGACTACACCTTACACTCCACCGCAAAATGGAGTTGTTGAAAGGTTCAACGGGACAATAATGGAAAGAGCACAAAGTATGTTGAGCAGTGCTGGCTTGGAGAAGAAGTTCTAGGCTGAAGCAGTCTCTACAACATGTTACTTGGTAAATCGTTCTCCTAACTCTGCTCTTGTTGAGAAGACGCCTTTGCAAGCATGGTCTAGAAAGAAGCCCTCTCTAAGACATATTCGTGTCTTTGGCTGTAAGGTATATGCATATGTGTCATTTGAAAAAAGATCTAAGTTGGAAAACAAAGCTGTAAAGTGTATTTTTATTGGCTATAGTGCTAGCATAAAAAGATACAATCTTTGGAATCCTGAGACTGAGAAGGTTTTGTTCAGCAGAAGTGTTATCTTTCGTGAGCTGAAGCCTTCTACACTGGATCCGCAGTCAAAGAAGGAATCAGAAAATGAAAAGGATGTAGTAGATATTCCTCTAACACCAAATAAAGAGGAATTGAAAAATAAAAATGTACCTAATACTGAGGAAAGCTCAAGTAGCTCTGAAAGTTCTAAAGAAGATGAAGAACCACCTTAGCCTCAGCCTATGAGGAGGTCAACTCATGAAAGAAAGCAACCTATTAGGTATTGGTTTTCTTTGATAGAGTCTACTTATGCCTATGCTTTAATTTCTAGCACTGATGAGCCTAGGACTATGAGAGTGGCATTTAAAATTTTTGATTCAAACTCTTGGTTGGAAGCCATGAATGAAGAAATGGCATCATTAGAAAAGAATGATACCTGGAGTTTGGTGCCATTGCCTAAAGGCAAAAAATTTGTGGGTTGCAAATGGGTATTTAAAAGGAAAATTGGTCTGGATGGTAGTGTAGAAAAATATAAAGCGAGGCTGGTTGAAAAAGGTTATTCCCAGTAGAGGGAATTGATTATGGAGAAATATTTTCTCCTGTAGCTAAGCTGACATCTATTAGATTTATTTTGTCACTTGCAGTAGTGTATGACTTAGAGATTGAATAGATGGATGTGAAGACAGTGTTTCTTCATGGTGATCTTGAAGAAGAAATTTATATGGCTAACCGAGCACTTTGTGGAAAAAGGTAAAGAAAGACTAGTTTGCAAGTTGAAGAAATATCTGTATGGATTAAAATAGTCTCCTAGAATGTGGTACCAAAATTTTGACACTTTTGTTTTGTCATTGGGATTTTTAAGATCAAAATCTGATCATTGTGTATATTACAAAGTTGAAAGTGATCAAGTTCTTATTATTGCTCTCTATGTTGATGATATGTTGTTCATAGGCAATAGTAAGCTAATGATTTCTGATCTTAAGTCCCAGTTGTCTACAAAATTTGAAATGAAAGATCTTGGTGCAACAAGGTATATTCTAGGAATGGAAATAACCAGGGACAGGAAGAATAGAAAACTTTGGCTTTGTCAAAGTAAGTATATCAAGACTGTTCTAGAGAGATTTTGCATGACTGATTGCAAGCAGCTAGTTGTTCCAGTTTTGCAGGGAATGAAGCTATCTGTTGAAGACTGTCCAAAATCTCCTACTGAGATGGAGGACATGACCAGTGTGTCGTATGCTAGTGCAGTTGGCAGCCTTATGTATGCAATGGTATGTACAAGGCCATACATTGCCCAAGTAGTGGGGGTACTTAGTTGGTTTATGGCTAATCCTAGTAGGACACATTGGGATGCTATAAAGAGAGTGGTTAGATATCTGAAGGGCACTTCAGACTATGCTTTGTGTTGCCATGGGAACTTGGTTGAATCATAGAGGACTCTCAATATTTGAGGTTATGTGGATTCTAATTGGGCAGGGGACATTGACAGTAGGAGATCCACCAGTGGATATATTTTCATGATGAATAGTGGTGCAGTGAGTTGGATGAGCAAGCAGCAGGCTGTAGTCGCTTTGTCCACTATAGAGGAAGAATACATGGCAGCTACACATACCTATAAAGAAGCAATCTGGTTAAAAGGTTTGTGTTCTAACATTGATTTTGATGTAGGAAAAATTACTATTTACTGTGACCGTTAGAGTGCTATATGTTTGGTGAAAAATCCTACTTTCCATGCCAGGATGAAACATATAGATGTACAGTATCACTTTGTACAAGATATGGTGAAGGATGGGAAGGTCTCTTTGGAGAAAGTGGATACTTTGGAGAAAGTTGCAGATGCATTGATGAAGCCTATGAGCACAGACAAGTACAGGTGGTGTGCCAGTTAGATGGGCCTCTTGGCCTATGAATTTCAATAGTTTGATTATGCTCTGGAGGTGTTAGTAAGATCTTCGTCAAGTGGGAGATTGTTGGAATAGGTGCCTCAATTCTTACTAGAATGTAACTCCTAAAGGGAAACGTCGCTGTGACATTATTGATGTTTGGATGACTAGTTGTTTTGAATCCTTTTCAAATATTCATGTCGTCGAGACAATGCTACTGTCTCACCGACTGGTCCTATCACTATGACATGGAGACTCAGTAAGATCTCTTTCCGACTGTTGTTTCTCTCATCGATGGTTATTCACTCGCAGTTACCAGGGGGACTTGGGTGAAAGGTTTATTGTCAGAATGAGTCTTGCTGAAGATTTTGAGATTTCTGGATTTTGATTGTGTTTAAGTTTTTTCATCAACGTTTCGGATCACACTCAGTGATCCATCATCAGGATGATAAAGAGCTAAGAAGACACCAATGAGTCTTATCGATATGAAATGTCTCACCAATAAAGGTTGCTATTGGGTGTCTAGTGGACACCGACGGGAGTCATCGGTGTAACAAAAAGACTTCGGTATGAAGTCTTGGTGACTTGGAGAGTCTCGCCGATAGTAAAAGACCGTAAAAGTGTGGGGCGGCTTGATAACAACCGTTCTTCCACCAACAAATAGATTAAAGGATTTTGGAAAATTCTAGCACATGGGTTTTAATAAGGACTTTCCATCCGTGGAGATTGACCCATATGGAAAGAGTCCCCTTTTAGATCCATCTTGTCGGAATCAACCGCGTGATATTGGTGTTTACTCCAATATCCTCATTTATATACTGGTTGGAAATACTCTTGGCTTTAGAGTGTTACCGGTTGATTCATTCTCTTGGGTGAGTACTTTTTCCCCAAGGAAGGCCCTTTAGGATAAACAAAAGCAAGGAAAGAAAAAATCTGTAACTCAATCAATCTTTGATGGCAACAAAGAGAGAGAATATATGCGATAATGCCCCCACTCACACTCGCACAAGATCTTGTTCAATTTTAAACCCAAATCAAAGTGTGTAGGTGATTGCTTTGTCTCAACCTAAACTCATGAAAAAGGCCTTTTGATTCTCAAGATCGCTATAAAGCGTGAGAGAAGCGCATACATCCTTTTTCAATGAGCTTAGTTCAAGTAAGCTTTCACAAAAGCAAAGTTGCACATGTTCTTTTTAAATCCACAAAGAAAAATGTGAGTTCTTTTTAAGCCCCAAAAACACAAGTGAAAGACATTTTGTTCATTTTTTTTAATCCAAGAAACAAAATCTAGTATGTTGTGGTCCTAATGTTCATTTTAACCTTTGCAAGAAGAAATTGAAAGATTCTTTTTAAACCCAAATGAAAACTAGTTTCCTAAGGAAGAAAAAGATAAAAATTTCTTAACAAAGTATTAAGCAAACACTAAAGTGTTTAAAAACACTTTGATTTAATGAAACATCCTCCTCATGCTTCTCCTTTCTTCGATTTTGATTTCCAACCTACAAGGAAGAAAAAAACCAGTCAGATTCTAGAAAATACAGAGACAAAAAAGTAGAAAACAGAGAACAAATTAATCATTAATCAAATAACACCTGCTAAAATTAAATTTTCCCTTCCAGCGTCCCAACTCGTGACTGTGTCAGAATTTGATTTCCCAGCAGTACACTCACAATGCCACTTGCCAGTCAGCGTCGTTCTATGTCGGAACAAAGAACTCAACTGCATAGCACTTTTTGCCCAGTGTCGTAGTATGATACTTTTTGAAAATTCTTTGTGAGTCAACGAGCCCAGCGGTTGAGTTTATAATTCAAATTTTCTTGGCGGGACGAGTCCAGCGTCACACTTTGAGTCTCCCGCGGTGCTATATAGCGACGCTAAAGAGACAGTAGCACCAAAATAGCAACGCTGAGCTTCTAGCATTAGAATTTTCTATGCCTAAGGAAAAACGCAGAAATTTTGGGAAAAACTGATTGAAAGTGAGATGTTGCCCTCCTTCTAGCACCAAATGTGTGAACCCTAATCCTAATACCTGCAAAACAATGAGAACAAACACATTAGATAATCAATTGCAAGTAAGAACAAAGATTCCCCATGAAATCCATTAACATAGCTTAAATTAGGAAAAAACAATGAAAAACACAATGAAATAACAAAATAAAGATTGAATCCTAATTAAGCAAGCAAACTCTTGATCCCATGGGAGAATTGGTGCCAATTTGATGTGAAAATTGGCCCTTTCCCAATTCCTATGATGCAAGCTTAATGTGTTGAAGAGATTTGATCCACTTTGTTGATGTTGATGAATGCTCCAATAAAAAAATTTGCATAACCTAGCTATGATTCAATAAAAATGGATGAGGATTGCTAATGATTTGAGCATGGTAACTTTGCATAAATTGTGGATGATCAAATGAGGATATGAGCTCTTTATTTATAGAATTTCAAGATGGATGAATGTCCAAATTTGAGAAATGTGGGACTAACATTCATTCAATGACATTATACCACTTATCAATCTATGAATGGATGAAGGATGTGCAAGATTTGGGGATTGTGCCAATAAATGCATAATTTTGAATTTTAAATTTGTTGAAATGACATGCAAGAGGGAAGGGAAAATGCAATAAATGCCACTTGGCTCAAGGCAAAGGACATGTAAAATGAATTTATTGCCTTGTTGGATGTACATGTTGACTTAGAATTTTTGAATTCAAATTGAGAGAATATTCAAAAAGATGCCTTGTGAGGAAAATAGAGATTTAATAAATGAATTAACTCTATTTTCATGTGCAACTTGCATTATCTAAAGGATGGGACATGAGATGAGATTAAATTAATTAAGGGTTAATTAATTTAATGAGAGAGGTTAGATGATGTGACCCATTTGACTCAAATTTATGGATTTATTTAAATCAAATAAGAGAGGAATATGACAAAAGATTAATTAAATAAGGATTTTGATTTATTTAATTAAAAGAGATGGTGTTAGATTAAATTAAATAAGGTTTTAATTTATTTAATTTAATGGATAGACTTCAGAGATTTAATCAAATAAATTGATGATTTAATTAAATAGGTATAATTAGATCAGATGGATTGATTTAATTAACAAAAGGGATTGACTTAATTAGATAAAATGATTTATTTAATTAAGAGAGGAATATTGATGAATTTAATCAAATAAGGAGATTTGATTAAATGGTTTAACCGAGGGATGGTTCAGGAAGAAATGATGTTAGTAAGTCAAGATCAGATGCACAATGTCAATCGGTACATTTTACGTGTCTACATTTTGCCCTTCTTTGAAGCAATGCACTTGTTGCATTGGTTCAAAGAATAAAGGATCTTGATCAAAGCCAAAAAAAATTGTTATTATAAAAACTTGCCTCACTATTACATGGTGAGAGAAAATATTCCATTATAATGCCCCCTCGAGAGATTAGACAAAAATTCCAATTTTTGGGTGATCTCGCGACAAAGTACCCGACAGGTCTGAAAAGGCTCCAGGAGGCTAAAAATGTGTCTAAACACAATAAAATGATGAAAAACAAGCCTCAACTAGATAAAAATAGGTTCAGGGGTCTAAAATCCTAATAGGATAGACAATCAGGGTGAAAAAACCCTAATTTTCAACCTTAAAATGGGTCTAAGGAGTCACTTTCAAGTCATTTTCAAACACCTCCAATAGTGATCATGAGATTTGAGCTGAGACCTCCTGATGATATCATGCAACAACAGTTTCCCCTGCACATTTAGGATCGAGTTCGGATGTACCAGCGGTCACCTGGCATCGAGACACTGGTAAGTGGTCCTTATGTGAGCTTCGTCCTTCATTTAATGCTTCAATTCATGCTTTGAAGAGTCGATCTACCTGCAGCAGCGCTATATAGCGCTGCTCGATATGGAATAGCACCGCTGTGGTGCAGTTTGGAGTTTAGAAACTCTGATGCTGAGCTCGGGGCCAGCAAAGGGATTTACAAAGTGCGACGTGGCATTGCTAATTTGGCTCAAAGTGCACCGCTAGGAGAGAAATTGCTCCATAGCAGTGCGATTTGGCTCTTTTTAGCCTTAGTGTCAGAGTTTGATTAAAATCAAACTACGACACCATCACGGGTTGCACCGCTGGGGAACCTTTTTGAACACTTGAAGGAGAATTTTTTCAAAATTTTCAACATGATGATCTTCCTTGATGCAGGACGGGGCGAGGAAGCTCTACTCTCGGGAGCACAAGTCTCGAGACCTGGCTAGCTACTTGCAGGACCTGAGTGACAGGGACCAAGACCGACTCTAGATTGCAGGGTTGTGGCACATGGCATACGTAGAACTAATCTGCACTCACCTAGGGATGCTATCAGTGCTGGCGAAGAGATGGCATAGCAAGATGTCTTTGTTCCATCTTCCCACTAGTGAGGCCATCGTCACTCTAGAGGACGTTTGGTGGATTCTACGATTGCCTATTCACAGTCATCGGGCGATCTTTGATATGGATGAGGGACACAAGTCCTACTTCCAAGTCCTTGCTACATATGAGATTGTCTTCTACGAGGGGCAAATAGAGCTTGAGCACCATAGGATCCTAGAACGTCCCTACCACTAGGTGATTGCAGCTATCATTTCGGGCCTTGTTGCCCCTAACCGGCGAGGGAAATATTTCAGTCTCGGGTGGAGATATTGTTCGGAGAAAATGGTCTGAGATAGGTTAGTTCATTTTGCATGGGGGCCTGTTCTTCTTGCTCCACTTTACAAAGACCTCCGTGAGTACGTTTACATGGATAGGAGAGCACTAGGAGTAGGGGTGACCCTTCTTCATATCTGGGCGTGGGAGCACATTTATGTGCTACGTCCACGTGTCGTTTCAGTTTCGATGGAGCTAGACGATCCTCTTGTGGCACGATACAGTGGTGGTGTGTCTTTCACTCACACCGACGAGCATGGGATCCCCTACTGGAGGAGGGTTCTAGATGAGATGCAAGTTTTCACTTGGCACCCATACCTTGGTTGGCCTGGATGGGCTAACGATGCTGACCAGATATTTTACTGCCACCAAGATCATTTCATGCAGGGGTGGGAGCATACTATGCTCGAGAGGTACTTGCCTGGGCACGTGTAGCATCAGTTTAGAGAGCCACAAGATCATCCTGATGACGATTACATAGTTGTCTTCACCTGCACCATGACACAGGTCTCATGGGGGTGATACATTCCCGCTTCAGAGGCAATGGACAACTTTCGATACCTAGTAGCCCAACCATGGGCTTATGATCAGGGGTTAGCAAATCTAGGAACCACCCAGGCCTACAAAGATTGGTTTCGGCCTCCACTTCGACTGACGATACTAGGTGTAGTCCCAGATGTGCGGAGAGTCAGAAGCAGAGGGGGAGGATGAGGATAGAGAGCCAAGGTTTGACAGGATCCACCACTTGTGCCTCCAATCCAACCAAGGCAGGGGATGTTCATATGTAGAATCAGTAGCAGGAGCCACCACGAGATGAGGATCAACCTCGGGTGCAGCCACAGGTGTGGCCAGCGGGACAGGAAAATGCTCAAGATGCATTGATTGCATAGCTGTAGGACCAGCAGGCCTTGAGAGCAGAGAGAGATCAGGTGAGGGCTGAGAGGGATCAGGTCATGCAGCAGAGATAGGCTGTGGAGCTATAGGCAGCCACTGAGCTAAGCCATAGACAACAGATAGAGAGCATGACAGCCTCCTCTTCCCAGGGTACAGTTCCAGTTCACTCCTATAGGGATGTTGTCCGAGAGGTAGATTATTACCAACGGGCTTATCACGATGTCATACCCCAAGCAGAGTGGGTCCCAGAGTACTTAGAGTGGGCCAGCCACAGACTAGTAGAGGGTCATGGTGATAGGGGTGAGGGCAGCATTCACAGGGATTGAGCTTAATCGAGATGTTACTATACTTTTTGTGCCTTATGGGCTCATTTTTTATAACCCTGATGGGCCTTTTGTACTGATTGACACATATGTATAGCGATCCGATTTATTCCTTGTACTATGACAGTTGATGATATATATGAGCTGATTTTGATGTGATGCAACGCGTACTCCTTATTTATGCATGTATGGTTTATTTCTACATGCTTTGCAATGATGTTATATGGACGTATTTATTTCTGACGATGTATGCATTCTGATTATGACTAACAAATCTATATTATGTTGTCCTATGAGATGCAGATGTATTTATGTGATGTGCAATGATGTTGTCTATGTGATGATCTATTTATGTTAATGCAAAATAGAATAATCTAATATGTGATATGGGTTGTAATGATATGATCTATGGTATATGCAATGATGTGTGGAATATGCTTATATATGAGATGATTATGGATGGATGTATGCTTTGCATGTGATGGACTATTCCATTTATGCTTATGTGGGATGATTTATGTAATAAATGATTTATGATGTTTTTTATGAGATGATTATGGATAATGAAATATGAATGCGATGGTCGTGATATGATGTAAATGAAATGATGCAATGCAAATGAGATAGTTTTATGATGATGCTTAGAATAACAAATATTATTATCCTAGACATAATAAATGATGATGTAATGTACGTGATGCAAGGTGATATGAGGATGCGTGATGAATGTAATGTGATGAGATGATGTCATGATATTATGCAAATATGTAAATGAATTAAATTTTTTTATGCCTATTATGTATGATTATGCAAAAATTATTATGACATGCTTCTGTAAATGTTTATGTGATGATTTAGATGTGATGTATTTAATGTAATGGATGAAATGCAATGAAATGGATGCATCTATCTTTGAAGAATGCTTATGATGATATATTTATAGGATGATGGAAATGTGATGCATATATTTCCTATATGATATGTTTATGCAATATGCTAATGAGTTATGGATGTAGGATCGATGACGATGATGGTGATGATGATCAACTATCATAGTACCTTGTTAGTGCAGTTAGCAAGAAAAGAAGAATTCATTTCAACAAGACATCAGATGATGAAAATGCAAATGATGATGATGATGATGGTGATTACTTGCCGAGGGAATTGGGATTTTCAAAGGGCCACATTTTCTTATGTTTGATAACACACGTGGTACGATGCATCAGGGTATAGAAAACTAGGATGGCATTGTGCCTAGTGAGATGGACTTTGACTCAATAAGTAGATAGGAGTATTTTTGCTCACACCTGACATACAGAAACCTTGCTAAGCTACACTTTAGAAGTTTCAAACATCTCAGACCAAAACACGGAAAGGTAAACCTATTCATGCAATAGTCAACAAGTTTCCCTAGACTTCTTCCGTACATACCTAACAAAGCAAGTATTCACCGAGGTTATATTACAAGAACGTCCAACAAGCATAGAAGACAAAAGATAATGATCATTGCCCCATTCCTATTTCTCTAAATCTCCTGTTTGGGATATCATTGAGAAGTCCTTGGAATGAGCGCAATAAGATAAGTTGAAAGATAAAGACAAAGTAAACAAACAAGCTGATGTTCTTCAATACCACTAACCAAAAGGGAATAATTTTTCTAAGGATAAGAACCGAAACTTATTTCCAAAAGATAATGCCCATTGTAGGAAGGATTCATCCTAGGACATGTTAGTGGATGGCGGCACGTCATTTCGTTTATCCAAAATGTTCTTTCTGATAAATAATGCCCATTGTGGGAAGGATTCATCCTAGGACATGATGTTATCAAATGATTGATATGGGACTATTTGGATGATGAGTTATCGACACAAAGAATTGACCAACTTGTTTACATATTGACTTAGACCTAAGACTTGACGCTTTGAGTTTTACTTTTAAGCTGCTAGACTTGTTTCCAACTGTTTCACCAAAGGTTGTGGATGACAATCAGTTTATATGAATGGTGTTATTGCGGGTGCAAGCGAGATGAGGTGAATGGATTTTTTCAAATATTTGGATGTTTTTGGAGTTTTTCAATGTTTTGAGGCTGTTTTTTGGTATTTTTAAAAAATTTCTAATGTTTTTGGGATTTTCTAAGATTTTGACCAAGAGACTAACCTAAAGACCTATCCTAGGGGCCTTGGGGGCTAATCAACAGATGATCCTTACCTATGTTATACACGCAGATACCACATAGTTCGACTGACGACCTGACCGATTTACATATGACGATATACATGATGAGATGTCAGTTTATTATGACAGACTCCTAAAGGACTGACCTAAGTGTCTTGGGGGATGATCAAATATCAACCTTGCCTATGTTCAAGCTTAGAGACGACATAGTTCAACAAGAAGACTTTGTTTTTTGACTTTTTGGATGACCTTTTGACCTATTTTTGAATTTTGGTATGTTTTGATGTTTTTGGATTTTCTAAGTTTCTAATGTTTTTGGATTTTTTTGATTTTTTGATGTTTTTGGATTTTTTGATAAGATCATACATGAATCTGATCCAACAAGAACATGCCCCCAGCGTGATGCAATAGACTACTCCGATAAAGGCAGGACAAACTGACCGTGAGGATGGGCTGAGTAGTACTAGGAGAGATCATGATATAAAAACAGGACCAAGCTATGATGCGGATGCGAGTGGATGAGTGATGGATGGAGACTTGAATGTGATCGATGATGGAAGTAATGTGGATGAATGATGCAGAACAAGCCGTAAAGATCCTGGTGGATGGAAAGTGCTTATTTATGCAAGGCACCTATTTTCCAGGTCTTCACCAAGGTACTTTCCCAAAGTGCCACCAAAGTGGTTTTCACTAGAGGAAAATTTTTTCTCTTTACTATTTTCAATCTTTTTTTTTATTTTTATTTTGGATTTTTGGTTTTTGTTGCCGAGACACCTATTTGCCAGGTTTTCGCCAAAGTAACCATTTTTTAAGGACATTTTCTATTTTTTTTTTGGATTTTTTGGATTTTTTGGTTCTATACCTTGAAAGATTTAGGCATAAAACTTTTTGAGATGAGAGCTATTCATGGGCTCTTGCAGAGGTTCCCCTTCAGATGTTGATAGTTGATATGCCCCTAATTTGTAACTTGCTGTTATGACAAATGGTCCCAGCCAATTGGGTTCAAATTTTCTTTTGCTGCTTGGGTTTGGAACATTCTTCTGATTTTCTTTTAAGACTAGTTCTTCGACTTGGAACGTCCTGCTTCTGATTTTCTTATTGTAGCTCCTTTTGAGTCTATTCTAATAGACTTGCAAATGATTCAAAGCATCTATATGTCTCTCATCTAGTAGCTCTAGCTTATTTAGTCTTGATACCCGGTATTCTTCATCCGTGATGAGTTTTTGCAGTGATATCCTGAGGGATGGGAGCTCGATCTCAATGGGGAGTACGGCTTCTGATTCATAGACCAAGGAGAAGGGAGTGGCACCTATGGATGTGTGGATGTTGGTTCGATAGGCCCAAAGGGAAAGATTAAGCTACAGATGCTAGTCATGACCTACGTCATTGACTATTTTCTTGAGGATTTTGAGAATGGTCTTGTTTGTAGCTTCTGCTTGGCTATTGCCTTGGGGATAATATGGGGTGGAGAAGTGATGTTGGATTTTGAATTTCTTGCATAAGTCGTGAACATCCTGATTCTTGAATGGTGCCCTATTTTCTGAGATAATGGCTTGTGGAACACCATAGCGGCAAATGAGATAGTTCAAGATGAACTTTGAAATCTGCTTCCCAGTTATGTATGTCATGGTTATGGCTTCCACCCACTTAGTAAAGTACTCAATGGCGGTTATGATGAATTTGTGGCTATTAGATGAAGTGGGCATGATTTTTGCAATGAGATCAAGTCCCCACTGCGAAAAGGGCCACAGTGTGATGATAAGGTGAATCTCTTGAGCTTGAGCATGGATGAGGTCCCCATGCTACTAACATTATAGACACCTTCTAGCATGATCATGTGCTTCTCGTTCCATTGTGGGCCAATAATACCCCATCCTCAGCAATTTCTTGGCTATGGTCATTCCACTCAAGTGTGAATCACAGATACCATTGTGTACTTCAATTAGATCAGTCAATAACTCCTCAGCATTTAGGCAGCGTAGTAGGGTTCCTTCTATGCTCCTATGATATAGGGCATCTCCTAGGATGACAAATCTGGATGCCTTTTTGACAAAGGTTCATTTTAGGTTTGATGGTAGGTCGGTAGGTATGACTCATATACGATGGTATGTGTAAATGTCGTGGTACCAAGGATCACTAGGACCAACTATTTCGTACACGAATTCTAATTCTAGTACCTCGAATGCAGGAACAAGAAGCTGCTCTATCAAGAATTCATATTTTGGAATGTTGTTGGGGATGTCCAATAGGGACCCAATTGTTGCCATGGTGTCTGCTACTCTCTTGTTGGTTCTAGGAATCTACTCAAATGTTATTTCGATAAAGGATTCTTTGAGAGTCTCCACCAATTTCTTGTATGGAGTGAGCTTGTCATCCTTGGTGTGGTATTCATTGTTTACTTGATTTATAATTAATTGGGAATCCCCGTATACCCTGAGAACTATGATATTCCACTGCACTGCTATTCTAAGACCTATGGTTAAAGCCTCGTATTCTGCAATATTATTAGTGCAAGGAAATGCTAGTTTGTAAGACCTTGGTATGCAATCCCCTTGTGGGGTGATGAAGAAGACACCAGCTCCTGATCCATCCTATGTGTATGAGCCATCGAAGTATAGTTTCTAGTGGTCAGCTACGTTAAGGTCAAAAATAGATTCATCTGGAAACTCTAAGACAAGAGGATTCTCAGAATAAATAGGTGTTTCTGCTAATTGTTCTACGATGACTTGACCCTTGATTGCTTTCCACTTGACATACTCAATGTCATATTCTGACAATATCATCACCCATTTGGCCATTCTTCCCATAAGCATGGCCTTTGATAGTAAATATTTGAGGGGGTCAATTTTGGTGATGAGCTTTATCTTTGATGAGGGCGCAGCCCGAGACTTAGAAAATAACCCACAAATAAGAGAATAATTTTATTATTCAGAAAATGGAGCTTCTTACATGCAAAGGATCTCAAATCCCCAAGTTCTACAACACATGCAAGTTACAGAAAGCTACAAAATAACCCTTTCGCAATATGCGAGCTTGTCCCCAAAAGTTACCCAAAAATTAGAAACACGCCCATAAATAGAGCTCCTCTTTATTTTGGAGCTAAAATAACATTCAAATTTGAGTTTAGGCGGTTTGGCACCAAAAAATTACAACTTGAAGTTCAAATTTTGAAAGAACATTTGCAATTGTATCTTCTAGAAAGTGCACCAACTTCCCGGCGAAATCAGCTACACCGATTTCGGCAAGTTTTGGGGCCGATCCAGGAACTCTAAGTGCCTCAAATCTAACTTGAAAGATTTTCAAGTGCAAATCTGAGAAACTAAAACTGTAATATCTTTAAACCCATGAATAGAAAATTAAAACCATAAATTGGGAATTTCATTATGACGAAAAGGGTATCCAAAAATGTAAAAACATCTAAAAACTGAGAAACTTAAAATTTAACTATTTTTGGGTGATGCAAGATTGCCCTTACACCACTGGATGCTCCTGCATCAGACACCCAGGGTAATTTAAGAAGTGACCCCATCACGTCTTAGATGGTGGAGGAAAACCCAAATGGTCAACCTCTACCTTAGGCAACCAGGATGAATCTTCAATAGGCCTTCCTTTCCACTTCACCAGATATTCTTTATACTGCCTGTTCCTGGTACTCCTTCCCACACGACTATCCAGGATTTCTTCAATCTCCTCCTTTTTTGAAGTAAGTGCTAGAATCCCACACTGTTCCATCGTTGGTACTTCCTCTGCGCCACCTTCATGATACTTTGTCAAATCTGAAATGTTGAACACAGGGGAAATGTTGAATCCATCCGACAACTCTACCTCATATGCATTCCCTGAATCATCCCTCTTTAAAATTTTATAGGGACCAAACTTCTTCATCTTCAATTTGTTATATGTTCCCACTGGAAACCTTTCTTTCCTCAAGTGGACCATCACTTCATCACCAATCTGAAACTCCTTGTACCTCCTCTTCTGATCTGCCTTAGCCTTATACTGCATATTCAACTTGTTAATATGTTCTCTTACCTTCTCATGTATATCCTTGATGTGTTCTACACAATCTTCAGCTTCAGCACTTATTTTCTTCTCTTGGTCCATCTTCCTCAATTCTAGAGCTGTTATAGGGCTACCTCCATACACAATCTGGAATGGTGATCTACCAGTGCTTCTGTTGATAGAATTGTTGTAAGAAAATTCTACCTGGGGTAAGATCAAGTCCCATCCCTTGGGTTTATCTCCTACCAAACATCTCAATAGGTTACCTGGACTGCTAACAACCTCTCGTCTACCCATATGTTTGTGGATGGTGTGCAGAACTGAACTTCAACTCTGCTTTAGCTTCTTCCACAAGGTCCTCCAAAAGTACCCCACAAATTTGGTGTCACGATCTGAAACAATACTCTTTGGCGGACCATGTAGCCTCACCACCTCTTTGAAGAACAAGTCAGCAATGTGGACTGCATCATGGGTCTTCTGACATGGAATGAAATGTGCCATCTTCAAAACCTATCAACCACCACAAAGACTGAATCATTCCCTCATTTGTGTCCTTGGCAAACCAAGAATAAAGTCCATACTTATATCCTCCCAAGGCCTCTCTAGTATAGGTAAGGGCTGATAAGCCTATATTCCCGCTCACTCCTTTAGCCATCTGACATACCCTGCAACTTTGTACAAACTTCTTCATGTCCTATGACAAAGTACGAGGCCAATAATAATGCTCAGCGATAATGGCCGTGGTCTTGCATCGACCAAAATGTCACGCCCATTCCTCCACTATCTT
>VDFB02373365.1:268564497-268689908 GCA_007258455.2 Sequoia sempervirens
AGACTTAGAAAATAACCCACAAACAAGAATAATTTTATTATTCAGAAAAATGAAGCTTCTTACATGCAGAGGATCTCAAATCCCCAAGTTCTACAACACATGCATGTTACAGACAGCTACAGAATAACCCTTTCACAATATGCAAGCTTGTCCCCAAAAAGTTACCCAAAAATTAGAAACCCGCCCATAAATAGAGCTCCTCTTTAGTTTGGAGCCAAAACAACATTCAAATTTGAGTTTAGGCGGTTTGGCATCGAAAAATTACAACTTGAAGTTCAAATTTCAAAAGAACATTTGCAATTGTATCTTCTAGAAAGTGCGCCAACTTCCCGGCAAAATTAGCTACGCCGATTTCGGCAAGTTTCGAGGCTGATCCGGGAACTCTAAGTGCCTCAAATCTAACTCAGAAGATTTTCAGATGCAAATCTGGGAAACTAAAACTATAATATCTTTCAACTCAGGAATAGAAAATAAAAACAATAAATTCAGAATTTCATTATGACGAAAAGGGTATCCAAAAATGTAAAAACATCTAAAAATTGAGAAACTTAAAATTTAACTATTTTTGGGTGATGCAAGATTGCCCTTACACCACTGGATGCTCCTGCATCAATCTTGTGTGCCAACATGTAATGTCTGAATTTTTGTGATACAAACACTACTATTAGGCATGCCTTCTTGATGAATGAATAGTTTAGCTCATTCCCAACCATTGTTCTATTGATATAGTAGATAGCCCTTTCTGTTCCATTTTCATCATGCTAAGCTAGGAGAGCTCCAAGGGCTGCTATTGTTGCGGACACATATAAGATCAATGGTTTCTTTGCGATGGGTGGAATTAAGACTAGTGGTGTCAGTAGGTATTCCTTGATTTTGTTAAATGCCTCTTCACACTTGGTATCCCATTTGTACGCTACTCCCTTATGGAGAAGGTGAGAGTATGGGTTCTATTTGTCCGCCAGTTGTGCTATGAACCTTCTAATGGATTGGAGCCTGCTTTGTAGACCTCTCAATTGTTTCAATGTCAATGGTGCTTCCATTTCAAGGATTGATTTCACCTTTGCTGGATCCACCTCGATACCCCTCATTGATACTATATATCCTAGTAGTTTACCTAATTGTACGCCAAAGACACACTTCTTGGGATTTAGTCTAACTTTGTACTCCTCCAGTCTGTCAAAGATGGCCCCTAGGGTTGCTATGTGATCTTTTCTCTTTCTTGACTTAGCTAGAATTTCATCGACATAGTCTTCAACCGTCTTATGGATCATGTCGTGGAATATCAATGTCATGGCCCTTTGATATGTTGCTCCTACATTTTTTAAGCCGAATGGAATCATGTTCCAATAGTATGTCCCCCATGGACAAGTGAAGGATTTCTTGTGTTGATCCTCTTTTGCTATCATGATTTGGTTGTATCCTGAAAATCCGTCCATTAGTGACAACATCTCATGTCCCGCTATCATGTCCACTATCATGTCGATGTTGGGAAGCGGGAAATCATCTTTTGGACATGCCTTGTTCAAATCTCTGAAGTCTGTACAGATTCTAATGGCTCCATCAGGCTTTGAAACAGGTACCAAGTTTGATACCTATTCTGGATAGTCTATTGGTCAGATGAATCCTGTGTCTAATAAATTTTTTAGCTCCATTTTGACTAGTAGGGCGATTTGAGGGTGCATTTTTTGAAGCTTTTGTTTGACAGGCTTTGCTTCTGGATACACTGCTAAGTGATGGACCACAGTCTTTGGATCAAGTCCTAGCATGTCAGCATAACTCCATGTGAAGTTTATTTGTCTTTCCCTTAAGAAGACTACTAGGATCTCTTGTTCTTCTGATAGTAGTGATTCTGCATAAAATGTAATATGTTGGGTCTCCTCTGTTCCTAGGTTGACCAGATTGTATTTTTCTACCAAGACTGCTGACTTTTCCTAATGAATAGCTCTTAAAGGAAGATTGAATCCTCCATCCTCAAGCACCTCAGAGAGGTTTTCACCATTGGATATATCCTTTGTTTTTACTTTTTTCTTGTCAGAGAGTGCCACAGTGTGGTTTTCACTCAAAGACTTGGATATTACTCTTAATTTCTCACTTTTACGACTAAAGGATTCAATCGTTTCCCCATAATAGGCATGTGTGTCCAACTCTATTATAAACCCTGCTTTATGATCTCCTTCTGGAATGTTATCTCGCAATCCCATGAATTCTGAGAGCACCTCATCATTTTCGAATGTATCAAGAATTGGTGGTCCTCGTTGGTCATAGTCGATGAGTTGGGGATAGACTAGGTGGATGTCATGATTTTGATAGTCAGATTCAAAAGGTAAGGTGCTAATCATGCAAAGGGTGTTATCTTCAAATAGCCTAGGTAGATTGGATATGGGGTCCTCATCATCAATGCTACTATAGATGTCAGTAATAAAGTTACCTATGACTTTGCATGCGGATATTGGTAAGTGTACCTCTGTTGTGGTTGGCTGAGGAGAAATATTAACCGTTTTAACCAGAGGACTACAGCCATGTATGGTTATACTCAGAGGGGTACATCCAAGGCCAAGATTTGTTATTGGTTGTGTCTCTGTCATGATAGGTATTATGAGCCCGTTATCATTTTGTCGAAGTCTTTGATTTCTGTCGTAGCCTATTGCTAGCATCATTGACTTCTTGGCCATGGTCTCTCACCTTGGTATAACATGTGAGATGGATCTCCCTCGATGACTTCTTGGCCAAGGTATCCCCATCTTGTGAATTCAGGATAGTCTTCAGGAGAAATTTGTGATGTGGAAGCTTGGTTTTCTTGTGGACATCCCCGTGATCTAGGAGATTCTGGTAACTCTCCTACCACAAAAGCATTGTTAGGGAGCTTGTAGCTTCCACAACTGTCATCCTGGATGATGAGCTTGATGTCGAAGATGGTGGGTATGGCTAGAGTGGCGGGTGTCTCTATCGTAGAAGTGGATGCGAGGGTGGCAGGATTAATGTATGATGTAGATGGGCCCTCATCATTTTTTGGTACTTGGGGGATTTTGTAATATTTTGCTTCAATATTTTTGCAGTATGAGAAAGGTTTAGGATCTCCATGCATGGTAACTTCTTGTCCATTATGTGTGAATTTCACACATTGGTGGAAAGTTGATGCTACTGCTTTCATCGCATGGATCTATGGACGTCCTAGGAGGATATTATATGGAAAATCGAGGTCCAAGACCTGACAAGTGGTTTCCATGATGGTAGGCCCTACTTGAATAGGGAGTTTGATTGTGCCCTGAGACACTCTTTCTTGGTCAGCATATGCTCTTATCGTGATGCCCTTTCCTTTGTCGATGGAATCTTCTTATATTTTCAACTGCTTGATGAGGCTAAGGGAACATATGTTCAAGCCTGCACCTCCATCCACCAAGAACCTTTTAATTTTTCTCTTGTGTACTATGGCTTCTAAATGAAGTGTACGGTTGTGAGATGGTTGAGCGGGGAAATCTTGGTCAAAAAATGTAAGAAGATTAGGCGTAATGATATTTCCAACCATAGATTGGAATTGCTCCGCATTGAGATCTGCAAGGACAGTGGATGAGGCTAATGCTTCCTCAAGGATCTTCTTATGAGTTGATGATATTTTTAGCAACTCCATGATGGAAATGTGTGCTGGCATTCTCTTGAATTGATCTAAGACATTGTAGCCATTAGGAATGGATCTAGATGCAGGGGCTTTGTCTAGCTGGGATGATCCTGCGATGGTTACTTTTTTGCCTCTTGTGGTGACTCCACAATCTTCGGCATGGGCGCCCTTGATGGTGATGACCATACAGTCTTCATTTAGGGAGGAAACGACTGTTTCATACACATGATTTACATTTCCATTCCCTTTGTCATTTTTATTCCTTTGTTGCCATGATTCGGCATCGGATTCATATATATCTTAAGATCCTGATTTCCTATAGGTTGTTCCACATTTATGATTTTTTTATCGATGAGATCTTGGATGATGTTTTTGAGTCTCATGCAACTGATTGTGGTATGGCCTTTGATTTTATGAAATTCGTAAAGTTGATTCATGTTATACCAAGGAGGTTTGACATCGGGTTCTTGGTAATTCTCAAATGTAGGAGGCTTGATGAGTTTTTCGTCGATCAACTTTTTCATTATGTCCTCAAGTGGTTCCCCCAAAGTAGTGTTTTTTTGTTTGGGATAGCTTTTTCATTGGGGTGGTCCCCTTTGATCATTGAGGTTATTGATGGTTGGATTTTTATTTGGTTGGTGTGTTGTGTGATGGTTGTTTTGGTGTTGTGTTTGGATTTGTGGTGTGAGTGTGTTTTGGCGAGGGGCACTAATGACCACCTTGGAATCGACGATACCATCATTAGTAACACTTTTTTTCCTTGCCCATGTGTGAGGTTTATCATTGTAATTGGATGGTGGGCAGTTGTTTTGTTGTTCATGGTATGATGTTGATTCCGCAGGTTGAGTTACAAGGGCTCTTTCGATGCTAAGTGGCTTGGGGATCAACTGATCATATGTGGTGATGCCCTGAACCTTGAGATGAAATGCCAAGTGGCCTTCAAGGTTTGCTATGATGGTGCAAACTTGTTCTTCTGGCATGGTCCACTTGCTCCGATTGGCCTTGGATCGCCATCATTGTAGGAATCAAGCGAAAGATTCACCCTTTCCTTGTTTCAGAGCTGAAAGTTCTTCTAGACTAACATCCATTGCAATGTTGCATGCATAGTTTTTTATGAATGTGTCTATAATTTCTTGGAATTTCCTAATACCTGAAGGTAAGCAAGAGAACCATTTCATAGCGTGGCCTGCCAAACTCCTAGGAAATAGCCGCATCAGATAAGTATCATCATATGCGACTTCCATGCAATGAACCTGGAATTCCCTGATGTGATCTTCAGGGTTTCCCATCCCTCGATATTTGTCAAATTTGGGGATCTCAAATCCCTTGGGGAATGGTTTCATTATTAAGCTCCTATCAAATGGATAGGGACACAAGTTGCTTGGTGTTTTGGTTATTCACCCTGATTGAAGGTCGAGCACTTGTTACGAGAGCAACCTGATTTGTGTCGTCACATCGTTTTGCAGATCAGGGGGTGGGATGAAGGTGTTTTGGGTTGTTTCGATTGTGGGTTGGATGGGTGGGTTGTTTGATGGTATCTTTATGTTTTACTGAGTGAGGTAGGCTTCCACCTATTTTTGTATGAACAACACTTGTTGTTGATCTTGTTGTTGCTGCCCTGAAATTTGTGCTTGTTGTTGCGCTTGTTGTGCTTGTTGTTGTTCCAACAATGCTTGTTGTTCGGCTGCCAATTGTGCTACTTCTTGTTGCTCTTGATATTGCTTCAATGCTTGCTGATATGCTTGCAATTGCGCTACTTGTCTTTGTGCATGAAGTTGTGCTTGATATTGGACTTGTTGTGCTTGATATTGAGCTTGCGCTTGTGTGGCTTGTGCTTGTGCTTGTGTTGCTTGTTTTTGCAATAGGAGTTGTACTTGAGTGGCCTTGTGTGCTTGCAATTCTTGCACGGCTTCTTGTTGTTGTTGTTGTAATAAAGCTTGGGCTTGTGTGGCTTGTTGCGCTTGTAATGCAGCTTGGGCAGCTTGTGCAACTTGAGTGGCTTGTTGAGCAGCTAGGTGTATGGCTTTTTGTTTCTGCACTTGTTGGAATCCCCTTTGAAAAGTAGCTTGCAATGCCATGTTGTATTGACTTGATGTGGTGGAAGTTGGTGGTGGTGGGGGTGGGGGTGGTGGTGGTGGTGGATTCAGAATGGCGTTTGTGGTGGGTGATGATGTTGTGTTGATGTTTTGAGTGTTGGATGGTGGTGTTGATGTGATGGTTGGTCCTTGAGAGACCATGATTTGCGATGTTAGGGGTGTGTTCGATGATGTTACAATTGCTTGTGCATTTATCGCCTGTTGTTGTGATGTCAACAACAAGTTTTGAGCATTTGACATAATGCTTTGGTTGATATTTGGGATGTTGTTTTGATTGATACTTGGTAGAGGGGGAAGCCCTAAACCAAGGAGTGGTGTGGATGATAATGGCAATGGTGGGAGAGGCAGAAATGTGAGGGGTGCGAGCTCTTGCGAGAATGTTGTAGTGGCGAATATGCCCCCCGGTCCGAACATATCTCCCTCTTCTTGTGAATTTGTGAGGAGAGGTGTTTGAGGTGTTGCGTGAAAAAATGATGATGATGGACATGATGGAAAGTGAGAGGAACATTTTTATGGAATGGGTTTTCAAGTATGTTTTGTTCCAAGGTGGTTTTTGTATCCAAGTTTTGATTATTAACAAGGGGGTGTGCTTGAAGAGCATTGAGAAATGCATTTCCCTTATTAACGTTGGGTTGGGTTGGAGCAAACGATGTCATAATTTGTGGAATGTTTTACGTGATGTTTTGGGATGGGGGTGTAGATGAGATGGGAATGGTGGATAAGATGGAATGGAATGATGTCTCCACTATGGTACTCACGTTAAAATCTGAAGGTAGTTTGGCCCCTTGTTTTGCTAGCTCAAGCATGTATAATGAAGGGTTGAGCCTCATCATGATGTTGATGATTTTCTTATTTTCTGGATTTTGGAGCATTTCAGTCATTTCTTCGTGAGACATTCCAAAGGTAAGGTCCTCTCCTTGGTTTTCTTCTTGGGGATTTTTTGATGATGAAATGGTCAAAGGATTGCTTGATTCAGTGGGATTTATTTCTACGTTTGTTTGGCTAAGATCGCTTGAAGCGGGTGTTTCTTTGTTGGCTTCCATGCTCTTCTTGTATTGAGATCTAGTTTAAACCATAAAACGAGGATCAATTTTCGAGAATAAGAGAGATGAATCTCTTGATCCTTTGGGTTGATCTTTACTTTATGTCCAAAGTAGAAACTTTTAGGATATCTTAAGGATCAAGAGATGATATGGGGATGATGTTTAGGGATGGGTGATATGGATGTTTTGGTCTTTTGATCAATCTTGATGAGAGATGCTAGGCTCTTTGGGACTTTGTAGATTTTGATTTTGATTTGATTTTGGATTTGGGATTTTGTCCTTGATTTTGATTTTGCTTTTGATTTTGAACGAAAAGACCCTAAGATGTTGGATGATGATCTAAGGGATAGCTTTGTTCTAAGGATGATTTGAATATGTGTAGGGAGAAGGGTGCATCTACCCACACTAATTCAAAAAAGATGATAATTTAGCTAAGCATACGAAGAAGGATGCATCTACATATACCAAGCTAAACAAGATGATTTTGATGATTTTGACTAAGCATATGCAAAAGGGTGCATCTACACATACCTAGCCAAAGGTGATTTTGATAATGTTTTCAAGGATTTAGTCCTAAGGATTTTGATGATGTTTGATTTTTTCCAAAAAAGCCTAGCATTAAGGATGGTTTCAAGATTTTCCAAAAGGTGATGGTGAGATGATGTTTGATGTTTTGAAAGGTGGATGAAAAAATATTTTGATTTGCTTTTGATCCTAAGGTGAACCTAAAAAAGACACTTTGTTTTTGCCTAGACTTAGGTATTGAAGAACATGCAAATGCTTCCTATAGACCTTTGTGACCAAAGAATTATTCACTACACTTTCGGATTTCCAACCAATGACCTTTGTTTTGGACTTTTTCAAGAATCGTGAGGCTTCAATACACATGAAAGTTATTTTTGTTTAGCTTTGCTTAATGGCTTTATTTTACCACAAACACTATCTTTGATTAAGTTTTCAAACTAAGATGTCCAATGTCTTAATTTCATCAAACCCCACAAGATATGTTATGTGGAAATTCAATGAACTTAAGGCAAGGGTTTTCCTATTGTTTACTTAAGGAGACAAATCGAGATATGATCCAATGTTTAGAAACTTCTAAGGACGTGAATCCCGAGGGCAAGTAATAACATATAGATTGAGTCAAGTATATTTGTCTCCAAAAAGGTTTGAAATTTAGATGATGTTAAGTGTTTGTTTTTGAGATGTTTTTGATCAAGCAATGCATTTTGTAACCCAAGAATAAGTACAACCCTATGGATGTGTAAGACAATATTTGTTGGATTCCCACTTGGACAAGTCCAGCTACGCTTATCTTTAGCAAATGGTTAGATGCTTGACCCCACTGGCTCCCCTCCACGGCACTCACTTATACGGGGTAGCCAAGCATCAACACCCATGAAACTCCCATGGAATGCTTTCCATTTCTACTAAAAGACCATAAAAGTGTGGGGCGGCTTCAGAACGACCGTTCTTGCACCAACAAATAGATTAAAAGATTTTGGAAAATTCTAGCACATGGGTTTTAATAAGGACTTTCCATTCGTGGAGATTGACCCATACGGAAAGAGTCCCCTTTTGGATCCATCTTGTCAGAATCAACCACATGATATTGGTGTTTACTCCAATATCCACATTTATATACCGGTTGGAAATACTCTTGGCTTTAGAGTGTTACCAGTTGAGTCGTTCCCTTCGGTGAGTACTTTTTCCCCAAGGCAGGCCCCCTAGGATAAACAAAAGCAAGCAAAGAAAAAATCCATAACTTGATCAATCTTTGATGGCAACAAAGAGAGAGAATATACGCAATAATGCCCCCACTCACACTCGCACAAGATCTTGTTCAATTTTAAACCCAAATCAAAGTGTGTAGGTGATTGCTTTGTCTCAACCTAAAATCATGAAAAAGGCCTTTTGATTCTCAAGATCGCTATAAAGCGCGAGAGAAGCGCATACGTCCTTTTTCAATGAGGTTAGTTCAAGTAAGCTTTCACAAAAGCAAAGTTGCACGTGTTCTTTTTAAATCCACAAAGCAAAATGTGAGTTCTTTTTAAGCCCTAAAAACACAAGTGAAAGACATTTTGTTCATTTTTTTAATCCAAGAAACAAAATCTAGTATGTTGTGGTCCTAATGTTCATTTTAACCTTTGCAAGAAGAAATTGAAAGATTCTTTTTAAACCCAAATGAAAACTAGTGTCCTAAGGAAGAAAAAGATAAAAATTTATTAACAAAGTGTTTAAAAACACTTTGATTTAATGAAACATCCTCCTCATGCTTCTCCTTTCTTAAATTTTGATTTCCAACCTACAAGGAAGAAAAAAACCAGTTAGATTCTGGAAAATACAGAGACAAAAAAGTAGAAAATAGAGAACAAATTAATCATTAATCAAATAACACCTGCTAAAATTAAATTTTCCCTTTTTACTCCCTTCCAGCGTCGCAACTCGTGACTGTGTCAGAATTTGATTTCCCAGCGATGCCCTCACAACGTCGCTCGCCAATCAGTGTCATTCTGTGTCAGAACAGAGAGATCAACTGCGTAGCACTTTTTGCCCAGCGTCGTATTTTGATACTTTTTGAAAATTCTTTGTGAGTCAACGAGCCCAGCGGTGGAGTTTATAATTCAAATTTTCTTGGCAGGACAAGTCCAGCATCGCACTTTGAGTCTCCCACGGTGCTATATAGTGACGCTGAAGAGACAGCGGCACCAAAATAGCAACACTGAGCTTCTAGTGTTATAATTTTTTGTGCTTGAGGAAAAATGCAAAAAAATTGGGAAAAAATGATTGAAAGTGAGATGATGCCCTCCTTCTAGCGCCAAATGTGTGAACCCTAATCCTAATACCTGTAAAACAATGAGAACAAACACATTAGATAATCAATTGCAAGTAAGAACAAGGATTCCCCATGAAATCCATTAACATAGCTTGAATTAGGAAAAAATAATGAAAAACACAATGAAATAACAAAATAAAGATTGAATCTTAATTAAGTAAGCAAACTCTTAATCCCATGGGGGAATTGGTGCCAATTTGATGTGAAAATTGGCCCTTTCCCAATTCCTATGATGCAAGATTGATGTGTTGAAGAGATTTGATCCACTTTGTTGATGTTGATGAATGCTCCAATAAAAAAAATTGCATAACCTAGCTATGATTCAATAAAAATGGATGAGGATTGCTAATGATTTGAGCATGGTAACTTTGCATAAATTGTGGATGATCAAATGAGGATATGAGCTCTTTATTTATAGAATTTCAAGATGGATGAATGTCCAAATTTGAGAAATGTGGGACTAACATTCATCCAATGACAGTATGCCACTTGTCAATCTATGAATGGATGAAGGATGTGCAAGATTTGGGGATTGTGCCAATAAATGCATAATTTTGAATTTCAAATTTGTTGAAATGACATGCAAGAGGGAAGGGGAAATGCAATAAATGCCACTTGGCTCAAGGCAAAGGACATATAAGATGAATTTATTGCCTTGTTGGATGTACATGTTGACTTGGAATTTTTGAATTCAAATTGAGAGAATATTCAAAAAGATGCCTTGTGAGGAAAATAGAGATTTAATAAATGAATTAACTCTATTTTCATGTGCAACTTGCATTATCTAGAGGATGGGACATGAGATGAGATTAAATTAATTAAGGGTTAATTAATTTAATGAGAGAGGTTAGATGATGTGACCCATTTGACTCAAATTTATGGATTTGTTTAAATCAAATAAGAGAGGAATATGAAAAAAGATTAATTAAATAAGGATTTTGATTTATTTAATTAAAAGAGATGATGTTAGATTAAATCAAATAAGGTTTTAATTTATTTAATTTAATGGATAGACTTCAAAGATTTAATCAAATAAATTGATTATTTAATTAAATAGGGATAATTAGATCAGATGGATTGATTTAATTAATAAAAGGGATTGACTTAATTAGATAAAATGATTTATTTAATTAAGAGAGGAATATTGATGAATTTAATCAAATAAGGAGATTTGATTAAATGGTTAAACTGAGAGATGATTCAGGAAGAAACAATGTTAGTAAGTCAGGATCAGATGCACAATGTCAATCGGTACATTTTACGTGTCTACAGTTGTCAGTAGTACCTTTATTGAATCCAAGCTTCAGTAAGTATTTGTCCAATCTAACATACCAGGCTCTGGGAGCTTGCCTGAGTTCATATAGAGCTTTCTTCAATCGGAAAACCATGTCTTCCTTATCAGTCAGTTGAAATCCATCTGCTTGTTCAATAAATACTTCTTCTTCTAGCTCACCATTCAAAAACGTTGACTTCACATCCATTTGATAGACTTTATAGTTCTTGTATGTAGCATAAGCAAGAAATAACCTTACGGCTTCAATTCTAGCAACAGGGGCATAGGTTTCTTTAAAATCAATACCTTCCATTTGTGATTACCCTTTACATACCAGTCTTGCTTTATTCTGGACCACTTCACCTTGTTCATTCAGCTTATTCCAAAAGACCCATTTAGTACCAATCACATTCTTATCTTTAGGTCTAGGAACAAGTATCCATGTATTATTCTTTTCAATCTACATTAATTCTTCCTTCATAGCTTCCATCCAGTGTTCATCATTGCAAGCTTCTTTGACATCTTTAGGTTCAATCTTGGAAATCAAGCAATACTCTTCTGCAATCTTTCTTCTAGTTTTCACACCTTTATTCTTGTCTCCTATAATTTTATTTTCAGAATGATTTAGCTTTTCATACCTCAGATTTTTAGGATTCTCTCAAGCTTCTAATTCTCCTATTCTTTCTTCTACACTTGCACTTGTCTCTATTTCCTGACTATCTTGATTTACCAGAACAAATTGAAGTTGTCTTACCGGAACATATGGCACAATTTGAAGTTGATTTTGTGTCTAAACATTCTTTCCTTTGTCTATATTGTCTTCATATAAATCATATCCACAATATCTGGATGATTTAGCAGAATCTTCATCAACTTTGACATTTTCACTCTCAACCATTTTTCTTAATCTTCTATTATAGCACCAGTAGGCCTTGCTTCTAGTAGAGTAACCTAGAAAGATTCCTTCATCGCTTCTTGTATCAAACTTGCTTACATCGTCATCCCTCTTGGTATAACACTTGCTTCCAAAGATCTTGAAATATTTAATAGTAGGCTTATAACCAAACCATAGTTCAAAATGAGTCTTACCATAATTACCATTTACATTTGCCCAGTTCAAAGTATACACAGAAGTGCTTACTGCTTCACTCCAGTAGATGTGAGGCGCATTTCCTTCAATCATCATTGTTCTAGCAACATCTAGAACTGTTTTGTTCTTTCTCTCAGCAACACCATTTTTTTGAGGGGTGTATGGAGAAGATAATTGTCTTTTGATTCCATGCTCTTCACAGAAAGAATTAAACTCCCTGGAGGTGAACTCACCACCTCTTTCTGACCTTAAGCATTTTATTTTCACACCTTTCTCATTTTCTACCATAGCTTTGAAACTTTTGAACTTTTATAATGCTTCACATTTTTCTCTTAAGAAAGCAACCCATATCATTCTAGAATAATCATCAATAAGCAAGTTAAAGTACCTTTCACCATGGAGACTTCTGACTCTAGAGGGACCACATAGATTAGTATGCACCAGCTCTAGTAATCCATTTGAATGATGTTGTTTGCTCTGAAAAGAAACTCTAGTTTTTTTTCCCATTTGAAACTCTTTGCAAATTGTGCTAGCAGGCTTCACTAGCTTAGGTAGATCTCTTACTACTTGAGTGGAACTTATTTTGACAATGTTATCAAAATTCACATGACACTGCCTTTTATGCCATAACCAACTTTCATCTACTTGAGCAATTAAATAACTTTCACTGGCAGCATTCAGGTGATAAATATTACCTTTTTTCTATTTACCTGAGGCAATTACATTTCCAGAACTTCCATATATCTTGCATCTTCCATCTTTGAACTGAAGATCATATCCCTTGTCCGCCATCTGTCCAACACTCAACAGGATGTGAAAAACACCATCAATCCAACACTCAAAAGTCCATTGTAAAGATCCACCTCAAGCTATTAAATTCTAGTTGTTACAAATGTTTCTCTATTGTTTCTTGGTGTTCGTGGATGTTTCTAGACCATGCTCTATCTTTGTTGCACGTCCGTGTTGATCAGTGTGCTCATGGTTGAATATTTTTCTCGGTATGTTTAGGTTTTCATGTTCTTGGCCGACATGATGGTTGTAACATGTTGTAGATCCTTGGAGATTAAAATTTGAATGTTTGGCGCACTCGAGGTTTTTCTTTTGGGTCGCATCATGATATTAGCCAATGATGTTTAATCCACATTGAAAATTTATTTTTAAATTTGGGTCAGCATTGAAAATATGTTTTATATTTCTAGCCGACTAGGTTGTTGATGAAATTCCATGTTGCAAATATATAAGAGTTATTGTTTGAGCGAAGTTAGTGTGTGCATAAGAGAGAATGTGTGCCAGAGAAAGTGTAGATGTGTGAATAGAGTCCAAATAATTTGATTGCAAAGTAGAGTAAGAAGAAGTTTGAGCGAAGTGTGAAGAAGGTTTTATGTCCTTAACTGGAACTGTAATCAGGCTTGTGAAGAAGCTATTTTCTCAGTTCATACTTTGTGGATCTAATCCACACTGTTGTGTATTGTTGGGTAGTGATCCCTCTTGTATTTGAGCAGTGAGCTCTAGGAAGTGTTCCTGAATGCAAGTGCATTCCCTTTTATTCATACTTTTAACGGAGTATAAATTGTGGATTAATCTCCATTGTTGTTTTTCCCCTAACAGGGTTTCCACATAAAAATATTGGTGTTATGGTGTTTTGATCATCTTGTTTATGTTTGCCTCTTTATTTTTGTTTATGTGTTGATAAAGGTTTAAGGTCTAAATTGAAATTCTAAATTGTTGAATACTAATTAAGCCCCCCTCTCAGTGTTCTATGAGTCCAACCGAGCCTTTCTTTATCATGATGTGGAACATCCTTCCCGACTTTGATATTTCTTCCATCTCCAACCTGAAGGTCTACATAGTCTCTTTTGTCTGCTACAAACTTCCTTTTGTCATTTCTTGGATCATCATAATCGAACAAGTTTTCAAGAGTAACCAATCCCTTTGGAAGCTTATTGTACTTTAGTTGAATGACTTTTCTATCATAGGCCTCGGTAATCTTTGGTTGGAGTTGGTCAGCGAGCTCTCCAAACTGTTGGAAGAATGAGACGATGTGTTCATCACTCTCAAATACTTTCCAGCTCTGATCATTATCAGGAATTTTTGGTCAGACTATCACTCGTATAGAGTGTTTGTTATGAATTAGGTCGGGGGAAGGATCAAACTAAGATCCGATTGCGGCCATGTGATCCACATCAAAAAAAAAATTCTCTAGGCACTATTTAGATATTGAAGGATTTTAAACCCTCAATCAGGTCCCAGACTCTATGTCTATAGGATCTCATGTGGAAATTCTTTGTTGTGGAGAGCCCTTGGACTTGATTAACCACTAGTTCAGAATCTCTAAACACCATTAATTTCTTGATGCCCATCCACTCTGTAAGGCTTAGACCTTGCACTAGGCCTTCATATTTAGCTTCATTATTTGAACAAGTGAACTGGAAGTGGAAAGACCTCATTTTTTTTCATTGTGTAGGGATGTCAAACATATTCCACCTCCTGCACCTAATTTGCATCTTGCTCCGTCAAAGTGCAGCATCCATATCTCTGAGGCTTGATTGTTCTCGAGTTCCTTCATGACCTTCAGAAGCTCTTGATCTTCATCATAGATGACATAGGTCCCCAAACCAGTGGCATGATAGTTTCCAAAAGGATATGTGTCTATGTATTCACTTAAGAGAACTTCTTCTTGATCGGTCTGATCTCTGGTCACTTTTTCATCTCCTAGTAGCTCAGCACAATATATTTCCTCCTTGGTAATAGAGGTATGAGCAGCCTCAAAATTGATCATAGCTTCGTCAGCCACATGTTCCGAATGTAGAGCTTCAGACACTATTTTCATTTTAGCTTTATGCTTGGTCTTGAGGATCAAGTGCAACCAATCCAAAGATAGATATCCACCTATCTTTGAAGTGAATTCCTGGAATAGGAAGAGGCCGAACATGGGGGGAACATCTATGATCGCAGTGTCTTTTGAAACTATGATGTTAGGGTAGGAGAATAGATTCAAGGGGAGGTCTTTGATGACACCTACAGTTTCAACTTTGTTCCCATCAAGTTGCATAAACCCCCCTCTTTAAATTTTCATAGCTAAGTCCTAGGGCTTCATCTATTTTTTTGGGCATGATTGTAGTGCTAGCACTGAAGTCAATCATGGAATTGTGCAATAATTTATCTCCCACAATAAGAGTTAGGAAGAAGAGTTTCAGTTTCGTATTATCTCTAACTTATGTAGAGGCTTCTTCTATACTATTTGTGAGAACTTTGGCAGGGGGTAGTGGGTCAACAGCCTTTCCCTTGAGTGATTGCTCCATTGGTTCAATGATTGGATCCTCCCGGAGAGCCTTCTGTAGCAATGTATTTTACTCCAGAATAGCTAAGATATCCCAAAGAGACACATTAGCGGATGATTTTTTCAATTGTTCCACCACATTAAACAGTGGAAGATTTGGAGGCTTCTGCTCCTTAGCTCTGGTTATAACAATTTCCCTTCATGGAAAACATTAATGTGCCACTGCAGAGGTACTAGGTGTCTAGTCAAAAGCACTTGTGGGTTGTGGACTGACTAGTTGCGGGATGACTAGTTTTCCCATGAATCTCCATTTTGAGTGAATTTTGTAATCTGATTGCACTTGTGGAGATTTGGATGTAGAGGCATCATTTACAAACACCGCATCTTCTCCTTCCATCCATGAGAAGAGTGTGTGATCGAGAGAAATATCTATTTCTTTCTATAAGAATATGCCTTACATTTGTGTGGTGAGTACCACATTTTCCATTTGTGGAGAGGCATATACATAACCTCCATGGTCTGACACCATGCCTTGACTACACTGTTCTGCCACCTTTTTTTGTAGATTTATGTGTGGGCAGTTTTGGGGCATATGTGTGTCATAGCAGGGGGAAGCACAAAGGGTTGATGTCATCAACTAAATTTTTTTTCACCATCGTCAACTCTCTATTCGAGCTTGGGTTAGCACTTTGTAATGGAGAAGGCACTAGTACTATTGGATTAGTTGTTTGCGACTATGGATTTGTGCAAGCGCCTCCTTGGAACTGATTTTGTTGGTAGGAAGATCTTTTGCCTTGATAATTTTGATAGGTCAGCTTTGGAGGCACAAACTAGTTATGTTTGATGACAGTTATTCCATTGCCCATAGCATGAAACATCTCCTTGAGGTCGCTTATCTCATCCTTTGAAGAACCAGAGGTGGAAGCAACGTTCTGTGTTGTGCCCAGATATGTGTACATGGATTGAGGAGGAGCGGGTGCACTGGTAGATGGCATCTCCTTGGAAGGAACTGATATCTCAGGAAACATTGGCATGATGGGATAAGGCGGCAACTTTTAGGCATCTATCAAATTATTCTCCTCTTTGACTGCGACGTTGTATGCACCTAGTAGAGTGGTTTTTCTAAGGGACTGGACCATCATCGATATGTCGATGTTGATGGATTTCAAGTAGAACATGAATTCCAAACTGGCTGACGGTAGATAGCAACCTGAATTATGTGCCAAGTTATATGGAACCGAGCATTGAAGTCAGTCATGGCTTCATATGGGGCCCGCTTTATGATTTACAACTAATGATATTGCGAGGACCTGTCTCCATCATTTGAGAATCTTTCATAGAAAGGGTCTTTGATTTGATCCCAGGTAGTGATGGTATTAGCTTCCAGCATGTGGTACCAATCCAGTGATTTACCTCTAAAAGAGGTCGTGAGCAACCTTAGCACTATATTTTGGTATGTAACTTCGTGCACCAGACACACGTCTGCCACATCTTGTAGATGTTCGGATGGTGTTCTTGAGCCATCTCTGGTAAATTTAGGTATAGCTTTTAAAGTAGAAACTGGGATAGGGACCCAAATGGCGAGTGCTACTGGTGCTACAAGAGGACTCTCGGCGTCCCATGCCACATAATTCCTATTATCGATTGGAAACATGGCTACCAAAAGGGGCATAGGGAGTGGGACATTCACTATATGGGTTTCAGCTTGTACTATTCTAAGTGGTGACACTAAAAAACCAGGGTTATTCACTATTTGGGACCTAGTAAAAAGCTGATGGCTCATGCCCCCTCTTTAGATTTAGATTCATTTAAGCAATCCCACCGGGTGTGCCAAAAAAAAAGAAACTGTTGATGCCAAAAATTGGCAAGGTAACAGCCTTTATGAGAAACTCAGTTAATGGGGGGACCAATCGTGCTAAACTGAGTGACCTCCAGGTTTTTAAAGAAGACGGTTTCTTCTGTACTTGGGGTTTTGGAATGGAAAAAGGAAGAAGATATAAAAAAATAAAGATCTAACTAAGGTGATGCACCAAGATTTAGATGTAAGGCACAACAAATCTATCTTTTGGATGCGATTTAAGGGCCCGTTCAACAATCTGCTATGTCCTAGAATAACAGAAATCAAAGATGAAACCAAAATAATTTATCTAATGACATAAAATAATTCCCGTAAACATTTACTAAAAAGAAGAGTCAAAATACATAGACTAAATCAACAAGCTTATATCAAAATCATAGTAGTTCTACAAATAAACAATTCAGGACAACAATGGCATAGTATAATGTTTTATCAAATAGCTTAAGAAAATAGAAACGCCGAACAATGACATAGTTTGAGAGTCTTATACAATAATCTAAAAGAAATACAAAAGGCCTGGTGTCTTTCCCCTATTTTTTCTATATCTTCTGAACATTTTTCAGAAGGAGGAAGCAGTATATATAGATAAAAATCCCACCGCCTGGTGGGAAATAACAGAAAAGATTCCCCATCATGAGCGATGATGCCTTAAGAAATGATTTATGATGGTCATTGCAACAGAAAATATTTGAGCCATGAACGTGGTCATCCTCAAGCCAGATGCATCCCTTGCAAATGATGGTAGTGGTCCCAAAAAAAAACCTTTTGCATACATGTGTCATTCACCCATGAAGGTAGTTAGAATGCATGGTAATCTAGCAAGGCACGCTGCTCGCTCTCTCCTTCATTTTGATAGAATCCCCGCAAAGGAAATACATTGCAACAAGTTAGGTCCCATTCATTGATTCCTCCTTGCAATGAAAATCCCCACGATGAAGACATGTGGAGGCAATTTCTACCACCGGCACTGACTGTGGGGTCTGCCAAAATGTATATGTGGATGGATGCTATGTGGCATGCAAATGGGGCCTGATTGAAAAGTGAAGGGAAGCAGCTTTGAAGTTACCATAGTGTTGACACGTGGAAGCATGGTGGAAGCTGGTAGGAGAGTGAAGGAAAGATTCCCTGCAAGGAGCACCTGGTGGACAAGTCGCAGCAGCGGATGAAGTTCTACAAAAAGGGGCTTGATGATTGTTCAAATAGATGGGGCGTAGGCCAGTACTTAGCAAAAAACAAAAACCACCTAGAGGGAGATCAAGGAATTTATGTATCCACACTATCAATAAGTAATAATGTTGACCCATAATCTATATGTTCATTCAAATATATAGCTTCTTCATTGAAGAGTGAAAATATGTTTTCAATAGCATGCACATTAACATCATCTTCATATAAAGCAAATACTTCCATATTCACTTCAAATAAAAAATCATGAGAAGAAAAGAAGTGGCCCTATTGATTAACATCAAAATCAACACAAGGGAATTCATCATGCTTAAGACCATTTTATATATAATTTTCTTGTATAAGAAAAGAGGAAATCAATTAGGTTTTTAATAACATGTTAATGAATGCAGAAAATGTATGGTATGATTTTTGTGTGGATAGAAGTATGATAGGTGTTGAGATAATATGGTTCAAAGTAATAAACCTATATGGTTGGTGAAAACATGCGGTGTAGGTTTAGCTAGGTGTTAGATGTGTATGGTGTTGAATTATATATAAATGAAGAAATGTGCATCTATGTGCTCTAAGGACAAAATATATGGGGAAATGGTGTTATGCAAGTAAGTACTAGGATTTGAATTTGGTTAGTGTATCAAACTATTATGTATAGAGTTGCATTATAGTTGTACAATATACATTAAGTGTAGAAAAGAACACAAAATAATTGAGTGGTTATTGCATTCAAATCATGTAAGAATAATGAAAAACATCTCATGGGATGTATGTAATATGAATAGCATGTAAGATATCCATAGAGATATGTATATCATCTAAAGATGTGAGCTAGAAGGCATATGGAATTGTTAAGATAAAGTTTCACCTAGAGTAATAATATACCAATTAATAACCCATGTAGGAAAATAAAATAATGAGAAAAGGATGTCAACTCTATAAAATTTCACTCTTGTATAAGAATTTTTTATTGTAATGATCACCATAACCATTTTATTTATAAAATCTCTCAAAAAAAATAAGGATCATAATAAATGAATCATTATATAATTTATCAAAAACATAACCATGCCTCATGTCATTGCCTATAACTTTTAATTACGAGTAGTAGTGTTCTATGTCAAAGTTTTTTTACTAGGATAAAAGTGTAATATAGAGGGACATAACCCTCACTATATATAGAAGGGAAAAGGTTGAAAGAGACATCTCATTTGTATTTCCATCCATCAAAAAGAAAGCTTTCAACATAGCATCATGGTTAACCATAGAGTTCACATTCCCACTTGCATTAATAGAGTGCATGCAAAATAGATGCATGTGACCCTTGAAAGGTGGTAAATATTATTTTTTCTTTCATTATTTTTTCAATTTTGGAAAATAATTAGAATTCCATGAAACTAGTGTAAGATTTGATACATGTGGAAGAGATAATTGAACCATAGAAGTGTGGGGTAAATTGATTTTTGTGCAGGTGATTCATGTGATTCAGTGATACCCGTAGATGTGATCCAAAATGTTTATATTTATATTATATTTTTAGTTCAACTCTAATTTTATCAATTTTGTGTTTTTCATGATACTAATGATTAGTTTTTATTATTGAATTTGATGCAAGGTAAGCTCAAAATTAGAGATTGATCCAATAACCACCAACTATGGATTTTATGTGAGTTATGCCTCATACCTATACATACATTAAAATGGTGGATAGGGTTGGGCTAGGTAATGTGAGAGATATTTAAACATTTGGTTATAATGTATGGATACTTATGACACTTATAAAGAGGTTGGACTCTAATACTGACATCTTTCATCTACTCCCTAAAGATATGATAGTCATACTAGAGTACATGTGGTGGATCATGAGGTTATCATTATGGGGGAGATAGGTCCTTGTCAATAATTTCATTGACCTCATCATCAATTAAATATTTCAGTGATGGATTCTCCTATAGGTTTCAACAAAACTTAAGCATTATTTTGTTTGAGGGTAAGATCAATGCTAATCTTTTAGATAACTAGGTAGATAAGATATACTCTTAGTTTTCAATGAATGACTTCTCTAATGAAGAGAAAATTAATATCTCTCTCCTAAAAGCGTCTTCACTTGTATAAAGAGGTCGAACTCTAATACCGACATCTTTCATCTACTCCCTGAAGATATGATAGTCATAGTAGAGTACATGTGGTGGATGATGAGGTTATCATTATGGGGGAGATAGGTCCTTGTTAATAATTTCATTGACCTCATCATCAATCGAATATTTTGGTGATTGATTCTCCCATAGCTTTCAAGAAAACTTAAGCATTATTTTGTTCAATTGCGGGTAAGATCTATTGGATGTTGCAGTTGTGTTGTTGATATGTGGTTGTCATTGATGCCAACACTATTAGCATTATTTTATTGAAGGCTATATATGTCAAGGATATTGAGAAAATTATTAAAGTAAGAGTTGCAGGTTGTTAGTGGAACAGTGAAGGTAATGAAGGTGTCTTGTTTTGTACATTCAAAATCAGTTGTTGTGGACTAAAGGGTTTATTTTTTAGAGTATCTAGATCATCTACCAGAAGTTTCAGAGGTCCACGTGAAGATTTGATCATGCTATGAATAGTTGTGTTCTGACAATATTTTTGTAGGTTCTATCAATGTTCCTGATTGAAGTTTATGTGATTCTGGTAATTTATGTTGTTGCAGATGATTCTCTATTAGTTCTTGTTGTTTTTGGGTGCTTCTAGATCATTCTCTATCATTGTTGTACGTCCACATTGATCAATGTGCTCGTGGTCAAATATTTTTCTCATGTATGTTTGGGTTTTAATGTTCTTGGCCCACATGATGGTTGTAACATTTTGTGGATCCTTGAAGACTTAAAATTGAATGTTTGGCACGCTCGAGGATATTTTTTTGGGTCTCATCATAATATTAGCCGATGGTTTTTGATCCACATTGAAAATTTATTTGTAAAATTTGGGCTGGTATTGTAAATATGTTTCATATTTTTGGCCGACAAGGTTGTTGATGTAATTTCATGTTGTGGATATATAAGAGCAATTGTTTGAGTGAAGTTAGTGTGTGCATAAGAGTGAATGTATTCCAAAGAAAGTACAGATGTGTGAATAGTGTTCTAATCATTTGATTGCATAGCAAAGTGAGAAGAAGTTTGAGCGAAGTGTGAAGAAGGTTTTTTGTGCTTAATTGGAACTGTAATCAGACTTATGTAGAAGCTATTTTCTCAATTCATACCCTACGGATCTAATATGTATTGCTATATATTGTTGGGTAGTGAGCCCTCTTATATTTGAGCAGTGAGCTCTAGGAAATGTGCCTGGATGCATGTGCATTCCTATTAATTTTCATTATACTTTTAACAAGGTATAATATTGTGGACTAACATCCACCGTGGTTTTTCCCCTAATAGGGTTTCCACATAAAAAATCTTGGTGTTCTTTGTGTTTCTGATGTATTGATTATTTATGGTTTATTGTTCATTCATCAAATATGAGATTAAGTTAAGCTTGAAAAGTCTAAATATTATGTGACAAATTATTCACCCCCCTCTTAGTTGTTTGTCCTTTTTTTTCCAACAAATGGTATCAAAGAAGGTTCCTCTAAAGAGTTTAAAAGCTTGAGGCAATCTGAGATGGCATCTTACAAGAAGGATAGTCCTAGATTCGATGGAACTGTTACCATATTTTCACTCAAGTTCAATCAAGTGTTTGTTGATTTTGAACTAAGAAAATGAGGTACATTTTATTAACTTTCCTACATTACATTCAGATGTATAAATGAAACAATCCAGAAAAGATTACAATTACAAATTAATACATTCATACACATGCATGTAATAGAAGAAAGATTATGATCTTTTCAAAAAAAATTAATCTTTATTGAATGTATAAATTTTCATTATCTCACACAATTCATGAGATTAACTTAACTTATTCAATACAAATTATGAAAAATTTATGCATGAATAAGGAAAATAAATGAATGTGCATAGAAGGAAGGTAACTAGCCATTTCCTGTGAATGACTGGTTTTGATGTGTCTTTTATCCTTTTGTTGTCTCGAGCTTCATTTGTCCCTTCTAGGTCCATGTTGCTTCAAGTCCTACATGTGACAATAACAATGGTGTTAGATCATGCTTTCAGCAATGATTAATTACAAACATTATATACTCATTCACCCTATGCATGTATAAACCGGTCATAATGTGCATTAAATAAGCTAAGTGTATATTTTAGGTGTCCCAGAAAACCATTGGAGTCATCAAACACACCTAAAATATACATGTTTTTTCTAACTTGTTTGCTTCATGTGCAGATACAGGTGTGTTTATGTTTTTTTTTTTATCTATCAATTACAGTATGAGTGGGGAAAATGTGGCTCCCACGAGGGTTGAGCTCAGCTCATATTTTTATCATAAGAAATATGAAGGAAAATTAATCAAGTTATCTTTGCAATTACTTAACAGGTATACATTTGTAGCTTCATAAAGAAATTATTACTCATTGGCAACAAGAGGTGTTTCAAGAATTCATTAAGAGAGCAGTTTTAAATAACAAGTAAAATGCCAAAGGAAGATAAAATATCAATGTAAGATTCCAAGAGAAATGTCTATCAAAGAGAAAAATGTCTCATGTAGATACAACAAGACCTGAAGGAATAGTCATAATGCCACTAAAACATTATTGAGAACCATTCAAATATAATGATATTTGTCATAGCATTCAACATAGGAAATACTATGAGTACAAGAACAGTGTCGTTTTGAGAACAGGTTCATTTTCAAGTGCAGATGGACAAAATTAAAGAACATTAGAATGGATAGAGGAACTCACAAGGGCAGAAAACCTGACTTTAAGCAAATTAGTCCTTGATGAGAAAAAAAGCATATGAACTGTTATAGGATGTTGAGGAGTTGTCATGATGAAATGCAGTGGTTATAGGATGTGAACAAAATAAAATCTACATAAGATGCCATCTCATTAAATGTAATGAGCTTAATTGAGGAAGAGTATTGGGATTTTGAAGCTAGCTTTACATTAAAAATAGAAATGCTACCAATATTTGAAATCTCATGTCTTACATATCATAAGATTACAAATGCAAAGGTTACAGGATTCAGTATTTATCTACAAATGTAGAGGATAATGTATTGAACATTAGTGGCAACATATGGGATAGGAAAAATCATAGTTCTATGGTCAATGAAGATGTTATCTCTCTAAGATCTAATGTACCTAGTAATGGATTGTATATAACAAAAAAATACAGATCATTGAAGATTATTATTTCAATTTCAAGCACACAAGCATGAGGCATTTTTTAGGTTTATTGACATCTTGTTCTGTTGAACTGGAGCCCTGTATTTGCACAAAATTATTTTTAGATAGTCAAGGGAGTAGACGGTAGTAATCAGTATGACAGAGAATAAATACATGTGAGCAACCTAGTGATTGGTTGTGGCTATCAAGATGTCTTAACTCATGAAGCACAGAAAAAAAATGTAACAAAGCTTTAAAAAACCCTCAAAAGTTTTTGTCAAGAGATCCATAAAAAGATAAATTTCCTCATCATTTTACCATAATATGGCTCGAAATGAGCATTTTTTGTTTACAGAAAAATCAGAAAGGAAGCCACGACCTGTGGTTTTGTTCTAAAATCTACAATTTTGAAATCAAAAGTAGCAGTGCTCCATATTTGCAAAATCACGAAATATACAGAGAACAAAAGCTTCAAAACAAAACCTCGTGGCTTAGGGTTTTGAGGTTGAACACAGGTTTGATAACCCATTTCAGATAGATGGGAAATACATAGAAGTGATATTTCATTTTTTTTATTTCTTCATGAAATACTAAAGATATACATAAAAAATAACATTTCATCATTTTTGCACATAAGAGCTTGAAATGAGCATTTTGTTTACAAAGAATGGAAATAAGATGTAAGGGTTTTCTTTACAGAGATGCTTACCTAGCTCTGTTTTTTGTTTTGTTCTAAAATATTCCTGTCAGAAATGCTTTCACAAGTTTTGATACTTGGTTTCCATGGCGGCCAAATAAGAGATTACAAGCAGAGAAAGAAACATATGGAAAAGATGTCAAAAAATAATGAATAGGCCATGGCTTGAAGGCCAAAAGATGCTCCAATAATGAGGAATAATGCCCAAATTTGTATAAAGAAAATACTTACCATGCATTTTATGCTAAAGATCTTCAAGGAAACCTTCACAAAAAGACAAAAATTGAAAGGTTTAAGCTCAACCTTGGTTCCTCAATGGCGGCACTGCAAGTTTGTTGAAGTATGAGGTAAAGAATGAAAAGTGAAATGAATAGTTTGTTTCATTTTTCTTTAGGGTTTCCTAACCCTAAGATGCCAACAACTAAAGGATTTTTTTCCTTTTTTCTTTATTTTGCAAGTGTTAACTAAATACCTCTTCATCCATGTTGTCGGCCTAGGGGCCCTTCTATGAGTTTATTACCTTGTGTATTTTTGCATTGATCATTCAAATGTAATACATTTGGGTTAGTGATGTCATTATAAATTACTTAGTCAAATGTAATATTTATGAAAAGCTAGTGTATCTTTATGCTACGTTGAGGAGCTTAGTGTTTTTATCTTTTGTGACAACATATAGGATAATTAAGTCAGTTTGTTAACTAAGAGAGAGCATATAGGGGAGTTGGAATTTGTTTACTAACATGAGGAGGAAATTTAGGATTGATTCATCACTTTGTTGAGAGAATATAGGCTTTTTGTTTCCATTTAGAGCATTTTTAGAGGTATTTATGGTTAGATCAAGTCTTGCATGACTTTCTCATTCATTATGAGCTCTTTTTGAGAGAATATAGATGCTATATTTCAGGCCTTATTGTTCCATCTGACCCAAGAAGCTTCTAGAGAACTTTTTGGTGGAAGCATTTTTGGGCTTGCTTACTTAATCTCTTTTGTAACTCTTTTGAGAGTTAGTTCTTTTTATGCAATTTCTGGAGATTGTGACTTTGACAGTCCTTTGCTACAGTATTAAGCATGTTTTGTAACTCAACACTTTGGAGTATGAAATACAGAATTTTCCTTGTACACAATTGATGATCATATTTTTCCTTCTTGTTCTTACTAGCATTGTGCATTACCAGGTGATTAATCGAGTTGTTTGTGGAATTTTTTCCATTTTCCTATAACTTTGTCTCAAGTATCATGTCTTTTCTACAAAAGTAAAGTTATGCAAGTTATGATTTGTGTTTTAAAATGGCATATATTCCTTTTCAATTTGTGAAAGTTGCCTTTCCTTCTTGAAAGTGTATGCAAGTCAAACCTTTTCATGAAATATTTATGTATAAACTTACAATAACATGTTGTGTAGTGCAATATTTATCATCAATATTCAAGTGTATGTCAACCTGAATATTTCATAGCTCATATTAATTAGGTGTATCACCATAGGAAATAATATTCACCACTTACAGTTTTATTCATTTTTAGCATCCCCTCTTCCCTTTTCCCTTCAAAATAATCATTAGTTAGGTGATAAATGATAGGAAGCCGGCCTTCTCTAGAGGTTTGGTCCCATTCAAGGTATCTAATCCACACCTTGGGATCATTCACATGTTTCACTAGATTGTTGAATTTTAAATTCAACAGGGTGCAGATTTAAGTGATAACAGGAAAAAACTACTCATTGTGGAAAGATAGGATGGAGTGTCATTTGAGGTGTATTGGTGAACCCTTCTGGAAGATTACAAAGAATCCATATGTTATTCCTCAAAATGGTCCTTCCACTACTGAAGAGATTAAAGAGGCTAAGAATAATCTAGAGCTATGGAAGCTTTGCTGAGTGCTCAAACAGATTCAGAAATGACAAATGTGATAGGTCTAAAGAAAGCTCATGAGATGTGGACAAAGCTGGAAACTTTGTATAAAGGAGATGTACATGTGAAGATGGCTAATCTATAGAGTTTCAAAGGCAAGTATGAAAATTTGAAGATGGGTGAAGATGAAAATATTTCCTCTTTTATGCAAAGATTAAATGAACTAGTGATGGGTATTAGATGTGCCGATGGTACCCTGTATGAGGAAGAAATTGTAGCTAAAGTGCTCAGATCATTGCCTCCCTCCTACAAAGCAAAGCCTCATACTATTGAAGAAACCAAATCATTGATGAATATGACAAGATATACGCTGATTGGTAAACTTGTTTCCTTTGAGTTGAGCGAATTTGGCAAATCTATTCCCAAGACTGAACTTGCATTCAAGGCTATTGTATTCAGAAGAAACAAGCAAAGATATGATCTAGGAGAGTGTTCTAGAAAGTCATTCAAGTATGAGGAAGAAATGAAACAACTTGAAGATGAAGAAAGAGAGGTAGAAGAGTTGAAAGCACTGATTGTGAAGAAAGAAGGAAGAGGAAAAGGTAAGTATAAAGGAAAGTTTCCTATTAAATGCTTCTCTTGCAATAAAATAGGTCATTTTGCATCAAGGTGTCCTAAATGAGTTCCTAGATCTAAACCTTACAAATCTAGATTCCAAAAGAAATGTTACTATGCTGAAGAAGGAGTGATAGATGATGAGTCTGATAAAGATAATGGAAATGAAGATGAATGCGTGTTCCTCGCTATCAAGGAAAATGGTCTAGTGGCTACTGAAACTGCTAAAATTGAGAAAGCTCTTGCAACCTAAATTGAAGAAAAAGATGAGTGGGTTATTGACAGTGGATGCTCACATCATATGATGGGTGACAAAAACAAATTTTTAAGTCTTGAGAAGTATGATGGTGGGGTTGTAAGATTTGGAGATAACAATGTTGGTGTGATTCATGGCAGAGGATCTATTTGTCTTGGTGATAAGCATAAAACTGATGACTTTCATTATGTTGAATGCTTGAAGCACAACTTGCTAAGTTTTAGATAGATGGTGGACAAGGGTTATGATCTTCAGTTCAAATATGGAAGTTGCAGGATACTTGGAAGATCTGGAAAGGTAATTGCTTCAAGTAAAAATATAGAAGGTAATATTTTTCACCTAAATGTTGGTAGTGAAAGTTGTTTAATTGTTCAAGTAGATGAAAGACGGTTATGGCATAGAAGAATGTGTCATGTGAATTTTGATAACATTGTCAAAGTAAGTTCCACTTAAGCAGTAAGAGATCTACCTAAGCTAGTAAAGCCTACTAACACAATTTGCAAGGAATGTCAGATGGGAAACCAGACTAGAGTTTATTTTCAAAACAAATAGCATCATTCAAATGGATTACTAGAGCTGGTACATACTAATCTACGTGGTCCCTCCAGAGTTAGAAGTCTTCATGGAGAAAGTTATTTTATGATTCTTATTGACGATTACTCTAGAATGATATGGGTTGCTTTCTTAAGAGAAAAATGTGAAGCATTAGAAAAGTTCAAAAGTTTCAAAGCTATGGAAGAGAATGAGAAAAGTTTGAAAATAAAATTCTTAAGGTCAGATAGAGGTGGTGAGTTCACCTCCATGGAGTTCAATTCTTTTTGTGAAGAGTGTGGAATCAGAAGACGGTTATTTGCTCCCTGAACCCCTCAATAGAATGGAGTTGCAGAGAGGAAGAACAAAACAATTATAGATGCTGCTAGAACAACGATGATAGAAGGAAATGTGCCTCACATCTATTGGAGTGAAGTTGTAATCACTGTTGTGTACACTTTGAACCAGGTAAATATCAATAGTAATTTTGGTAAGACTCCTTTTGAACTATGGTTTGGTCATAAGCCTTCTGTTAAATATTTCAAGATCTTTGGAAGCAAGTGTTACATCAAGAGAGATGAGGATATAGACAATTTTGATGCAAGAAGCGATGAAGGAATCTTTCTAGGTTACTCTACTAAAAGAAAGGCCTATCGGTGCTATAAAAAAACACTGAGAAAAATGGTTGAGAGTGAAAATGTCATAGTTGATGAGGACTCTACTAGATCATCTAGATACTGTGGATATGATTCAAATGACCAGGGAGACAGCACAAACAAATGGAAGAATTCTCAGACACAGAATCAACTTTAAATTATGCCATATGTTCTGGTAAAACAACCTCCATTTGTTCTGGTAAATCAAGGTAGTCAGGAAGTAGAGACAAGTGCAAGTGCAAAAGAAGGAACAGAAGAACCAGAATTTTGAGAGAACCCTAAAACTCTGAGGTATGTAAAGCTAAATCATTCTAAAAATCAAATTATAGGAGACAATAATAAAGGTGTGCAAACTAGAAGAAATATTGCAGAAGAGTATTGCCTGATTTCCAAGATTGAGCCTAAAGATGTCAATGAAGCTTGGAATGAAAAACATTGGATGGAAGCTATGAAGGAAGAACTAATGCAGATTGAAAAGAATGATACATGGATACTTGTTCCCATAACTAAAGATAAAAATGTGATTGGTACTAAATGGGTCTTTCGGAATAAGCTGAATGAACAAGGTGAAGTGGTCCGAAATAAAGAAAGACTAGTATGTAAAAGGTATTCACAAATGGAAGGTATTAATTTTGAAGAAAATTTTGCCCCTGTTTCTAGAATTGAAGTTGTAAGGTTATTTCTTTCTTATGTTGCATATAAGAACTATAAAGTCTATCAAATGGATGTGAAGTCATCTTTTTTGAATGGTGAGCTAGAAGAAGAAGTATATATTGAACAACCGGATGGATTTCAACTGACTAATAAGGAAAACATGGTTTTCCTATTGAAGAAAGCTCTATATGGACTCAAGCAAGCCCCCAAAGCCTGGTATGCTAGACTGGACAAATACTTACTAAATCTTGGATTCAATAAAGGTATTGCTAACAACAACTTGTATTTCATATTAGATCATGAAAAAGAGTTAATTATTGAGGTCTTTGTTGATAACATTATTTTTGGAGGAGATGATAATCTATGTAGGAAGTTTGTTGATGAAATGAAGAATGAATTTGAGAGGATTATGATTGGAGAGATGAATTTCTTTCTAGGATTGCAAGTTACTCAGTTAGATAAGGGGATCTTCATATCTCAATCCAAATATGTGAGAGAGATATTGAAGAAATTTTGCATGGAAGACTCAAAACTTGTTGGTACTCCCATGGTAACTGGATGCAAGTTAACATAGAATGATGATTCTCCTAAGGAAAATCAAACAAGATACAGGTCAATGATTGGTGGATTGCTCTACTTAACTCATACCAAACCAGACATTATGAATGTTGTATGTATGGTTACAATATTTCAGGTTGATCCAAAAGAGTCTCATGTGATTGTTGTAAACAGAATCTTCAAGTATCTGAAAGGAACAATTGACTTTGGGCTTTGGTATCCTAAAGATGATGATCTTACTTTGAATGCATATACTGATGTGGATTGGGCAAGAGATGTAGATGACAGGAAGAGTACTAGTGGTGGTTCCTTCTTCCTAGGGAAGAAGTTGGTGTCTTGGTTGAGCAAAAAGCAAAATTCCATTTCTCAATCTACTGTTGAGGCAGAGTATATTGTTACTACAAATAATTGTACCCAAGTGATGTGGATGAAACAAATGTTGAAAGATATCAAAGTAGTATATGATGAATCTATTGCCATATATTGTGACAAATCAAGTGCAATTAACATGTCAAAGAATTTGGTGCTACACTCTAAGACCAAGCATATATCAATCAAGTTTCACTTCTTGAGGGAAAAAGTGAATGAGAAAGAAGTCAGGTTGGAGTATGTGCCTACCAAAGAATAGATTGTAGACATTTTCACCAATTTGTTGCTGAAGGATACTTTTGAGTATCTCATAGGGATGATAGGGGTGATAGGGGTGATTACCCCTCTTGATATGAACTAGAGATGAATTCATTTGAATCAATCTGTGTGCTTCATAGATATTTCCTTATCTGGATTGATGTTTATGTGGTTGCTACTCAAGGGGGGAATAGTCAAATGTGCAGATATGTGGTTCAAAGCTTGTATGTGGGAAGGTAATGCTTATCTTTACCATTGATTTCAAAGGGGGAGATGAGCAATGTGAAAAATCCTTTAGGCAGAGAAGAGCAATTGAGGAGAAGAGTCAAAACCAAAGGGAGAGTACGTGCAGCTGTGTTGATGGTATTTTTCACATCATGTGTTGCCATCAATGCCAAAGGGGCATATTGTTGGATGTTGTGGTCATGTTGCTGATATGTGGTTGTCATTGATGTCAACACTATTAGCATTATTGTATTGAAGGTTGTATATGTCGAGGATATTGAGAAAATTGTTAAAGGAAGAGTTGTAGGTTACCAGTGGAAAAGTGAAGGTAATGAAGGTGTCTTGTTTTGTACGTTGAAGATCAATTGTTGTTAGCTAAAGGGTTTATTTCTGAGATTATCTAGATCATCTACCAAAAAATTTAGAGGTCCACGTGAAGATTTGATCATGCTATGAACAATTGTGTTCTGACAGTATTTCTATGGGTTTTGTTAGTGTTCCTGATTGAAGTTTATGTGATTTTGGTAATTTTTGTTGTTGTGGATGATTGTCTATTAGTTCTTGTTGTTTTTGGGTGCTTCTAGATCATTCTCTATTATTTTTGTACATCTATATTGATCAATGTGCTCGTGGTTGAATATTTTTCTCGTGTATGTTTGAGTTTTCATGTTCTTGACCGACATGATGGTTGTAACGTGTTGCGGATCCTTGAAGATTTAAAATTGAATGTTTGGCACACTTGAGGATATTGTTTTGGGTCTCATCATAATATTAGCCGATGATGTTTGATCCACATTGAAAATTTATTTGTAAAATTTGGGCCGACATTGTAAATATGTTTTATATTTTTGGTCGACAAGGTTGTTTATGTAATGCCATGGTGTGGATATATAAGAGCCATTGTGAGCGAAGTTAGTGTGTGCATAAGAGAAAATGTATGCTAGTGAAAGTGTAGATGTGTGAATAGTGTTCTAATCTTTCGATTGTAGAGCAGAGTGAGAAGAAATTTGAGTGAAGTGTGAAGAAGGTTTTATGTGCTTAACTGGAACTGTAATCAAGCTTGTGTAGAAGCTATTTTCTCAGTTCATACCCTATGGATCTAATCCATATTGTTGTATATTGTTGGGTAGTGAGCCCTCTTGTATTTGAGAAGTGAGCTCTAGGTAGTGTTCCTAAATGGATGTGCATTCCCATTATTTTTCATTATTCTTTTAATAGGGTATAATATTGTGGACTAACATCCACCGTGGTTTTTCTCCTAATAGGGTTTCCACAAAAAAATCTTGGTGTTCTCTATGTTTCTGATGTGTTGATTGTTTATGGTTTATTGTTCATTCATCAGATCTGAGATTAAGTTAAGTAAAGCTTGAAAATTCTAAATATTTTGTGACAACTAATTCATCCCCCCCTCTCAGTTGTTTGTCCTTGTTTTGCCAACAAGATTAATGCTAATCTTTTAGATAACTAGGTACATAAGATATAATCTTAGTTTTCAATGAATGACTTCTCTAATGAAGAGAAAATTAATCTCTCTCCTAAAAGTGTCTTTACTTTTCAATAAGTGGTGGCAACCCATACACCTTGCTAGGGATAAACGGAATGAAAATTTGAGCCAACCTAGGAATGATTCCTAGAAGCCTTCAAGGATGAATTTTATGCTAAATATGTTTATGTTGATCATTATATACAATTTTCATAGCTGAGATAAGGACATAACCAATCAATCCAAGCCTACACTGACACCTTCCACAAGCTCTATACAAATTTGGGCTCATTTGAGTCAAAACAGCATTGAGCCCTCAAGTACCACAATGGCCTTTGACTAGCCATCTAATCCAAATTGAAGTTGATCAAGAATAATATGATGTAACAAACCTATGACTATATGTAAACCATTGAGAAGCTCAATCTAAATGGAAATTGGGAGACAAGTGCCATGCTAAAGAAGATACCACCTTTAGACGTGAATAGACTATCCAAATTAGGCAAGAGGTGTGACCAGCATCATTCCAATGTTGAGTGCCATGCTCAATAAATTTTCTTACAAAGGTCAAAATAAAGGATTATTATATTAAGCTATAAAATGGAATCATTAAAACATGTCTCAATGTCCTCTTTAACATTGCATTGGTGATACATAAAGAAGCTAAAGAAAAGTTATGTCATTCATAGTTGTAGGTGAATTGGTAGCCATAATACTTTATGATCAATGGTAGTAACATGAAGAATCGAATCTATTTAGAAATTTTTGAGAGATTAAATTTTCCAACTATTGGAGTAAATAATAAAATCACCCAATAATTAATTACCTTTTACTTTATGCAATTAATATAAACTTAAGAAAAAATTTATTATTATTAGATTTTATTTTTTCTATATTTATGTCATGTTGTCTCATAACATAGGATGAGGAAAAATTTTATGATCTAACTTAATCCTCACCTAGAGTTTCATCTAGGTTTTATTTTTCTTTTATAAGCATTCATTTGTATATTGTAATTATCCAATCCAATTGTATTATTGAAAGTAATAAATACAGAAATAATCATGTTTTTTATAGATAAATCTCTTCTCAAGGTTGCATAGCATAATCAATTTTTTTCTCTTGATGTGATAGATTTTTTGGTTAAAAGTGATTTTTGTTAGTTGTTGTGTTCCATATTTTTGGTGTAAATAGGTGTTTTAAATATCTAGTTCATATTTACATGATTAATTCCACTTAGGTCCTAGGAGAGAATCTTTCTAGTTAGAGGGAATATTTCTAGTTAGTGTTATTTATCACTACATCATATCTTATCTTTTGGAACGTAATGCTTGTGTCCTAAGAAATTTAATATTTATTGAGGTAGTTGTCTCATTATACATGATTAAGACACATTGTTGCTCAATTTTCACCTACGGGCTCAATCAGGCAGGATAAATTATGTTTCAGATGTTCATAAGGGCCAAATGGGATATTTGCATCAAGGGTTAGGTCATGCATCTGATGACATTTCACAAGGAGCTCATTTGAAAAGTATGCCTCAATCAGTTTTGGCAAAACTCATCAGAGCATAAAGTCGGCAAGACCCTCCTATTGTCTTGCCGACTAGTAGTGTGTTCTACTTGTTTGAATACACCCATCACCAGGACATTCGAGTCGCCATGAGTCTTCATGTGTCTCTCCAACTGTAGGTAGTCTCGGTGAAAGGCGGCATCATCGCTATATGGTCTTATCGACATGGTGTGGTCTCAGCTAATGGAGGCGTCAGGGAGAAGGGTTCACTTTCGCCGAGAGGTCTCAATGAAAAGAAATGTCATCGTGAAGAAAGGAGGTGCTATCGACAAGATGTCTCGCCGATGGTCGCCGACATGATTTGTTCCTTCGTTGTAATGTAAAGAGCTTGACATGATGTCTCGAAAAATAAGGGTAGTCTCGCCGAGAGATATTGCCTTCGGCATGAGGTCTGGCCGAATGATGAAGGTCCTACCGACAGGGGGTTGCCTTCGGTATAATATTTTCAAGTCAGGGAGAAGTCTCCCCGACTCGATAGTCTTGCCGACTATTGTGAATAGGAAGGTAGGCTCCCACCGAAACAAGATGGCTTCGACAAGATGTCTCGCCGACCTGATAGGGTCTTACCAAAGTGAAGTGAACTCGGGCAAAGGAAAGTAGAGTTGCCATGATGTCTTAGCGAAGGTATGAGATCTTTTCGACCAATGAAGGGTCTCGGTATAGTGTTTTGCCTTCGGCAGAAGGTCTCACCGACACATGGGTGTCTTGCCAACGGAGGAGCATAGCAGTATAATGATGAGGGCTCATCATGAGGTCTTCCCAAATGTGAAAGGTCTTGTCGATGGTTTGGGTGATAGCCACTATGAATGTCGATATGACTTTTGGGCTCACTATGAACTCTTGCTGACAGTTCTGAGCTATGTCGATAACCGCTGAAGGGCATAATCACATCAGGGAGACATGGTTAGTGTCTCACCGACATGCAATTCAATATGAATGACCTTTGACCGTCTGGCACCCCCATGAAGCATCTATTCAACCAATCAGAGTGAGCTATAGGAGAGTCGTGGCAGTTTGACCGATAAGAAGAAGATCAACAGAATGAGCAACATGGATCTACTTTGAGCTCAAGAGCATTCTAAGCAGCTCGATAGGGAGGTTAGAAGATAGACACGAGACCAGAAGTTAATGCAGGCATTGTAAAAGATCAAGGAGGCCATTCCTGGAGCAACTCTTCACCGACATGGACAGCGGGGATGCAGCATTAACTTCCTTCAAAATATCTAAATGAAAATCCTTCTGGAGGATAATATTTTTGTAATCCCTAGGGGCCGACACATTTTAGTATATAGGGAATTTTTACCTCTTTGTAAAGGGGTTTGGATTATGCATTCTAGAGAGTTAGTGATTTTCACTAAAATCCTTTCTCAACTAATGTAGATTTTGTAACTCATTTGAGAGTTCTCCTTATGCTTTTCTGAAGTTCGTGACTTTTGCAGTCCTTTCTCAGATTAGCAAACTTTTGTAACTCATTTTAGAGCATGATATATAAAATTTACCTTGGTTACCATTGATGGTTCAATTTTCCTTCTGGTTCTTTGCAAAATATTGTGCATTTTTAGGTGATTGATCAAGCTACTTCACGAAATATTTCTTTTCCTTATAGCTTTGTCTCATGTTAGCATGCCTTTCTTTGCAAAAGTAGTATTATGTAGGTTACAAACTGTGTTTACTTAATTGCACATGAGCTTTTAATTTGTGAAAATTTGCTTTTCCTTCTTGAAAGTGTGTGCATGTCAAACCTGTTTGTGAAATACTTATGCATAATCTATAGAGACTTGTTGTGCAGTCCCATAGCCATTATCAGTATTCAAGTGTAACTTGAGTGTCTCATTGTTCTTGTCATTTTGGTGTATCACCATAGGATTTAATTTTCATTTTTATGTATTCTCCTTCTCCCTTTTCCTTACAAGATCAGTAGTTAGGTGACACCATAGGAAGTCGGCCTTCTTCAGAGGTTGACCTCTATTTACAAGAAACCCACATCTTTAGAGGTCTTCCCATGTTACACTGAGGTGTCAAATTTTATATTCGACAGGGTGCAATTTTTGGTGATAACAGTTTTTGGCACGCTCGGTGGGACTCAGTTAGAAGTAAAACTCCTAAGTCTTGCTATTTTGATATGCTGACAGTGAGCTAATAGCTTTTTAGAGGTCGTTTCTAAGCATATATGGCGACTCTGAGTTTGGGAAGTATCAGAAAAGCCAATGCATTAATAAGAAGTTCAACATACTAAGAGATTTGGTGTTTACCTCAATATCATTCGGCCTTTGGAGGCAGTTCGAACAACACCTAGCGACTCTGAGCTCAAATCTTTTGGTTTCACAGGCAAAAGTGTTCGTATGTCTCAAAATAATCTGTTAGTTCTCAGTTTCTAGCTCTTTCAATGAAAAGATGTCCAATATTCATGAAAATGCTTACTATTACCCTCCGCATCATGAGTATGTTGCTCCTGCACCTTATCAATCACATTCGACCAACCCTAATGTTGGTTTTAGCCCATTTTCTCTTGCAGCAACAACTAATCAGCAATCCTATCATGCTTTCCACCCTCCCACCCCTGCTTAATTCCCCTCGCAGCATATTAATTCCACTTTGATCCAACCTTGTGGCCTCCCGAGTCAGTCCCAAAATTCTAACAATGCGGATACCAAGTTGGGTAGCATCGGAGATGTTGTTGTAGTTTCAAAGGCATATGTTAGACATAGAAAGGGAAAATGAATATAATATGCAGCAAGAGGAGCTTGCCTTTCAGGCTCACATTCATCAGCAGGAGTTGGAAGCGCAGATATATGAGAAGGAATTGTTGGTTAGACAGGTTGCAGCTAAGGATGAGCAGGTGAAACACTTGCTTGCACAAGCTCATAGGATAGAACCCCAACTACATGTGAAGGAGGGGGCCTCAAAGTACAAAATTCCAAGTTTTAGACAGGGTGAATCTAGCATGGATAGCTACGATGAAATTGCTACGTTGGAGGAGCACATGTTTTCAGTTCCAAGCTTCAAGCAGATTGCTTCTTCTCAAAGCTCAAAGTTGACTGAGGATCTTCCTCAAGTGGAAAGCACTTGCGAGGTTGCAGTTTCAGAACAGCTAGAAGACATCAAGCCATTTGGGCAGTTGTCGATTGATGACAGTCAGCAAGACAATGGAGCATTAGACTTGGAAGAAAATCCTAAAACTGAACTAGATACTTTTCTTCAGAAGAGCATGCAAGTTCCTAATTTACCAATTGATTTGTTATAGCCAGAGAATATTGCTGACTTGTTCGATGAACTTCCTCAATTTGTTGATGAAGATGAAGATATCACATGCATGATAGCATCTACGCTTGGTATGGAGCAACTAAATGATAAAAATCATCTAGACTTAATGCAAAATTATGAGTTAGATGATATCATAAAGGATTTTTGTTCTAACATAGATGATGAGCTAGTATCATATGAAAGGGAAGCATGTGATCAACCCATTCAAATTAGTGAGACTATTGAAAAGGTTGTAGAAGGTAATGCCTTGCGGCCTATGAACCTATTTGATGAGTTTCCCCACTTTGTTGAGGAGGAGGTGTATTCTATCATGAATGAAGAGCATAAGGAACAATAGTTTGATGATTTGTTTTCAGTTATCCAATAGGGATATCAGCTCCTTAGCCAAGAAGATCCAACCATTAGAAACATTAGTGGTTTCTTTTCAGAGACTATTATACATGATGCAAAGAAGCAGGACTCCTTTTTCATTGTAGAGCTAAAAGAAACAACAGTTGATCCCCCTATAGACAATAATGGTAGAATCTTTCAAGAAGATCAAACTGTAGTAGCCAATGAACAACCTGCATATTACCTCCAATCAGCATCTTTTCAAGGAAAAGATGAAGTCTTTAGAGATCAACAAGAGGCCAACAAGGAAATTTCAAGCTTTTCCCTTACCAGAGGTTGTCCAATCAGGTACTTAGCCCAGATGGAGTCCAATGAGGCACCCATATATGAAGGTACAGTGAAAGAAGATATCCAAGATGCACTGACAACCAAACAAGAGTATGTTCAGTTTACCTATCCTCCTCTAATTGACAATACATATGAATTATTTAGTGAGGTAAATGAACTTTTTCACCTATTTCAAGAAGCAGTGCATCATCTTCTTAAGTATCTTCTTGTGTCCCATTTTTACTCAGTTGTCCTTAAACATGCCAGTCACTGCATATTGAGAAGAATGGACAGCTATTTTAGTCATCCTGTAAATGGTTTTGTTTGACCAATTTCATACTGGTTAGTGTAGGGTAGGTTTAGATGCAGTTTTCATTCCCTAAGTGTTGTCCCAGCATAGTAAATAGTTTCACTTTAGTTTTTTCCTATTTTCAATAAGTTTCTAGGTGTCTTGACCTACTTTAATGAATCTCAACTGACTTGCATCCATGTACAAAGTTTCCCTGGGTCTATTTCTGAGGTTTTCCTAATGACTCCATGCCCAATGGATAAGCCTAGGCTACTGGTTTTCATGTTTAGCAGGCAAACATCCAGCTGAGGTCACCAGAAATGTTGCTCAATTTTCACCTACAGGCTCAATCAGGCAGGATAAATTATGTTTCAGATGTTCATAAGGGCCAAATGGGACATTTGCATCAAGGGTTAGGTCATGCATCTGATGACATTTCACAAGGATCTCATTTAAAAAGTATGCCTCAATCAGTTTTGGCAAAACTCATCAGAGCAGAAAGTCAGCAAGACCCTCCTGTTGTCTTGCCGACTAGCAGTGTGTCCTACTTGTTTGAATACACCTATCACTAGGACATTCGGGTTACCATGAGTCTTCATGTGTCTCTCCAACTGTAGGTGGTCTCGATGAAAGGAGGCATCATCGCTATATGGTCTTACTGACATGGTGTGGTCTTGGTGAATGGAGGCGTCAGGGAGAAGGGTTCACTTTCGCCAAGAGGTCTTGGTGAAAATAAATGTCATCACGAAGAAAGGAGGTGCTATTGACAAGATATCTCGCCGATGGTTGTTAGTCACGCCGACATGTTTTGTGCCTTTGGTGTAATGTAAAGAGCTCGACATGATGTCTCGCTGAGAGATATTTTCTTCGGCATGAGGTCTGGCCGAATGACGAAGGTCCTGCCGACAGGGGGTTGCCTTTGGTATAATATTTTGAGGTTGGGGAGAAGTCTCCCCAACCTGATAGTCTCACCGACCATTGTGAATAGGAAGGTAGGCTCCCGCCGAAACAAGATGGCTTTGGCAAGATGTCTCACTGACCCGATAGGGTCTTACCGAAGTGAAGTGAACTCAGGTAAAGGAAAGTAGAGTCACCATGATGTCTTGGTGAAGGTATGAGATCCTACCGACCAATGAAGGGTCTTGGTATAGTGTTTTGCTTTCGGCAAAAGGTCTCACCGACACATGGGTGTTTTGCCGACGGAGGAGCATAGCGGTATAATGATCAGGGCTCGCTGTGAGGTCTTCCCAAATGTGAAAGGTCTTGCCGATGGTCTGGGTGATAGCCACTATGAATGTTGATATGACTTTTGGGCTCACTATGAACTCTTGCCGATGGTTCTAAGCTATGCTGATAACCGCTGAAGGGCATAATCGCATTGGGGAGACATGGTTAGTTCTCACCGACATGCGATTTAATCTGAAAGACCTTTGACCATCTGGCGTCCCCATGAAGCATCTATTCAACCAATCAGAGTGAACTACAGGAGAGTCGTGGCAATTTGACTGATAAGAAGAAGATCAACAGAATTAGCGATGTGGATCTACTCTGAGCTCAAGAGCATTCTAAGCAGCTCGACGAGGAGGTTAGAAGATAGACACGAGACTAGAAGTTAATGTGGGTGTTGTATAAGATCAAGGACGCCATTCCTGCAGCAACTCTTCACTGACATGGACAGCGGGGACGCAGCATTAACTTCCTTCAAAATATCTAAAGGCAGATCCTTCTGGAGGCTAATATTTTTGTAAGCCCTAGGGGCCGACACATTTTACTATATAAGGCATTTTTTCCTCTTTGTAAAGGGGTTCAGATTATGCATTCTAGAGAGTTAGTGATTTTCCCTAAAATCCTTTCTCAACTGATGTAGATTTTGTAACTCATTTGAGAGTTCTCCTTATGCTTTTCTGAAGTTCATGGCTTTTGCAATCCTTTCTCAGATTAGCAAACTTTTGTAACTCATTTTGGAGCATGATATATAAAATTTACCTTGGTTACCATTGATGGTTCAATTTTCCTTCTGGTTCTTTGCAAAATATTGTGCATTTTCAGGTGATTGATCAAGCTACTGTGCGAAATCTTTCTTTTCCTTATAGCTTTGTCTCATGTTAGGATGCCTTTCTTTGCAAAAGTAGTATTATGTAGGTTACAAACTGTGTTTACTTAATTTCACATGAGCTTTTAATTTGTGAAAATCTGCTTTTCCTTCTTGAAAGTGTGTGCATGTCAAACCTGTTTGTGAAATACTTATGCATAATCTACAGAGACTTGTTGTGCAGTCCCATATCCATCATCAGTATTCAAGTGTAACTTGAGTGTTTCATTGTTCTTGTCATTTTGGTGTATCACCATAGGATTTAATTTTCATTTTTATGTATTCTCCCTTTTCCTTACAAGATCAGTAGTTAGGTGACACCATAGGAAGCCGGCCTTCTCTAGATGTTGACCTCTGTTTACAAGAAACCCACATCTTTAGAGGTCTTCCCATGTTACATTGAGGTGTCAAATTTTATATTCGACAGGGTGCAATTTCTGGTGATAACACACATGTCAAGATCTTTTCTAACCATATCTCACATTTTTCCTTTATAAGCAAGGCATCATTTGTACATCTTAGACAATTCAATTTAGATGAATTAGTCCACTATATCACTGCAATCTTGAGTGTCGCATATTGGTCATATCTTGCATCCACTATTGTAAATCTGTGTTCTTGTGTTTCCCTCTTGTAGAAGGTTGTTCTTGGTTTTTGTAGGTGGTCCTAAAAGCTTGAGTCCTTGAGTGACTCTAACATGGTATCAAGGCTTCCAAATTGCAAAACCCCTTCTCAAATTTGAGGGTGATTCAAGCTTGAGATTTTTTTAAGGTACACATTGAGTCAAAATGGACCTCATGGATGAGTCTATATGGTTCCAAAACCCCTATTTTCATATAAAATACATCATATTTGAGAGAAAACAATTTTCAGGCCATTTTTGGAGGGTTTGATTGGAAGTTATAAACAAAATTGTATAGTTCATACGGATTTGTACTAGTCACACCTCTCCATACCTTCCATCATCATTTGTAGTATAGTCTATTGGTATGTGGTGATTGATCATGCTATACTATACACTCTTCATGTATCATCACCGAGAAAGGAATCACTGAAAAAGAAAAAAAAACTTAATTTGTAAAACCCTAATTTTGGAAGTTTCTAAAAGCTTGTTATAAGCAGTTGGGATGAGTTACAGTATGATGAAAAAGGTGATTATTCAAGAGATTGCAATAATTTTTTCACTAGATAATAAAATCATTGGATGGTTGCGGTTTTGTGGATGTAGCCCGGATTGGGTGAACCATCTTAAATTCTTTGTGTTATTTTTTTTTTGTGTTTTATTTCTTTATTTTATTGATCAAATCTGCATGTAATTGTTAGATATGTGTCTTCTAACCCTAACAAGTGGTATCATAGTGGGTTGTGTTAGATGTCTACAGGAATGTCTCACGGTTGAGTGGGAGTCTAACAATGTCACAAACCCCATTTTTAATAAGTATTTATAATTTAATAATGTTATTTTGATGCATTAAGTATTTAATTTAATCAAATGATTATATCAATTGTTCATACTTTTGAATGTTAAATTAAGTTAATTAGAAATGAAATAAAAGAATTAATTATAGGTTTAGTTTTTATTTGACTATTGGAATAAGTATCTTTTTATTTTTCAATTGAATGATATTATTTAATATCTATTTGAAATGAAAATCTAATTTACAATTAGAAGACAATTCTTTATTATTTACTGAAGATATATATATCAAGCATGAAAAAGAAATGTTATTTTTCTTTATTTTCAAGATCGGTTACTTTTAGTTAAAAGGACTCGGTTATTGAAAATATGGAGAGGAGAAATCTTTAATAAAAATAATAAATAAATAAATAAAAAAGAAACAATAATGGAATGGCGGGGAGGGAACAACTGGATTTTCTTGATCTTCCATCCTCTGCAAGAAATATAACGGAAAAAGGGAGGTTTTCCATCAAGTATAAGTTTATCGTCTAGAAAACTATTGAGGGAGCAGAGTTTGGCAGTAGCAACGGGAATAGCAGCAATAATAGAAAAAGGGGCCAGATCACAATCCGAGATAGTGGCTTTCGAAGAACAACCTGCGGTTACTACAAATCCAATGCATATACTAGTGTTTCCCACAGATTATTCGTGTACAACATTAGAGTAGATCATTATCAAGGGCGGAATGAATGCCTGCGTACCATCTTTCCCCATAATACCTCCAGATGAAATCAGAGAAGTGGGAAGAAAGAGAGGGAGAGCAGTGACTACAGCTCGTCAGAGGATGAGGGTATCGATGATTACAGGTGGGGAGGATATCATGTTGTCAGAATTGGAGACTCTTTCAATGGAGGCCACAATGTCATGCAGTCCAAGCTTTGTTGGGGCCACTTTTCTACCACTTGGCTTGCCTGGGACACAAAAGACAATGTATCCTTATGTAACTAGCGCACTAGTCTTGGGTATTAAGTACGAAGATGGAGTCTTGCTAGCAGTGGATACAGGAGGATCATATGGATCTACACTGCGTTACAAAAGCCTTAAGAGACTGAAGCCTACAGGAAAGCCTACTCTCTTAGATGTTGGAGGAGAAATAAGTGACTACCAGGAGATAGTGCATTTTCTTGTCGAACTCATACTCTATGGCGACATGTGGGATGTAGGAAAGTCTTTGGGTCCCAAAAGAAGTACACAATCGTCTTAATAGGTTGATGTATAATGGGAAAAATAAATTTAATCCTTTATGGAGCACAATTGTTTTGGGTGGAGTCAAGAATCGCCAGAAGTAACTGGGCACGAATCTTTGCCATCATTATGAGAAGATGTAACTAGAGGAAAAATGGGCATTGCATGTATTTTCCATTAATCTTGCATGTTGTCTTTAGTTTTCCAGTCAAGGACGTTTCAGTCACAGGCACTTCCATTGCAGAGGGTAAGGAGCATCTTCTAGAGAATTGGTATCCAACTGGTATGTACTGAAAAGGAGAACCACTTTGCCAATATTATATCTCTTAAGCTCCAGGTAGAAGGGTATTTCTTAATCGTCAATGAAGTACCAATCTGAGGTAATATGTCTCTCCTATACTTAATTGGTTAATATCTAAATCTCCATATAAATTGTAGGTTGAAAGCTAAATCGATACACATGTTTCTAAATAAATTTCTTGTTTCTAAAAGGAAAGTAATCTTCTTCAAGTGAGTTGGGACCATGGCTAGTAGTTGGCAACAATAGCTGTATGACTATTAATATTGATTCCAATTTTGTTCCTAAAGTATTTCTACAGGGTGCATGTAGCTCGGGAAATAAGATCTATAGATTTGCTCACTTATTGTGTAATGGCATTCAGGGGTAACAACCTTCATCTCAAGCTCTATTTTTCTTAATTTTACATGCATCTCTGTCGTTAAGCATTAACATAATGTGGAGTTTGAAAGTTCTAAAGTAGATTTTTTAGTTGTGCGATTTCATTCTGGTTGAATCTGCTTCGATGTTTGTTTAATTCCTAAAATATTTCTATCAATGTGATTTTACTGATAGGAAGACTTTTGTTTGGGTCTAAATCTATAGGTCTCAGGATTGGTCTAAGGAGTAGTTAGGTATTTGAAAACTATATTCTCGCTTTCAAAACAATGCATGATATGTTTTAGGAAATAGTTGAATTTAAAATGGTTCTGTAATTCAAATCCTTGAAGGATTCACATTTAAACTCTTTTGAAATAATGATTTGGGTTTGAAAGTTTTTCCAAATACGAGAATAGGATTGGTTATTTGAAGCGTTCCATTTCTTTTTTTTCTCTGTCTGAACTCATAAGCCATGAAATGAGAGTTCTTCATTTATGGATAACATTAAGCTGTTGAAAAAGATAGATAATGGATTTTCTTAATATAAATAGTTTTGGCGATAAGAAATATCTTATATAGCAAACCAAATATGCCTCTTTAATAGTTATAAGATAATTAAGTAAATGATTATATTATAATTTTCATGCGAAATATTATTAAGTAAATCTTAGTCATCATTATAGAACTCAAAACAAGTGAAATCCATTCCAAGTGGGATATTTCTTTATAGATGATTATTTGATAGGTTATATTATTTAATTTATGAATAATAGCTTGATTTGACGTGTTTAGTATTGCATGAGTTAGTTATCAATTTTATTTTACTTAGAATTTATTTTCGGAGTATATGTTACACGGTTAATAAATTGTTATGGTAATTGATAATTTGCAGTGTATAAATGAGGTACTTCTCTTAAAGTGTAAATAATACAGAGTTGTTGACTATCTTTGAAACCTCCTGTAATTAATATTTCACATTCTTATAATGTTGAAACCTCTACATTTCTATGATTATTGAAACATGAAATTGATTATGTTTGCATATGCTTGTGTGCATTTTAACCCTGTTGGAAACGTAACCATTATGCTTAATATTTTGTTTGTATGTCTAGATCACATATTTTGAAGGAAAATTAAGGGAACTTGCTAAGTATGCATTTATTCTTTAACTCATCACTTTTGAAGGAAAATTAGGAATTTTGATTATTAAACAGTAGGTAGTGTTACCTTTATATATATATATATATATATATATATATATATATATATATATATATATATATATATATAATCTTTTATGAGTGAAATATTATTATCGTCATTTTTGTAAATGTAACCACAATGCATAATCGTCATTTGACCTAACATTGAGATGAGGATTTCATGATTCAAGAAGCAATCAAGTCTAGATCTATCACAATCAAGCAACACCTTAATGCTAGAATCTCGGTGAGTTGCAACATCGTAATGTGATCATCCTTTGTTCATGTATCTTATTTCTTTTCATTTCAAGGTTTGATTACCAAAATGGGGTTTGACTAAGGAAAACCCCTATTCACTAACATTTTATTGCAGGTCTAGGTGGCTGATACATGGATGAGCTAACCTTGCTTGTGCAAGCATCATTAGAATGGCCAAATATGAGGTGCCTATAAGTTATTCACTATCAGTAAAGATGATGCTTATTTATACTGATTAATCATTTATCTTATTTGAAAAACCTTGATCCATTGATGAGCATGTTATTCCATTCTTATAGTTGATGTGAATTTTATAATTATTCCTCTTAATGCTCATTTCTATATAATTATCTGGTACTAGTAAATTATTTTGGAATTGAGGTTTATAATTAGTGAGTTAATCTTGCATCCATTACAAACGATTAAGTGGGAACAATGGCAGATGAGGGTAAATTAAAGGTAGATAAATTCAATGGGGAGAAATATCAGTTATGGAAGATGTGGATGGAGGATTATCTCTATCAGAAGGATTTATGGAGACCGGTGGAAGGAATATCCAAGAAACCAGCAACAATGAGTGATGAGAAATGGAATCTTCTGGACAGAAAGGCACTGGGAGCCATTCATTTATGCCTGGCACAATCAGTGGCATTCAATATCATAATAGCAAAGACAACTCAAGAGTTGATGGAAATCCTAGCAAATTTATATGAAAATCCTTCTACTTTGAATAAGGTATTTCTTATGAAGAGCTTATTTAATATGAAAATGGTAGAAGGTGGGTCCATTGTTGATCATTTAAATAAGTTTAATATGGTTACCAGTCAATTATTTTTTGTAAATGTAAACTTTGATGAAGAAGTTAGGGCTCTTTTGATTATGTGTTATTTGCCTAAAAGTTGGAATAGCTTGGTAATGGTTGTTAGCAATTCTATTTTTGGTTTGAATACATTGAAATTTTATGATGTTGTTGGTGTTATTTTAAGTGAGGAAATTCATAGAAAAAGCTTAGGTGGAACATCCACATTAGGCAGTGTTTTAAATGTAGAAAGCAGGGGCAGAACAAAAGAAAGAGGAAACAATTCTGGAAATCATGGGAAGTCACGACGAAAATCAAAGGACAAAAGGTCCCAATCTAGAGACAAGAGGGACTGTTGGTACTATGGTAAGTAGGGTCATTTAAAGAAGATTGTTGGTCTCAGAAAAATAAAGGAGACAAAAAGGAAGGAAATAAAGGAGACAAAAAGGAAGGAAATAAAGAGGAAAATGTGGTAAGTAATAAATCTGATGAGGATGCTTTGATTCTTTCCCTTGATAATGTTGATGATTCTTGGGTACTATTAGATTTAGGGGCTTCATTTCATGCTACGCCCCATAGAATTTATTTTCTTGATTATGTCCAAGGGGATTTTGGGCTAGTTTATTTGGGAGATAACAAACCTTGTTAGATTGTTCGAAAGGGAGGAATCAAGATTAAGTTGCAGAATGGGAATTATTGGCTACTACATGAGGTAAGGCATGTTCCAAAGTTAAAAAGAAATTTAATTTCAGCAGGGCAACTAGATGATGAAGGTTGTATTATTACATTTAGTGATAAAAATTGGAAGGTTACAAAAGGTGCCTTAGTGGTAGTAAAAGGTGTGAAAGTAGGAACCTTATATCTTTGTACAAATCATATTGTTCCTTCTACTTTAGCTATTGCAGATAAAAATCAATGTTGAGGAATAGTTGTTGCAGTTCAAAAGGTAGAAAATCAAATAGTTGTTGTGGATTCTGAATCAGCACTATGACCTAATAGACTTGGGCATATGAGTGCAAAAGGTATGAAAGTACTTCATTCAAAGAACTTTTTACCAGGTCTAAAATGTATTAATATGGATTTATGTGAAAGTTGTGTGTATGGAAAACAAAAGAGAGTCAGTTTTCTCAAGGATGAGAAGCAAAAGAAAGATGAGAAATTGGTACTTGTGCATATGGATGTATGGAGACTAGCTCAAGTATCTTCTCTCAGTGGCTCTCGGTATTATGTCACTTTTATTGATGATGAAACAAGGTATGGATTTATTTCCTTAGGAAAAAATCTAATGTATTTGAAACTTTTAAGAAATGGAGAAGCTTGGTTGAGAATGAGACAGGTAAAAAGTTAAAATGTCTCAGATCTGATAATGGTGGTGAGTATTGCAGCAAATATTTTGAATATTATTGTTCCTCTAATGGTATTCGTAGGTAGAAAATGGTTCCAATAACTCCACAGGAAAATGGAGTGGCTGAGCGCATGAAAAGAACAATAATGGAGCATGCACAGACTATGAGATTGCATGTTGGGCTGCCTTTAAACATGTGGGTAGAGGTTGTAAACACTATTTTTTATTCAATCAATAGAGGTCCTTCTAATCCTTTGGGTTGTGGTATTCCATAGGAAGCATGGACAGGCATTCCATAGGAAGCATGGACAGGTAAGAAGGTGAGTTATTCTTTTCTCAAGACCTTCGGTTGTGAAGCATTTGCACATGTAGATTTTGAAAATAGAATTGGAAGCTTGATACAAAATCAAAGAAATGTATATTTTTTGGATATGGCATTGATGAATTTGGTTATAGGTTTTGGGATTTTGAAAATCAAAAAATTGTGAGAAGCAAGAATGTCATATTCAATGAGAAAGTGTTGTACAAAGATTAGTTGTAACAACATGAGAAGAAAGAAAATGATTATGTAGTGTTGGATGATACACCAAATAGCGATTTTCTAGTGGTTCCTCATGCTCTGCAACAATAGCAACAACAAATACCACAAACTCCAATGAATGTTCGACGATCTTCAAGGATAAGTAGACCTCTAGAAAGATTTTCTCCCTCTTTGTATTTTATTTTATTAATTGATGTTGGTAAACTAGAATGTTATGATGAAGCTATGCAGGTGGATTCCAAGGTTCAGTGGGAGCATGGAATGCAAGAAGAAATGGACTCCTTGCTGAAAAATTAGACTTGGGAATTATGCAAGTTGCTTGTAGGTAAAAAGGCTTTACCAAACAAATCGGTTTATAGGTTGAAAGAGGATGATGGAGGTAAGAAAATATTTAAAGCTAGATTAGTTGTAAAGGGATTTGCATAGAAAGAGGGTATTGATTTTGATGAAATATTTTCTCAGTTGTTAAAATGACTTCTATTCGTATTGTTGTAAGAATTGTGGTTGGTAAAGATTTGTGTTTAGAACATCTTGATGTTACAACAGCCTTTCTCCATGGTGATTTGGAAGAGGAAATATACATGGAATAGCCACAAGGATTTGAGGTCAAAGGTTAGGAGAAATTGGTGTGTAGATTGAAGAAAAATTTATATGGCTTGAAGCAAGCACCTCGACAATGGTATATTAAATTTGATAGCTTTATGACTGAGCATGGCTATAGTTGATGTAATTCAAACCATTGTGTTTATTTTAAGAGGTTGGATGATGATAGCTACATTATTTTATGTCTATATGTTGATGATATGCTTGTAGCATGGTCTAACATGGATCACATAAAGGAGTTAAAACAGCAGATAGCAAATTCATTTACTATGAAGGATTTGGGGATAGCAAAGCAAATCCTTGGTATGAAGATTACAAGAGATAGAAAAAATAAAAAATAAAAAATTATCTTAGGTTGATTATGTTGAAAAGGTGTTGCAGAGATTTCATATGGAGAATGCAAAAGCTATCAGCACACCTTTGCCCAGTCATGTTAAATTGACTAAGGATATGTCTTCAAAGACACAAGAGGAGGAAGAAAAAGTATCCAAGGTACCATATGCTTCAGCTGTAGGTAGTTTAATGTATGCCATGGTAAGCACAAGACCGGATATTGCACATGTTGTAGGAGTTGTTAGCAGGTATATGAGTCATCTCAATGTTGAGCATTGGAATGCGGTAAAATGGATTCTCGGGTATTTGAGAGGTGCATCTCATAAATGTTTATGTTTTGGGGGCTCTAATATTGATTTAAAAGGATGTGTTGACTCAGATTTGGCAAGGGATATTAATACCAGTCGAAGTACCACAAGTTATGTATTTATAGTTGGTGGGATAGCAGTGAGTTGGATTTATCAGTTGCAAAAGGTGGTTCCTTTATCCACCACAGAGGTAGAGTATGTTGTTATAATAGAGGCAGAAAAGGAGATGATATGGCTACAACATTTCATGGAAGATTTGGGAAAACAATAGACTGAAAATTACTTGTTTATAGACAACCAGAGTGTTATACATCTTGCAAAGAATTCTGCCTTGCACTCTAAAACCAAACACATACATTTGAGATATCATTTCATTTGGTCAGTGTTGGAGGATGGACAGGTCAAGCTAGAAAAGATACATACAAATTCCAATCCAACCGATATGTTTACATAGGAAGTAACAAGGGACAAGTTGAGCTCCTCTTCAACTTCAATTGGCCTTCAAGGTTGACTTCAAGTATAACAGAGCAGCAAGGTCCAAGGTGCTTCTTTCCAATGGGAGTTGTAAGTGCAGCGGTGTCATCCAAGATCATTCTCCAAGTGGGAGATTGTTTGGTGTGGAGCTTGATCAATCTCAAAGTGGGATATTGTTGGTATGCAGTGACTGATCATGCTATCCTATACACTCTTCATGTATCATCACCGAAAAAGGAAAAATCACAGAAAAGAAAAAAAAATTGAATTTGTAAAACCCTAATTCTAGAAGCTTCTAAAAGCTTGTTATAAGCAGTTGGGATGAGAGTTACAGTATGAAGAAAAAGGTGATTATTCATGAGATTGTAATAAGTTTTTCACTGGATAATAAAATCATTGGATGGCTACAGTTTTTTGGATGTAGCCCAGATTAGGTGAACCACGTTAAATTCTATGTGTTAATTTTTTTTTGTGTGTTTTATTGATCAAATCTACATTTAATTGTTAAATATCTGCCTTCTAACCCTAACATAGTCATCAAGGAATATTCTTGATGTCACAGCATATTCTTTTGTAGGTACATCTCTGTAGTTTGTGATTCATTGGTTGTCAAATCATTCATCATTAGTTTTGTCACATCGGTACATCTGTGTACATTTGTCAGTAGATATTTTTATTAAATATTATTATTTTTTAATCACCATTGATTTAATATTTTCCACCTAATTAATTAGGGCCCCTAGTCTCAGCTTAACCTAGCGGGGGTTCTCCCTAGCCTGAAGGGCTTAAGGGGAGTGACACGAGGACTACTACCTCCCCATCAGGCCACCATTTCAAGTGGCGTTGACCATTTTTTCAGCCCTACTACCTCTAGCAAGCGACACTATAAAAAAAAAAATTGAAATTTTAAACAGGCAGTCATATTGGTGACCAAGGGCCAAGCGCTCAGGTGCCAAATATTTTTCCCCTTGAGGCCCTAATAGAGAAATTTTTTTCAAAATGCCATAACTTTCCATCAGGGTGTCAAAATGTTGCAAACAAGGTATCAACAGAAATATTGTTCTGAGAACTTCACAGTGGTGCAAGCCATTTTTTCATATTTGTCATCAAGTGAATTTTGTTGTTGGTTGAAGTCAAAATTTCCTTTTTGGACCTCTGAGATCATAACTTTTTTCCATGATCTCTAATTTTGATGATTCTAATTGTATTGGAAAGGTATTGAGGAGCTCTACATTTATATTCATGCACTTTTTCCAAATTCAGCCCCAAGTATCTTTTATTCATATTTGTACAAATTTTCATTCTAGTTGATTACTTGGACATACTGCAACTTGGATAATTTTTTCCCTCATGGGAAGGATTCATTTTCAATCTAGATCATATTGGGAAAGGTCACTTTTAGTTTTAGGATCTCATTATGGGATATTGTTGTAATTTTCCATCTTTGATCCATCTTGGCATTGTAATATCTGGAACATAATTATGGCATTGTAAATGCACTACATATAAAGTGCCACATCATATTATTGGGGGATTCATGATTAATTGATTTTGGGGTCTCTTAGTGCACTGTTTTGATCTATTTTCTTGTACTCTTCCTTTTCCATGGATAATTCTAAGGTTCCAATTATAACATTATATAACTATTCAACATGGCATCAAAATGCATGGAGTGTTCTAATTAATGAAGTTCAATATCTATATGTTGAAATAAGGTACCTAAACCTAAAGATACAAATAAAAAGATAAAATGGATGATTGAACACACCAAAGCTCTTGGATGTCTTTGTAAACTAGTTTCTCAAGATTTTTGTTCCAAATTGAATCATGTAAGAATTCTCATGAAGCTTGGGGAAAATTAAAAATATTATATGGTACTACAAATGGAATAAGAGGTTGTCAAATTGATAATGAGTTGATGAGACTTGATCCTAAGAAATTTGACAACATCCAGGACTACATCACTAAGGTCAATGATCTAAGAGAGCAATTTAAAGCATGTGGAATTGATACAGACATTCAGTTGGTCTACAATACATTGAAAAAACTTGGTCCTGATTATGCTACTTTTGTTTCTAGCTTTCATACCCATAGGTTGATTATGGATTATGCATATACTACACCGTCATTTGCATCATTTATGAGATGTTAATATATGAGCAACAACATCTTATTTGATGAATCTCATCAATTCATCTAAATCTCAGGCATTGTTGGTTAGTTAGGTGAAATAATTAGAACATACTGATAAGAAAATAAATAAATCTAAGAACAATCCACATTCAGATCAACCAAAGAATAAATCATCTTCCACAAATAAATCATCTAAGAAGGAGAAGTCTACTTGTTCATATTTCAAGAATCTTGGGCATGACAAACATTCTTGTTATCAGAAGGATGTTGATGAGTTGAAAAATCTTCTCAAAAAGAATTAGATTAATTTGAATTCTAGAATGCCTAATTCATCTTCTTCATCATCTTCAAAAAAATCTAATAATGGAAAAGGTCATGTTGGTTTTGTTATTATATCAATAAATAAGGGAACAACTCTTTGTGCTTTTTCAGGTCATGGATCAGGGAGATGGCTTCTAGATTCAGGGGCATCTCACCATATGGCATCTTTGTAGTCCATATTCTCTTATTTTGAGACTTGTACTATGTCTCCTATTTTGATGGAAAACAATGCATACATGAGTTTACTTTGGAAGGAGTCTATTGCTTTTAGGCCACTTCCAATGATATTTTATTTTGTACCTCATTTCATGAACAATCTTCTTTCCATATATCAAATTACACATGGTGGAGATAGGAGGACTGTGGAGTTCACTCCTAATTCATTTATCATTAGAGACTTGGAGAGTAGAGAGATTCTTGATATTGGGATGGTTGATAATTCATCTTGGTTGTACACCTTTGCATATTTTACTTATGATGATGCCCTTGTTCCTTTGGTTGTTGATCACATTTCTAGTGTAATCCATGACTCAGAGGAGACATTTGGCTTCTTGAACTTGGGATTTCTCACATCGTATCTTTCTCTTAAGCCAAGTTCATCTCATCTCCATATTTTGTTGCATTTGATGATGCTCATGTTAGCATGGTGTTGGCCTCTTGTGATTCAATGTACTAGGATATACATCATCTTCTAGCTACATCTACTTGGGATGCATACTTTCAAGACATTGGTGGTGTGTTTGTTGAGTCCCATAATTCATATTTGAGAGATACCATTGATTGCATGCATATTCTCTTTGATGGAGATGATCCTTCTTCAATTATTATGAGGGAATACTCTGACCCTCTTATCCATTCTCTACATGATCACTCTTTGCAGCTTGACATGAGTGTGGATACTTTTTAACAGCATTTGGAGGAGGCTTCTTTGTCTTTAGAGGGGGAATATTTGTCTTTGGAGTGTGTTCTACATCCATCTCTAGGAGATTTTGGATTAAAATCTTCAACTGTGTTGCCTAGAACGCATATGTGGAGTGTGTCAACTTACAGCATCGACATGGAGACACTTGAGTGTAGTTCAGAGACATCACATATCATTCTTATTTCAACATCTTCCTTTCAAGAATGGGAAGACATCTTGCATATCATCCTATTTTTTTCTTCCTAAGGGGAGGAATGTTTTTCAATGAGATTGGATCATCTTCAACATTCAATATCAAGCTTCTACCATTGCAAGAGACTCAATATTGAGGGAGGGTTACATGGTCTCTCTTTTTCTCTCTTATAGGGGGTCTTTTTCCTCATATGGGGTTTTTCCTCTCTCATGCATCATTGAGAGTATTTTTTATTTCATCTCTTTTTGGGAGAAGTTTTGTCCCACTGGGTTTCCTCCTTTTCTCCATTTGTGAGAGATTGCATTACATTTTTACATGGGTACCTAACATGGCCTTGTAGTCGATACCCATCTTTTCATCTCTGCATAATAATCAACTCCCTAAGTTGTACTTAAGGGGGGGTGTTGGTCTAAATAGGTTTTTTACTATCTAAGTCATATTTACATGATTCATTCCACTTAGGTATTAGGAGGGAATATTTCTAGTTAGTGTTAGTTGTCACTAGATCTTATCTTTTGAAATTTAATGCTTGTGTCCTAAGACGTTTAATATTTTTTGAGGTAGTTGTCTCATTATACAAGATTAAGACATATGTCAAGATCTTGTCTAATCCTATCTCACATTTTTCCTTTATGAGAAAGGCATCATTTGTACATCTTATATGATTTATTTTAGTTGAGTCGGTCCAATATATCATTGAAATCTTGAGTATTGCATATTGGCCATACCTTGCATCCATTATTGCAAATCCATGTTCTTGCTTTTCCATCTTATAGAAGGTTGGTTTTGGTTTTTTCAAGTGATCCTAGAGGCTTGAATCCTTGAGTGACTCTAACAACTATCAACTCCAACATGGTATCAAAGCACCAAATCTATGAATTATACAAATTTTGATATATCTATCCTTGAGGGGAAAATTGACTCATCATGGAGCAAAACAGGCATCATCATTGAGTCTAGAATGGTCAAAACCCCTAAGATTGCCTATCCAAACACTAAAATCAAAACAATTGAAAAAAAGAAAAAAATAGATGCTACAGATCTTGAGGAACAAAATGCATACTATCATATTGTATGGTCATATGGCATTGTACCAAGATCTTCCACTAATCCTATACTCACCTACTTCCCAATTAAAAGGGTATGTTTGCAATAAGAATTGTTTTTTAATATATTTATTCAATTTTTAAAAAAGGGAGGGGTTTTTAATTGGCTCTAGGGTATGCAACTATTGTGTATCCTCTTGCATGTCATGTGCTCATTGGGGCCCCATAATAATAATTGGAGGTGAAATTTTGAGCACCAATTGCCCTAAAAAATCCCAACCGGCCATTTTTTCGACATCAACTCTCTACTTTGCACTTTGAGACCCCCAAGAAGCAAATAATCTTCACTGGTGGAAAGAAATACAAATTATCGATATTTTATCTCAACCTCCAGTAATGTGAGAATCCAATAAAATGATATACCAAAGATAACATGGAATATTTTGAAGGTGCGAAAAACTCAACAAACCAATCATGATACCGACAAAAAAAAATTGACGCAGCATATTCTATCAACTTTGGTATATATCAATAGTGTTTTGGTGATAAAGGAATATTCTAACATAGGGGTAGTATATTTTGTTGTTGAGGTCATGCTAACATCAATGCATATACCCACCTTGGCCCCTTTCAAGCCCTAATTTTCCATAAGGGAGCTATTTTTTATTTTGATCATAATTTGGACAATGTAAAATTTGGGAAAACAAGATATTGTCAGAAAATTGGTTCCATGTGTTTTCCAATGGTGCAAGTCTCATCATCATCTTTTTCTACTAGTATAACATATCACCTAGTGAATTCAAAACATATTTTTGGCTTCCAAGCTCACAATCTTTTGCTTGTATCTCTAATTTTTATTATTCTTATAGCATTCAAAAGGTATTTTATAACTCTTTAGACCTATTCATGCACTTTTTCCAAAATATATTCCAATTACTTTTTATTCATTTTTTTGTGATTTCATATTTTGGTTACTTCAACATCTTGGTACCTAGAAATGATTTTTTTACATGAGATGAATTCATTTGATCTACTTTACGTGAATTGAGATTAGTGGTCTTTGATTTAATAATTTGAGGAGGTATCATGGGCTTTTCTTTTCATCCTTATATGGTCATCTTAGAAATGGATAATTATGAGTCTTGGTGAAATGGAATCTTGGCATATCTTAGGTGGTTTAATGTTTTCCTTATCTTTATGGACTCGTAATTGAACCAAAAATTCCCAAAAGTAGATCATCTTTGGGTAATATTGTTGGCCATGTTGTAGGAGTGATTTGTTCTATTGTTGATCATCATATTATGTGTATTGTATTGGATATTGATTTTCCCCACCCACTTTGGACCAAACTTTGGGAGATCCATGGATACCCTCATACCTCTCCATTCCCAAAGGACCTTGTTGTAGATTGTCTCATTCCCCTTGATATTGTATATTGTATACTTTTATGATGATACTTTAGAGGAGCTTGAGTATATCATATGTTTGGAATTTTCTAATGGTTCAAATAATTCTTCATGTTCCCCCTCTTTATATCAAGACTCAATATCCATCTTTTGTTGTTCCTAATCAGCTTTTTATCACCGCATTCATGACCCCTATTGATTCAGTGTAGCAAAAAATTGATCATATTCCAAACATAGCTACTTGGGATTCATATCTTGCAAATATACCATCCTTGTTTGTGGAGTCACATATTGCAAATTTTGAGGATTATTTTGAGGATATTCAATCTCCTCTTTCATGGCAACCACATCATCATTGTTGATCCATATTCATTATCTTTGGATCTTGTTCTATATTATTCTTCACTTGATTTTGAATTGACATCATCTCTTTCCACCATGTGGAAATTCTAAAATTTTAGAAGGAACGCATCATTTGGATTTGGATTCCCTATTCATCCATTTATGGGAATGGCTTCTCCAATCACCAATGGATATATTTCATCATTGGTACAACAACTACTTCTTTATGGGGGGATTCATATTCTCATCTTATCTCTCCTATTATGGATCATTCATTGTATTTGTATGATAGAATTATTTCTTGGGGAGGCCATATCAAGTCCTCCTTCTATCCTTTTATAGTTCAAATTTATTTCATTTTCTGTATTTTGGGGAGGATTCTTTCCCCATGTGGTTTTCTCCATTTCTCTTATTATGAGAGATTTATTTATTTGTAAATGGACCTACCTCAATAGGTCATACAGTTGGGATCCATTCACGCATCCATCATTGCATTCATCATTAGGTTTTTAGCTTCTCTCTAATTTGATCTTAAGGGGGATTGTTGGAGTAAATAAGAAAATCACCTAGAAATTAATTATTAGGCCCCTTTTACTTTATGCACTTAAGCTAAACCTAGGAAATTATTTTTTATTATTAGATTGTGTTTTTTTCTATATTTAGTTCATCTTGTCTCATAGCATAGGATGAGCACACTTGACATAATCTAACTTAATCATTGCCTAGGGCTTCATCCATTTTTTATTTTCTTTTTTATAAGCACTCATTTTACATTGTAATTAACCAATCCAATTTTATTATTTAGAGTAATCAATACATAAGACACCATACTTTCTTGGATCAATCCCTTCTCAAGTTTGCATAGAACAATCATTCTTCTTATCTCGATGTGATAGATGTTTTGGTTACAAGTGATTTCTTAGAGATGTGGAGTTCACTATCAACTCCAACACCAACCATGCCTCATCTAAATCCCTAAAAATTGGGATGGATCAACTTTTACAACACCCACGGTATACAACTTACTCTCTAATGAAATTTTTCATGTTTTATTCATTATTTACAAGAATAAATATTTTTTGATGTATAGCCAATGGATATTTTTAAAATACTCCTTGGGCATCTTACAGTATTGGTATAGGTTTGTGTATAGTCTCAATCCTCACAACATAGATGTGATAGTGGGAAATAAGAGATAAAATTCATAAAGTGAATACATGATCCACGCCTACCATACCAACTCCAAAGAAGGTTATGTCGTATAGCTATACATACTTATATTTTTGAATCTAACCTCCAACTAAAAAATAAATTGTTGTTGAAATATAGAATGAATTCTAGAAAACATGTTTACAAAGAAATATTGTATGCATGTATACAAAGTAGTTAGAAATATTCATCTTTTATAGAAATCCAAATTGTTCGTTGAGAATTAGGTATAGTTCAAGGTTTTGTACCTACTTACTAGACTCAATGCAATTGGGACTATTACTTCATAAGGAGGGTGAATAATACAAAAAGATTCATCTAGTGATACCTATGATAATGTTCAACCATTTGCATGTCTATTGGGAATTTTTGGTGCACTTCAAGGGTTTTAAGTATACTAGTTCACCTTCTATATATTAAGAAGAATACAAAGAACATCCCACACTCATCATCAAGTATTGCACATATTCTAGTAGTGGAACAAAGCACTTTGCATAGAGTCAAACATAATTGTGGTAATAATATTATATCTAAACATTCTATGGTTTTTATCATGGATTTAGCAAGTCCTAGTATACCTCCAAGATAAACCATAACATCCAATTATCACTGCAATGCATCATGTTGTTTTAAGTGTCAATCTACAAGGCTCAAATAGTATAGTTTATGTGGTAGCCAAGGTGGCACTATTGAAGCTCACATTATGCTAAGAAATTTTCTATCTCATCAAGGACCTAACAAAAATGGTTACACTCTACAACCATTATGGTATGACAATACAAACATAGGAAACAATTTCATTTTTATAGGGATGGTTCAGCTTACTATTGTATTATGGCCTTCACGACATGAATATTGGATTAAAACTTGTTAATTAATTAATCATTAATTAATTATTAGGTCCATTATTATTTTATTCACTTAAGCTAAACTTAGGACTTATTTTTCATTATTATATTGGGCTATTTATAGGTCAAGTTATCTCATTGCATGAGATTAGGACACTTGTCACAATCTAATCAAATCCTCATCTAAGAATTTCTTTTTGATTTTATAAGCATTCATTATTGTACTTTGTAATTATTCACATGTATTCACATTCATTATTCAATATAGAAAGTATATCATATGCTTGTGTGGATCAATTCTCTTCTCAACGTTGCATAAGCAAAACCATTTTTTTGTTCTCTCATTTGTGATAGGCATTTGGTTGTAGATGATTTTTGGGAGTTGTGGAGTTTACTATCCACTCCATGCTACAAAGCACCTTTGTAATATTATGCCTCCATTTGGGAAATTCTGAAGATTAATCAAAATTTTGGTATTTGTATCTTGTAATGAGATCATTTGAGTCATTTTTCACATATATAGGTCCTTGGGAAGTTATTATATCATAATTTGAAAAAAAATCTTCAAAAAAAGGTGTAAATTTGCAAATTTGTAAAAGTTGCAAAATGCAACAATTGGAAGGTGAAAGGTCGTTTTTGTGGTGGATCATTGGTACGTAGTTAAAAACTGTTGGAATTCAATGATTTTTGATTTAAAGCCTTTAAAAAGGCCTTGTAGACACCTTTTAACTCGTGGATGATTGAAATGTGAAGATTGAATAAAATAAATGTATGTTTTTAAGCATTTTCTTAAGAAATTTTGTGTTTCTAGGCTCTATATGGCTTTGTAGGGGCTGAAAAGCATGATTAAATGGTTGTGAATGGTAATATGCCCAATCACCTCCCAAACTCAATTTGTTTCATGTGAATTGGTTTTGTTTTGAGCAAGATATTTGTAATTTTCTTAAAACTGTGGAAAACCCTTATTAGGGTAAACAAAGTTATAGAAAATTGTGTTTCTCCTTAATAAAATGGTGGCATCCTCTGATTTTTGGTGAGACTAGTCTTCTATGAATGTTCTTTCATGTTTCAGTGGATTTAGGGAAAAATAATAAAGTTAAGATGTGAAGAAATGAAGTTTCTTGACTGAACACTGTGTACAGTCTGTAACATGGTAGATGAGGAGTACATAGTCTAGGGTTTGATAAAATTCTCATGGAAATGAACATTTAATGGTTATTTAAGCTTATTTAGGTCCAATAAAAGGTGTTTGATGGGATGGTTAAGAATATTTGCAACTAGAGTTATTAGAATCAATAAACCCTTGGGTGAATAAAGCCTAATTAGGCCTATTTGTACGTGGACAGTCTGATTTTGTATAAGATTCCTCAAAACAACTTATGATAATATTTTGATATGCGATATAACTCTCACATGGGTGTCTAAAACAAAAATTACATTCTGGAAGGGAGGTATGTTTGCAAGAGACACTACAAATGTTTTATGGTGTTGTCATTGATGGAAACCCTAGTCAGTTAGTTGATCTGCGCGTCATCATTTGGTCATACCAGCAGACAGATCAAAGACAGTCAAGTTAGAACAAAGCATCTGGAAGTTTTGTGTTCTTCGATTCACATGAAATTTTTTGTTAGTATTTTGAGTTGTGGATCTCAAGGAAGATTTTTTGGTGTATTATCTATGTTATTTTTGAATCTTAGTGCCTCATATCAATTTGTGTGCAAGTTAGAAGATCCAATTGGTTAATTTTTTGTTCATCAGTGCATGAAGGCTGACTAAGTAAATATAGTGTGTTGTGGATATTCGAGGAGTAATTATTTAAGTTTTTTTGTGTTTGAACATTTTGATTTGGGTCCTAACTATGTTGTGGCCGACTTTGGTGGATGTGCATTGAATATTATTCATGATTTGAGCCGACAGTTTGTAAATATTTTTATGTTTTGTTGAAGCCGACATGTTGTGATTAAATCTTTAATCGCAGAGATATATAAGTGATCGATTATATCATTTGTATGTATATTCAATGTATGTTGATGTAAGTTTTGAATATCAAAAGGATTGAAGAGCGATTATGCATAGTTTCACTTGTGTAGAAAAGGATTTTGTGAAGCGAATTGAAGTAGAACTGAGCAGAAGTGAAAAATTAGATAGAAGGTCAAAAAATTGATTGATGAGCCTAACCGGAACTATAATTAGGCATATGTAGATGTTACTATCTCAGTTCAACTATTTGGATGTAATCTAAACCCTTTGTAAGGAAGTGAGCCTTTCTATATTGAGCAATGAGCTCTAGGCAGTGTGCCTGAATGCAAGTGCATTCCCATTTTGTAAACTTTCCTTGAGTATACTCAGACAATATTGTGGATTAACCTCCACCATGGTTTTTCCCCTAACAATGTTTCCACGTAAAAATACTTGTGTTATGGTGTTGTGGTTATTTGTCTTATGTTCATGCATCTTTATTTTGGTTGAATGTTATCAATACTTCAAGGATCAGATCAATAAAGTTAAAAACTGTAGAACACTGATTCACCCACCCCTCTCAGTGTTCCTTAATTTCAAAAATTGGTATCAGAGCTTAGTTCCTCGAAAGAAGTTTAACAACTCGGGGAAGATCTTGGAAAGTGTTTCAATGGATTCAAGTAGTCTTCAACAACAGATTTTGGTGGCCCTAGATGATCTTGATCATTCAAAATCAGAAGTCCGTGAATTGTAAGAAAATCTCTTGAATGCTGAAAAATTCATTGAGTCATTGAAAGACAAAATCAATAAGTCCAGGGAGAAGAGAAGGGAACTCTGTGATAAGTTCAAGTAGGAAGACAATAAATGCATTGTAGATGAAAAACTGAGTCAAACCCTAAAGGAAAAGACAGAAGAATGTGAAAATATTACCAGAGATAATGTTGTCTTGAAGCATGAGATGGAATCTATTATGATGAGGATGACTAAGGAGATTGAAGATAGAAAGAAGAATGAAGAGAAGCTTTCCCAATCCTTGAAAGAGAAATTTGAAGAATGCAGTCAAATTACCGATGGATTCAATCAGTTGGAGCTTGAATTAGAACAATCCATACATAATGAAGAAGAGCTTGAAAAGCAGATTGATGATCTCAGAGATGAACTTGCTACTACAAATGAATTCAAGGAGAAGTTCAATATTAGCTCAACCAAGCTTGATGAACTGATTAAAAGTTAGAGGACTGAAGGTGACAAGTGAGATCTTGGATATGAGGAAGGAGAAAGTTCAATATTTGGAAAAAGGATTCTAGACAAAGGAATTATGGACCAAGGAGATTTAGGCAAAGGAATCAGATGAAGAAATCTAGAAGGTATCCGGTAAGAAAAACTAATGCTCAAAGATTCAATGGTCATTGTTTTGTTTGCTATAAATTTGGGCATATGGCGGCACAATGTAGGAGTACAATGAATCCAAGTGGTCCATCATTCTCAGATCAGTGTTTTAATTGTAATAAGTATGGTCATAAGTCAAATGAATGCAGAAATATGATGAACAACTTTTATAGAGATGTCATATGTTATACATGCAATAGACTTGGCCATATTGCTAACCAGTGCAAATTAAGAGAAAATCAATGGAACAACTGGTCTGAACAAAGAAATGTGGTGTGCTACAATTGTAACAAACATGGTCATTTTGCTAGATTTTGTAGAAGAGGTCTGGTAAATCAAAGAAACATGCAGAAGGATGAAAAGGGGAAAAGAAAAGTCTCTACAGATGAGATCAGGAAGCAAATGAAGAAGATATGGTTGAAAAAGAGTCCATTTTTTGTAGGAAATGAGCCAGCACCAAAACCTACTTTTGGTAATTCCTCCAGGAATTAGTTTTAGGCCTTTGGCCTAGGGGGAGCTATCAAGAAAATCCTTTAAACCCCTATCGGTAATTGACACTGGGATGTGGATGAGTGCAGTGATTGCATTGATGATCTATAGATGTTATTGAAACAGTTGGAGAGTGTATTATGCAGAGTTGAACGTCTGCAGAAGAGTTATCTTTCACAGTGTATAGAAACAAGGTATTTGGATGAGTTAGGGTAAAAGCATTTATTACGACAAAAAGGTTAGGTGTGGGAATGATAAAAGTTCATTTTTATCTTTCATTTGTCACTTTTCATTTTGAGGAAAAAAAGTTTAGAGAGATCTGAAGAGGACTTTGGAAAAATTTGGCGAAGATTCAAGTGTGAAGGAAATTTAGTGATCAAACCCTATTCCGGCGAAAAGGTATTTATCGGGAGAACTTGTGAATTTGAGAAAATGGCTACTCCATTGGTAGTTGATGTCAAGGATAGACCCCATCTGAAATTCAAGTGCTATCCATTCAAGTTTGTTGAGACCGATCCCTTAGATGCATTTTCGTCTATTTCGAATTATGTCTTGCATATTGAAGACATTAGGGCATACATTCATGCAAATATTGAGGAGTTAAGGAGGTCGCAATTGTTGAATTTGTATTCCAATCATATAGTTGGAGAGGATTTATGTATTAAGCTCAAATTCAAAGCCCTAGAAGAGAAGAAATTCATTGAGATTGTGAAATTCCCCATGTTTGATGAAAGCGAATGGGTCTGGTATATTTTGAGCCAAGTTCATGTTGAATTTATGTGGTTGAGTCAACCTTTTAAGATTACAAAATAAGCCATAAGCACTATTACTGGTTTAAGTTCCTCCAGTGGTTTGCCAAACCTGAAGTCCGTGAAGAATCAGATAGTTACTGATGCAACCGGTTCAATATTTGATAAAAGAGCTATGACAATTGATGATATTATTGATGTGGATGTGATATTTTCCTCTATGGTCATTGGTTACAAGATTTATCACTCTAGTCGGGATAATTTAGTATCTGGTACAGATATTTATACAGCATATCAAATGGTGAAGGAGAATGCAGAGTATGACCTGTGTGAGTTACTTCAAAGTCAACTCATGGATAATCTTGGTAAGATTAAGAAAGATAAGAAGAATACCTTTAAGTATGGAAATTTATTGTTGTGTTTATTCTTTTATTTCATGAATGAAGTTCTGTGAGTTGGGAAAGTGCATTGGAAAAGAGGTAATAAGCCTGTATTTGTTCAAATTAGAGACATGTTATACACCATTGGTGATATTCAAGCTAGGAAAACTGCAATCTGTGGATATTTCAAGAACTTTTAGAATGTAATGCAAGAAAGGGAAAGAATTCCTACTTCTATTGTGGAGAAGTATAAGGACACAATTTGTTTTATGGTGGATATTGATCAATGCTTGATGGAAGCCATAGATACTAGAACAGTCTAGATTATGCCAATGGGATATGAAGTTGAGGAGAACATATTGGAGCTATATGCACAACATTTATTAAGTAAGATTCTAGATCCATCTGAAGAGAGGTTTGGAACATATGCAAAGAGGAATATGCAAGTCCATGAGTAGTTGAAGAAACCAATGATAGTCTAGAGAGTAAGGAAGGAAGTTGAATCCTTTGTTGAGCGCATGGGTATATCTGCAGAAGCTGTGAGAGAAGCTAGAAGGAAGAGAGAAGAAGCTGAAAAAGAGCCTGCTAAAACTGAATCTACTAGACCGTCAACATCTTCTACCTGAACTAAATCCAAAAGGAGCTTTGCACCCCTATATGGTACTACAAAGAATACAAGTCATGTAAAATCTCAAGTCAAGGCATCTAGTAAGAGGAAGAAGGATAAGAGCACAAGAGTTTATGCAGTTGTTTCAGAAGATGAAGAGATAGAATCTGATGAAGAAGTGAGAGAAATAAAGCATATGGGCACCCAGGAAACATCAGTCACTAAGGACAAGCCCTCCGATGAAGAAGAGAAAGCAAAGAAGAAAGTGAAAACTAACAAACTAGGTATGTTTGTAAAGGAAGTTGAGAGAGGTATAATCAAGGATGGTAATCTTAAGCCACTATGTGAATGGTATGAAACTTTTGATAGTTTGGTCAAAGAGTTCTTGAGGAGGCTACAATAAAGTATTTGAACAATTTCAACATGACTCTCGTTGAAATAATGTCTCAATTACCTAAAGAACTGTATGAAATTCTAGAAATGAGGAGAGTTAGTGCCAAAATTGAAGAAGAGCAAATGAGAGAGCAAATCCTTGCAAACTTATGTCTAGTAATGTCTATTAAGGATATGAAGTCAATCCTAAATGAAGCTAATAAGGTTCTCAAGAGCAAAACAAGAGTAAACAAGCTTATGATTGGTAGGACTAAAGAGGTAACAAAAGAAACTGAAAGAATTTTAAAAGAAGTCTTGTTAAAGAACATAATCAATGTTATCTCTGAAGAAGTACATGATGAAGGTATTGCATCTAGTTCGGTGGATGAAGAGGTAAATGAAGAAGTTATAGTTGAGGACAATTAGATTCCTCCTTATGTGCATGATACAAAAGTGCCTATGGAGACTGAAGCCCCTAAAGTTGTGTCGGTTGAAGAAAAAGAGATGTCAAGTGAAGAAGTTGAAGTTCCTAAACACAAGCAAAAATTTGTAGCTAAAGAAATAGTAGTTGAAGGAAAGAAGTTTGAAATATAGGAAGTTCCAGTGTAAGCAAGAGACATTGCAGAGGTAATGAAGGAATTTTTGGAAGTGCAGCAGGAAGAGTTTGACCTTGAATTGGGTGAAGGTCCTATTAATTTGTCTACCTTGTCTCTGATTCAGAAATTGAAAGTTGCATCATTTGCGTAGCCGAAGGCTAGAGAAGAATTATTGAAGTCTCACATTGAGGATAGTGAGTCATTGAGTCTTTCATCTAGTGTTATGTAGATAATCATGCCTACTCATGTTAAGGATCCATCTAGTTCTCCCTCTGATGAGCTGAAGAAGATTATTAATTCTATAAGTACTCATTTTGAGTCCCTTGAGAAGTCAGTCATGGTTAAGGTTCAAAAGGAGTTTGATGCTAAAAGGTTTAGTAGGTTGAAGGGAATGATAGCTAATGATAAATCTATGTTAGCTACCTGTGTGAATAATATTCAAAGTGCTCTATCTAAAGGTGGAAAGATCTATAAGTCATGTTTATCTTTGTCAAAATTTACTGAGGATAATGAGAAGAAGATTAAGGATCATGAGAAACAATTAACTGCTATTTCTAATGCTTTCGATCCTTTGACTATTTCTATTGGAGAGCAAGAAGGTCAGGTTATATCTCTACTTGAAAAGATAAAGAGTTTGAAGCATGATAATAATAGAATTGTGGAAAAATATTGTGAGCTTAGAGGCCTAATTTGTTCGAAGATGGAAACATTGTTGAGTGCATTGAAGGAAGCACAAGATATTATGGCAATCAGTGATCCAGTGAATCTTGAATCTGCAGAGATGCAATTTTATTTATTTTGTGGTCATATGATGATTTTGGAGAGTCTCAAGAAGGGTTGGGACACAATTTTGAGCTTATTGAAGACCAATTTTGTAGATATTTTCAATTTTTTGTAAGTTGTAGAAGCAAGTTTGTACATATGCAATTTGAATTTTTTGTTTGATTTTTAGTATGCGGATTCCCCATCTTTGCCATTGATGTCAAAGGGGGAGAGTAATACAGTGAAAAATGTATATTCATCTAAGGAGGAGTTGTAGTTATGAGCTGTGATTGGAGATATTTTTGAATTTTTGGAGTTGGCAGTGTAATTCATCTTGGTACTAATCTGACACTTAGTCATTTTTCACTAAGTGTTGCCATCAATTCCAAAGGGGGAGATTTTTGGCAAGAGACACTGCAAATTTTTTCTAGTGTTTTCATTGATAGAAACCCTAGTCATTTAGTCAATCCGCACATCATCATTTGGTCATACCGGCAGACAGATCAAAGACGATCAAATTAGAACAAAGCATCTGGTAGTTTTGTGTTCTTCAATTCACATGAAATTTTCTATTAGTATTTTGAGTTGTGGATCTCAGGGAATATTTTTTGGTGTATTATCTATGTTATATGTGAATCTTACTGCCTTGTATCAATTTGTGTGCAAGTTAGAAGATCCGGTTGGTTAATTTTTTGTCCATTAGTGCATGAAGGTTGACTAAGTCAATATAGTGTGTTGTGGATATTCGAGGAGTAATTATTTAAGTGTTTTTATGTTCAAACATTTTTATTTGGGTCTTAACTATGTTGTGGTCGACTTTGGTGGATGCGCATTGAATATTATTCATGATTTGAGCTGACAGTTTGTAAATATTTTTATGTTTTGTTGAAGTCGACATGTTGCGATTAAATCTTTAGTCACAGATATATATAAGTGATCAATTATATCATTTGTATGGATGTTCGATGTATGTTGATGTAAGTTGTGAATATTAGAAGGATTGAAGAGAAATTATGCACAGTTTCACTTGTGTAGAAGAGGATTTTGTGAAGTGAATTGAAGCAGAACAGAGTAGAAGTGCAGAATCAGACAGAAGGTCCAGAAATTGATTAATGAGCATAATCAAAACTATAATCAGGCATATATAGATGTTACTATCTCAGTTCAACTCCTTTGGATGTATTCCAAACCCTTTGTAAGGTAGTGAGCCTTTCTATATTGATCTGTGAGCTCTAGGCAATGTGCCTGAATGCAAGTGCATTCCCATTTTGTAAACTTTCCTTTTCAGTATACTCAGACAATATTGTGGATTGACTTCCACCATGGTTTTTCCCCTAACAGGGTTTCCACGTAAAAAATTCTTGTGTTATGGTGTTGTGGTTATTTGTTTTATGTTCATGCATCTATATTTTGGTTGAATGTTATCAGTACTTTAAGGATCATATCAATAAAGTTAAAAATTGTAGAACTCTAATTCACCCCCCCTTCTCAGTGTTCCTTGATTCCAAGAAGGTCTGTATTAGAAGATAACTTTGACAGTCCTTATTGGCATGGCTACTAGGAATTTTAATAGCCAAATAGAGGAATGGTGAACATATGAAGAGGCACTCTTGGTGAATGTTTATTTTGTTTGAATTCAAGCTTCTAAGGAGACCTAATAAACCATGTTTGGTCAATAGGATTGGAATTTCAAATTTGAGCTCGTGTATGGGTCATGGTTTGGTGAAGATCCTTGGTGAACTTTTGTAAAGGTACAAGTCCAGTATTGAGGAAGCCTTAGTTGGCTTTAATAAGTTATTTTTATATCACTTAAAGGTGTTTTGAAGGTTTGATAAATAATTTGAACTCTGAATTGTGTTTTGGTGTATTGAATCAAGTGTTTTGTGAAAGGAAAAATGTAATTGTGATGAGTAATCAGGCTGAGATGTTTTGAGTTTAGAAAAATGAAATTGGGATAAGTTTCTTTCTTCCTCTGTATTGCATCACTCCAACATAGTATCAGAGCTCTAGATCTATGACTTTTTATCCAAATTATGAGAGATTCAACCTTGAGATAAAATTTGACTCATCTTGGAGAAAAACAAGCATCACCGTTGAGTCCAAAATAATCAAAAAACTAAGGAATTCCTATTGAATCGCTCAAATCCAAGCAATTGCAAAAAAAGGAAAAAAAATTAAGGGTTGCACATATCCCAAAATATGTGTAGTCGGACAAATCCATACAGTTGTGCCATAGGTATACACAGGCCATACAGTTGTTTCAAAATTTCTCCAAAAAAATTAAAAATTATCACAATCAAAAAAAATAAAGGGCACAATTTTTTCTATGCACAAGGTACTATTTGTACACTATATTTTGGCCCACCATGCAAGGCAATGTCAAATCAACCCTCATTGGCACACATTTTAGATGGCCAATGGTCCACATCTCCCTATCAACATTGTCAACCAGGAACAAGTGGAATATTTCATTGAAATTCCCTATCGATTTCACATTATTCAATCATCAAAACAAGCGACATAATATTCTATCCATACCAACATCTAGCAGAGAATATATCAACAATGCACAGGAATATTTCGTTCATCATATTTTTCACAAGGGCCATTTTTTTCAAGTGACTGGGAATATTCCTATAATATGTTGTTGACAACATGCTAATGTCATTAGTACAGATGGCCATATGGCCCCTTCCCCCCTCCCCACCCCCCCGCAAGCTCTAACTTTCCCTAAAGGATTTTTTTTGCATAACTTGGCCATACAATGTCAAAATTGGAAAAATGAGATATTATCGAAAAGCTAGTTCTGAGCACTTTCCAGTGGTATAGGTCTCATCATCACATTTTTCTGCTAGTTTATTCTATTCTCAGTCAAATTCATATCTTCACTTTTTCTTATGAGCTCATAACTTTTTTCCTATATCTTCTATTTTCATGATTATAAGGGCATTGGAAAGGTATTTCAGAGCTCTTTAGATCCATTCATGCACCTTTTTTCCACAAATTTCCCAAAAAAAAAATTATTTGATTTTTTTGTGATTTCACACTTTTGTTAATTACTTGGATTCATTGTCACTTGGAAAGGATATGTTTGCATGAGATGACTTCATTTGATCTACTTTACATGCATTAAGGTTATTAGTCTCTATTTTTTTTTATTTTAGGGAGTATCATAGTTTTTTTTGTTTATCATAATGTGGTCATCCTAGAAAAGGATAACTATGAGTCTTGGAAAAATGGCATCCTGACACATCTTAGGTGGCTTGATCTTTCTCCTTATCTTTATGAATGCATACCTACACCAGACACACCAAAGATTTATTCAACATGGGGTATTTGTTATGATCCTAATATGATATATTCCTAAGTATATATTATATATCATACTAGGATCATAACATAAATAAAATATTAGGGGTAGCACTTTGTAACTTACTATTAGAAATAAAATAAATACTCTAATTTAGTGGTCAGAGTTTAATCAAATTTCTCATTAATTTTCTCTATAGGCAGCAATTTTTGGAACTTTTATAATAAAAAATATATTTTTGGAAAGATTATCAAAAATTGGGTAGGGTTAGTTCTTTGAAATTTATTTCTAGATATAAAATATATTCCTTAATCTAGTGATCTAAGTTTGGTCCAAACTAAAACATCAAATTCTCTTTCACACCAAATACTTTCATACCTTAATACATCTTGAATAATTAAAGCCATGTCATCTTTAGGATTAGAGAACCTTTCTACACATACGAAATCTAAGGACCCATTTTATTTTCCACCACCTAAAATTGAGAAAATAATTCCACAAGGACATGAAACAACGATACATTTCATTAAAGATAAATTGTTTGACCCATTTGTAAAATCCTTAAATAAGGGTTTAGATAGTTTTACGAAGGAATTTTTATCAGAATTAAAATCCAAAAAAAACCACCAAGGTGGGTACAACCCTATAAACCAAATAAGGGATAGGAGAACCTTTTTGAGGTCAACAATTATACCTACCAAGAATAAACATTCATATATTGGATGGTAGAAATGTAATTTCATGGATAAGCCTCATAGAAAATAATTTAAACTTCACAATATACCAAATAATATCATAGTTGACATAGATTTACAATATTTAGAATTTGGACCTCACCAATGGTACCAATGGAAGATGAGTGATAGATAAGGAAAATTGTTCAATTGAAAAGAATTTAGTAAATAATTAGCAACCTTTTATGAGCAACCATGCAATGAAAACTATTTTACCCAACTAAAAAATTTAAAATAATTAAGGTCTTTATTTGAATATAATATTGAGCATTTCAAATTGGCACTTAGAGCTCCCAAGGTGACACCTTACCAAAGGCTACAATTTTACATCGATGGACTTAAGGACCAAATACAACATGATTTTTTTTTGTTGGAACCTTGTATAGTTAGTAAAGTTATGCAACAAGAATTGCATATTGATAAACAAAATTTAAGGAAGCTAAGGTAGTGGAACAACTTCCTACACTAATATTGAGAGGAGGGTTATGCAAAAACTTTTTAGATTTGAATAGTTACATAAACTTAAACAAAAATAATATTCATACCACAATACAGTGATTTACCTGGGGGAAAACCCTTTCAAGAGAAAACCCCACACTCCAAAAGTCATCCAATATATTATTCAACAATCAAAAAGATTAAAATATACTTGTAGAGAAATATTTCTCACAAGAGTATCACCAACCAGATATTTAGAGGCAACTCAACAACTATTAGACTCTTACACCCAACCTTCATCTCATGCACCTAATATATAAGAGATACAATACATGAAATTGTCAAATGATATTACAAAACCATGAGATAAAACCACCTAAAAAGTGGCACCCATCCTTATATCTAATAAAAAATGCCTATGATGTGTCTAAGCACACACCACCACATGTAACTCCCCCTTTACAACTCATTTATGTGTCCAACACATTTTTACATCTCCCATTTTAGGACACCCAACTTCCAGAGGCCATAACTTTTGATCTAGGTGTCCAATTGATGAATCGTTTGAACCATTGAAAACCTTGTCAAGTTCTCTATCAATCTATAACCTGCTACATTAGTTAAGACCACTTTTAGGCCCAAAAAATTCCTCTAATTCCTTCAAAATGGACTTTGAAACTTTGAAAAATGAAAACTTTAATATATTCAAATCTAGACATGAACTTGTGACGAAACTTTACAAGTATGCTTATTTAGCCAAACCGAAGATTTGGAGAAAATTTTACATCAATGTATTCTCAAATGTAAACTCAATATAAATAGTAACCTCATGTAATTGCAAGGTTGAGACACTATTTTCCTAACATTCTCTCACTTTTCAAACACCTTACAAGAGAAAAGGGAGTATCAACACTATAATTTAATCGCTAGGATCCATGAGGCCCGTAGACTCCGAACACCATCTAAACTTCTTTGTGCTCACAATATTAGTTAAGGAATCTACAACATTCATCAAAATATCTACCTTAATCAGCTTCACCCTGTCATTCTCAACCATATCTCTAGCAAAATGATATTGTACATCAGTGTGCTTAGTTATGGCATGACATTTTGGGTTATTAGCTAAATAGATCGCACTTTGATTGTCACAATAAATTTTCAGTATACCCTGTTTAATTTTAATATTTGAACACAACCTCGTAATCCAAATGGCTTCTTCACAAGAATGTGTAGCTGCCATATACTCAACTTCAGTAGTGGACAAAGAAACCACGGCCTATTTCTTACTCATCCAACTGATTGCTCCACCAAATAAAGTAAACACATAAGCACTGGTGGATCTTTTGCTATCAGCATCACCTGCCAAGTCTGAATCCATAAAACCATGAATATCAAGGGAATGTCCATCTCATACTATATTACCATGATAACATAAGGAATACTCTGAGATACCTCACAAATATCTAAAGACTCTTTTATTTGCATCCCATTGACTTCTACCAGGATTAGAAATATATCTAGAAAGAACTCCTAATGCTTGGAAAATTTTTATACTAGTGTAGACCATAGCATACATCAAAATTCCAACTGCACTCTAGTAAGGCACTTTGATCATGTCTTCCATATCCAATAGGGATGTTGGACAATTTGAAGTAGATAACTTTGTTCCAATTGTAAAAGGAACACACAATGGTCTATAATCATGCATGTTAAACCTTTATAAAACTAAATTGACATACTTTCTTGGGCCAATCCATAGCTTTCTATTCACTCTATCTCTTCTAATGTCCATCCCAAGAATGTTTTTAGTTACGCCAAGATCTTTCATTTCAAATGTATTTGCAATTTGAGACTTTATTTTTAAAATCATTGATTTCCCTTTACCAATAAATAATATATCATCAACATATAATGCAATAAACAGGAAATGATAACCATCAATTTTATAATAAACATAGTGATCTGATTTAGAATGCTCAAATCTCAAACTCAACACATATATATCAAATTTTTGGTACCATATCCTAGGACTCTATTTGAGTCCATAAAAATATTTCTTCAATTTACAAACCAAATTAATTTACCTTTCACCATGTACTTCTTTCGTGGTCATGCAAATATCCTCCTCCAAATCACCATGAAGGAAAGTCATTTTTACATCCATTTGTTCAACCTCTAGATCATAAGTAGAAGTAATAGAAAGCAAGAATCTTTAAATGGATTTTATTTCTACAACAGGAGAAAATATTTCACCATAATCAACACTTGAACAACCTGAGAGTAACCCTTCGCAGCCAACCATGCTTTGTACTTATTAATACCTCCATCTAGGCCCATCTTTTTATTAAACACCCATTTTAAACCAACATATTTTTGTCCTTTAAGAAATTATACAAGATCCCATGTATCATTATTTTTTAAAGCTTCCATTTCTTCATCCATATACTTAATCTTCTAGTATTTTGCATCATTCATACCTAATGCCTCTTCTACAAATCTAGGTTCATCAATTTTAGTATTCAAAGCAAAAAATACCTCCAATCATTAGGTCAATACCTTTCAGGTGGTTTTTTATGCCTTGTAGACCTTAAGAAAAGTTGAGTTGGAGGTTCTTCCTCCTCTTCTAAAGATTCAAAGCTAGATGGGATATCCTCAACTTCTTGTCTATCTAGGGGCCTCGATTCAACTTTCTCAAGTGTAGAAGGAAGTTTAATCGCATCTTCTTGTTTGTTTTGATCTAGTTGTAATGTAATAGAAGAGGACTTAGTTTCTCTAAAAAAAACACTTCTACTATATATTACCTTCTATGTTATAGGATCCCAAAGCTTGTATCCTTTCACACCATAGCTATATCTGATGAAGATGCATTTCAAAACCTTGTTCTCCAACTTTGTTCTCTTCTCCTTTAGCACATGTGCATATGCCTCATAACCAAAAAATATAAGATGTCTCATTGAAGGCTTATGACTCGACCATGCCTCTATAGGCATCTTATCAACAAGAGCTAATGTAGGAGACCTATTAATCAAGTAACAAGTAGTGGCAATAGCTTCAACCCGAAACCTTTGTTCTAGACCAGCACCACTCAACATACTCATAGCCTTCACCATCGGTATCATGTTCATTCTTTTTGTAACTCCATTCTACTATATAGAATATGGAGTTTTATTTTGTCTTAGAAAGTTACAATCTTTATAAAATCTATCAAAATAATTAGAGAAAAATTCACTGCCATTATCAGTCCTCAAACATTTTATTTTCTTTCCAACTTGTAACTCAACCATTGCTTTAAATTCTTTAAATCAACTAAAAGCTTCATATTTACTCTATAGAAAATATGCATATGTCCTTCTACTATATAATCATCAATAAATGAAACATAATATGTGGATTTTACAATCGAAGGACCATCTATAGGACCAAACACATCAAAATGAATAAGGTCCAATACACCATAAGGTTTATGAGAACTCAAGTAAAATTGAATGTAGTTTTGTTTTCCATAAATGAAATGCTCACAAAAATCAAAATCAAGATTACAATCAAACAACCCTTCAATAAGGTTTTAATTTTTCAAGGTCGCTAGACCCTTTTGTCCAATGTGGCCATGTCTTTGGTGCCATAACATATTCTTCTTTGTAGGTAACTTTTATTCAAAATAAAGAGTACCCTTGGGTATCCATAAACCATGACCATCCACTAAAGATGAAACACTCACATCTTCCAACGAAGTACCCATGATCTCTCTTTTCACAAAATTACTATTATACTCAACTATGAATGCATCAATTTTATACAGTGTGCCATATATGACACCTCTAGTAATCACCGTAGCACCTCTAACCATCTTACATCTTGCATTAGAAAAGACTAATTGCACACCTACATCTATTAGTTTGTTCATAGATAACAAATTTCATGTTAATCCAAGGATATTCAACGCCATTAATCCTTTTTATTCTACATTCAAGATACTTAATTCTAACTTTACCACAACCAACAATATTTAAATAAGAATCATCACCCAAGTACACCTTACCTCCATCAAATTCTTCATATTCAGAAAATCAATCTCTATTAAAGGTCATATGAAAATATGCACCTTATTCAATTAACCATGCATCATTACCTACATGAGTAACCAAATTTGCAATACATCACCATCTTCCTTCTTGAGTTCAGAATCAAAATCAAATCTCTTCTTCTTTTCTTCTTTGCACTCCTTATGGAAGTGTTCAAGCTTATCACAATTCCAACAAAGAATTTTGGACTTTCTATGATATTTTCATCTCCCCTTGGATTTGGATTTATCACACTACTCATTCTTCTTTCCTTTTTCCTTAGGTCTTTTATCAATATTTAGGGATTCCTTGACACTAATGGTGTGGACACCTAATCTTGACCACTTGTGTTTGGTTAATTTTATCCCATTGTTCCATCTAATCCTCTTCTACCCACATTAATTAAATAACATTCTATTATTTAATTAATGTTGTCAATTTACCCCTAAGTTTCCTAAGGTCCTAAGGTAATTAATTAAATACAATTAATTGATTATATTACCTTTTGTCCCCTTCTTTAAATTAAATAAATACTTTTATTTATTTAATTTAATCACTTTATTCACTCACAAGGATTAAATAAATTATTTAATTCTTCCCTTTTCTCTACCCACTTGTCACATCCTCCATCATTTTCTATTATCCCCTAATCCTAATTCTAATCCACCTCTTAATCCTCACCTAACCCATCCCCTAATCACTTGCACATTCATAATCCCCTAATTAAGAAAGGGCTAATCCCTTTTCCATTTATTACCATCTACATTTTCATCAAAGTTTTAAAGGCTTTCCCATTTTGGGAAACCCAACCCTAATCCTCACCTAACCCATCCCCTAATCACTTGCACATTCATAATCCCCTAATTAAGAAAGGGCTAATCCCTTTTCCATTTATTACCATCTACATTTTCATCAAAGTTTTAAAGGCTTTCCCATTTTGGGAAACCCAACCCACATGGGTCAAGTTTCTCTAAAGTAAAACTAAGGAATTTAAAATTCTTTTATTCCTTTCCATCCCATACCTTGGGAATGTTGGAAAAGGGAGGTCTTTATGACAAAGATCTTCCCCATATCCCAAGGTACCTTCCAAGTACCAATCTCCCTCTCAAGCCTCCACATGGTGACACTTGTCACCATCCTAGGCGTTAATAGATCACCTATCCCCCCATCTCCTCTCATGATGCCACTTGGCATGAGTTGAGACGTCTCAACCCTTCCTAACCATTGATCTCCCATCATGCAATCCTATCCCTCCATTCATCTCTCCTCTCATCAAATGCAAAACATAGCCATTTTTTAGGATCTTGCAATCCTTCATCTTTTGAGAAAATTGGTAATGTTATGCTACCAAAATTCCGTTGAGCACACATCGAATCTGATCACACTAGGAAAATCTACACACCGAGAGCTTTGACATATTGTATCTTAATCAAATTCCTTGTAGGTTTGAGTTCTTTATGCCCTTATCTTGATTGTTGTTTTGACTTTATCTTTGTAGGGTTTTGATAGCAATTTCCTTTCATTTTAGACAATTTTACTACACACATTTAGCACACCCGATGGGACCCACGTCATGTGTATGCTAACATCATTTTGTAGTTTTCTATGAAGTTTTGTTTGTAGGTTTTTGCACAAGGGTGATTCCACTTCAGACAGGTGGATCTACTCTATAAACGGGTGACTCTGTCCTTACAAAGGTGACACTACTTCAGCCTTCCAATATCCATGCCCCCCTTCTGGAGAATAGGCGGATCGACACATACAAAGGAAGATATGCCTCCACAGAGGAAATTTCATAGTCAATCGGATCTACTCTAAAAGGGTAGATAAATTTGCATATAGGTTACTTCCCTCATAGGCATACCTACATGTATAGAGGCGGACCCACACTAGATAGATGACTCCACCTACATAGAGGTGACTCTTCCTACATAGAGGTGACTCCACTCATGACCGATTGCTTCTCCACATAGGCGGATACCCTCCAAAGGGGCAATTGCACTCTGCACTTGGGTAGATCTATAGGTAACCTGAATACTTTTATTTTACATCAGCTCTTCTATTTTTTGTGGTATTCGGTATTAATCAACTAACTTTTCCTTGTTCTTGTGATCACACTAACACTTGTCTATAGTCTCACATTATCTAAGATTGGTGTACAAAACTACTAATGCATTCTTGAAGGAAATTTTTTGAAGACTTTGTGTTTATACCACTAATCTAGGCACATTTGGATTTTATTAAAGGGTCAATTAACATTATTTATCGTGTTTTGGGTCTCTTGTTGACCTATGCTCTCCCCTTACACCATTTGGTAAGCTTGAGTATCATAAATAGCAAGCCAACCTAAGTCTTGTTGTGTTACCTAGGGGTGCTAGTTTTGTGTGTATGCTCTATCTTTGTGCTATGTGTGAGTCTAGAGATCAAAAATGCATAAAACTTCCTTACCTTTAGGAGGCATGCTTGGATATTTCATCCCCAAAGTGATAACCTCAACCATGTGAACCAATGGGGTATATAAATGGGGAGAGAAAAAGTTGTACCCCAATCTAGTAGTGTTATGTTTAGTGAAGCTCTAATAAATAGATGATTCTAAGCTAGGATTGTAGGGTTGGTTCGAATGACTTGACTAGCATTCCCAACCCATGCTTGTGATGGAATAGTATTCATGGATGTGCCTAATGTACCCTCATATTATTTAGAGGATGCATTAGAGAGCATGTTTCATCCTAGCTTAAGACCCTTTGTTGTTTCCTATCATAGTGCAGGGTATAGTATCATGCCCAAAGCTACTCACCATGTATCTCCCTAAGTAGAGGTAGGAACTCTTTGGGAAGGTCTCAAGACCTCCAAAGAAAGGGAAAAGGTGAGCCCTTGTCCCACTATATCCCTATCCACTAACTCTTGACTAAGAGGTTCCTTGTGTCAATCTTGAGATATTAGCCTACAGGCTGGTGGGCCTATAGTAGGTTAACACTCCCACTTGATTAATCTAGGTGTATGAAATTTGGTGTTTCTTTCTATGATTACCAGTGAGTGTATTTTAGTCCAACCTATCTGTGTTTGTCTATTTTTAATCTTTCCTTTTCTATATGGTCATCAATCCTAGTTAGGTGATCTTGCTTTGTACTTGGGTGGATACATTCCTACATGGGTGGATCCACTATGTTCATAAGTGATTGCACTATCCAAGTCTAGTTAGTCATACTTGGGTGATTCTACCTTGTGCATAAGCAAATCTGTTATTCATAAGAAAATCCATTTTTCACTCGAGTCATCCTTGTTAGGCAGATGTGATTTTTCAACTAGTGATCTCATTTTCCTTAGGTAGATTTATTTTCACATGGACAATACCATTGATAGGTGACCCTATCCTAAATAGGCGGATGCACTTTGTCAACAGGTGATCCCATTCAATCAAACTAGTCAACCACCATTCTTAAGTGGCTCCAACCTATGGATAGGTAGATACACTTCTGGGAAGATACATCCTATTATTGGGTGGTTCTATACATAGGAAATTTTCTTTAGGCAGTTATGCTCTATTAATAGGAAATTGCACTCTCAGATAGATGTGTTCCTAAATGAGTGGGTCCACACTGTTCTTAGGTAGATGCATTCCCTATACAAAATCAAGAGAGAAAATCCTCTTGACCAGAGATAGTCCTAGTTGTTTCAAATCCAATTCTATAATCAAAGAATTTTTGCATTCTTCAATCTTTTATATTGACCATTTGCATCATGCTACCCCTTTCAAAATTGATCACATCATCACTCTATTAGCATAAGGACATCCCTAAACACATATCATCTATATCTTCATCATCTTAAACCAAAATCTAGCCTTCAAGCAATCATTTGAGAAATGTGAAACCTTAATCAAACCCATCATTATCATCATTACACTTTCTTAGGAGTGTAGCCTATCCTAAGTTAGTAATCCTCCTCTACTGAATCAACTTTCCTTGAGTGAGAGGTCTAGTTTTTGGTGAAATCAATCATGCTTGAGAAATTTACCTATCTCAAGTACAATCTTATTGTAGTAAAGGAAAAAGTTCCCTTTTCCTTGCTTGCTTGGTTGATTGACATTAAAAATCGACTAATGGTGCCTTGGAGTGGTTTTGTAATGTCCTGTACACATTCAAATCATTTTAGGACCTTTATTTGACTAAATCATGCTTTAATTTATCCTTTGCAAAGGTGTTGCAAAGTGTTGTAGCACACTTTTCTAGGACTTATTTGCTTAATCAAGCCTTATGGGCCCCTTTCTAAATAAAATATGCATAATGTATACCATGTTTAAGTGTTGTAAAGTGTTTTAAAGCACTTTCACATTTATCTAGGTGGTCCTAATTCATTGTGGTTAAGTGGAGCTATTAACCCTCCTTTTAGGCCTTAATTTTGACACCTCCCAAGGATCTCTCCCAATAATTATAAATTAAATATCAAATTATTTCATTGGGAAAAATTTGGTCTTGGTAAGTTGAGCCAGGACCCATTCGCCCTTGATGGTGAATGGGTCCTCCCTTAATAGGACCTCCTTTTCTCAATTGTTTTGGAATGGGTTTTTTCTCCTCTTTCAACTCCCTAATGCTTGGTCCTAGAAACTTAGCCAGGACCCATTCACCTTTGGTGGAAAATGGATCCTCCCTTAATGAAACCCTAATTTTTGAAATTCATTCTGGCATGAATTTAATTATCTTTCTTTCCAAATCTAGTGGCGGCCTTAGTTCTTTGAATTTTGAGGTTAATCTCCTAAATTAGTATAAATAAGGGGTTAATTTACATAGTTTCACCTAATATTTTGAAGAGAGCATCCTAATACTTTACAAGAGCATTATAAGTAACTTCAAGATCATTTTCAAGGCATTTGAAGGCATATTTCAAGTGTTTATTACAGCACTTCAAAGATCATATCATCATGGCAAGGTTCTAATTGCATCATTTCATATTCATGCTTCATTATCTTATTTCATCATTTGGTTTAATTACCTACAAGGGGTTTGACTAAGGAAAAACCCCATTCACTAACAAATCAACAAGTTTTTCTGTCCTTGAGTATGTGATTAAAAATTTACAGGTTGAAGATCAAGATTATCAAAGTTGCAAAGTTGTCATCCAAGGTGCAAGATCACAAAAAGATCCCTATAGAATTGAATATTGCCTTCCTAAACTTGATAACAAGGATTTCAGGAGTGCGGACATCAAAGTACCAGATCTTGAAATCATTTTTTCAAAACCCTAAAATGACCCATTCGCCCCTAAAGGCGAATGAGTCCTCCATAGCTCAAAAACAACAAGTTTTTGGCCAGGTGCACTCCTTTTATGCTCTAAAATAATTCCTCATAGTTTTGATTATATGGGAAAAGTAGGTTTTGAAGGGACCTAAAACCCTTTACAACAAAAGATACAAATTGTTTCCTGAAAATATTTTCAAAAGGGCACCAGCAGCAACCCAACAGCCAAAAAACACAACAAAATGGGAGCTAAAAAAAAGTATAACAAATAACAACCAACAGCACCCAATAGCCACAAAACAACAAAACAACCAAAAAGAAACCTACATCCAGCAGGAAACAGAAAGCAACAAAGAAAAATACCAGTCGCTAATCCAAGCTACCTAGGGTCTTCGCCACCTCAATTTGTTGGTTCCTATGTCTTTCAACCATATCCACCAGCTCCTTCTCAGCATCAAAGGGTTTCTTCCAATTAGTCAACTCTTTCATAGCAAGTCCTTTATCATCATCCTTAGCAGATTTTTTACCTTTTCCCTTAGTCACATGCTCCTTCTCCATAAGCTCAGATAAATAAACTTGATCCTCCTTGAGCTCACTAATCTTTTTGAAAAGGACTTCCAAGAAGTCTGTGTTTTTCTTCACAGAGATATGACAAGCTTGCATTAGTTTTTTGATATCAGCATTCATGCCCAAAACCTTGGATTCTAGAGTAGCCAACTTATCCTCACACAGAGATTTGAAGTCATGATAGGCCTTCAAGGTCCACTAATCTATCAATAAGAATTTCTGAAATCGAACCCTTGGGAACATTCTTCAAATTCTCCTTCGGACCTCTAATTTTAGTATTCATTTTATTGAACTCCTACAAAGTCCACTTAGCAAACTTAAAGGTACCAGTGGCCCCAGCCCTAGCCATATCCAGCAAATCATACATGGAGGTAGTGTCATCATCAAGGTAAGAAAAATCTCAGAAAGAGGATTTATCTTCAAGGGCTCCTATTTAGCTTTTTCTTCTCTACATCCTTCTCATTCAGACCCCTAATCTCCTTGTCCTACTCTATCTTGGGAATGTCCTACATAGGGGAATCCTTAATGGCTGCCATTTTATCACCAAAATCCTTAGAATCAACAAACATGGTGGGTTCCTTAGCCAGAACATCTGAGGACTTGTTCTTCAAATTAGAAATACGCTTCGACAGCCTCTGTGGCTTGTCCACCAAACCCATAGCCATATTGTGTGTCCCCACCTCTAGGCCACCACCAACAGCATCCTTACCAACAGCCACCTCCATAGTTTTGGGAGAGGAATCATCTAACCCCACCTCTGTGTTCTCACTCTCAAAAATGGAAAGTCTCTTAGCAGCCTTTTTTCTCTTAGAACCACCCACCTTCCTCTTGTTTGAAGAAGTAGCCACAACCACCATAGATAAGTCCTCATCTTCATTCCATTCCTCCTCATCTAAAGTGGGCTTAGAGCCAAATGACACATCACTTAAAGTCTTCTCCTTTCCCTTGATGGCGGGAGCTAGAGTGAGAGACTTCACATGCTCCATAATCAAGAAAATAAGCCCTTCATGGAGGATGGGAACCCTCCTATTCTTTAGATGAGCATAAATAGAGACTTCTAAAGATGAAAGTAGAAAGAAAGGGAATGAAATAAATAAACCATGTCTGAAATGTTGAGGAGAGTAAAATGGTGATCAAGAATAGTCGTAAACCTCCCCTCCAGAGTCACATAATGCATAAGCACCTCAGCAACTCTTGCCCAAATTTTCTTGAGGAATTTTCTCTCATAGCCCCAAGTCTCCAATTTGACTAATTTCTTTCTCTCATCTTTAAAAAATTGGGCCATCATATCTTCATTACTCTTTTTATCCTTGAAGAACTTATAACCTACTATCGGCATCCTAGTAACAGAAGCAATTAAATCCTCATTTACCTCCACTTTTAGACCATCAATCTTGAGCTTGCAATTGTGCCAGAAATAAACAAATTGCACTGAGGCATTGGGTTCATGACCATGTAGCCTCTCCAAGAATGGAGTAAAATTGTCATGGCACAAAATATTCCAGAGCTTCTTGTTCCTCTGAATGTCCCCATAGGAATGTGACTCGATTCTACTCCCATCACCACCCATAGCTAGTAGCACTAGAAACACCAAACCCTTGTGAATAACCCACAAAAGAAGACCAGAGAGTTAAAAAACACCCACAAGGCATGCAAAATGGAGGAAGGTACTAGACCATGAATGTAGCATCAACTCATCCCATGCCATCATTCCTCAATAAACTCCTAGCTTTCTTGGGAAGGATCGATCCCTCCTCCCACAAATGAAAATCATTTAACCTGACAGCCTCATTGAAAAAAAAATATGCCAACGAGTTTCCTTCTTAGTAAACATGAGAGATACAAGTCTCCTCACAAGATTGTAACATGATTATCGTATCCTTAATGAGCTGATCAACATTCCAAATTAGAGGATGGGTGCCACATAGATAATTTATTATGTTCAAAGAGTCGCCTTCAACCCATAATTTGGAGTAACCCTTCCTGATTACAAATCTAATACTTATGAACGTAGCCTCTACCTCCACGTGGTGATTGGTATGAGTTCCTAATGGGAGTTCCACACCATGCCAAGAAGCCTTCCAACATCATTCCTTAACACCCCCCACATCCTACAAGCCTAGGATTTCCCTTCACTACCCTATCAAAGTTCACTTTAACCCACCCAAAGGGAGGAGGCTTCCATTTAGTGTTCAACCTAGCATCAGCACTTGACTTAGATTTCAAAATGGGAATTGAAATAATCTTCTAGTTAGAAGTAACCAAGAGCTCACAACCAGCAAGTCAAGCAGAAGGGACACACCAAGCAAAATCAGAATGAATAAGAGAAAATTTCTCCAGAATCACCCTTTGGATCTTGATAAAGAGACTATCAATCTTGAGTTTAGACTCACGAAAGATTCTGTTATTTCTTTATTTACATAATCCCCAAGAAATATGTGGGGCCATAAGGTCCCACAACCACCAAAGAACCAGAGAGGAAGAAGGGTAGGTCCATTGATCTAGGAACTTATCAAGAGACTCCAAAAAGACCCAGCCAATTTTCTAGAGTCTGGGAAATTTACTCCAAAGAGAAAAAGAATAGTCACATCCAAGGAGAATGTGGAAAGAACTTTCACCATTAGCTTCACAAAGAAAACATCTATTAGGAATCACAAACCCTCTCTTACAAAGGTTGTCTTGTGTTAACACTTTACCTTGCATAAGCAGCCAGAAGAAGACATTTACTTTAGGAATCAACTTCTTATTCCATAACTTCCCCCGGAATGGGAAAGAAGTAGGAATTTCCAAAGAACTCAAGAGAGTTGAAGCCACTGAAAATTTTCCACTAGCACAAGGGGCCCAAATGACTCTATCCAGTCTAGGAAAAGAGGGGATCTGAACCTTACATAAGAAATCCTTCAGGACCTTTAACGATGGCTCCCAAGCCTCAAAAATTTTCCACTCCCCATCCTCAAAATAATCAAAAACCTTAAGCCCAAAGAGGCATTTGCACAAAGGGGAAATAGGGGGACCAAGGAAGAAAAATAAGAGGGCTAACTCCACACCAAATATCATCCCAAAAAATAATACTAGTACCATCACCCAACAACGACTTAACACCTTTAGCAATCAAGTCCCTGCAAAGAATAATATTCCTCCAAAAACATGAGCTAGAGGGAATCTCCTACGAAGAAAAGTTCCAAGGTCTCTCCAAACCATAAATATACTTATTATTTTCCAAAGAGGCCTACCAAACATCCCCATTCAGGAGCCTCTAGACATTTTTTGACAAAAGAGCCTTATTAAAATATTTTAAATTTTTAATACCAAGACCCCCCCACTTCTTCGATCTACACACCAACTCCCAGGCCACAAGAGGAATTATGGCTTTGGTCTCAACCCCTGACCAAAGGAACCTTCTCATTATCTATTCCATTTTTTTTCAAACTTTACAAGAATCCTGAAAAGACTCATGGCGTACAGAGGAAAATTTTGGAGAGTGGAAGAAATAAGCTGAATTTTACCCACCTAACTAAGGAGCACACCTTTCCAACTTGCTAACTTCCTACTGAATTTTTCCAACAATCCCAACCAAAAGGAATCTGAAATCTTAGAGGTACACAAAGGGAAACCCAGATAAGAAGATGGGAACTCACCTTTATTGCATGACAGGATTCTAGGAAGCTTAAGCTACAAAGCTTTAGGAGTATTGAGGAAAAAAATTGACTCTTAGGAAGATTAATATTTTGACCAGAAGCCTTCTCGTAGTCAGCCAATAGCCTCTTAATAGCTCTGACTTCCCTAAAAAAGGAATCACCCATCAAAATAGTGTCATAAATGAATTATTGATGAGTAATCAGATCACATATGGAGGAAGGTGACAAACCCCTTAGAGCACCAGTATGAAGTGCTTTCAAGATATTATGACCCAGAGCCTCTTCCATAAGAATGAAAAGAATCTGCGAGATAGGGTCTCCCTACCTTAGCCCACACGAACTTCGGAAGAATGGAGAAGGAGAACCATTCACTAGGATAGCAAACAAGGGAGAAGAAATGAGTTGTTCAACAAGCTACAAAAACTTCTTACAAAAACCAAACCAGTCCAAGACATTCAAAACAAATCTCCAACTCACTCTGTCATAGGCTTTCAGTAAGTCCAACCTTAGGAAAAAACTTAGTTTCTTAGAAACATTAATGGAGTGAGCAAGCTCATGAATAGTAATGATAGAATCAAGAATTTCACGGCCCTTAATAAATCCACTCTAGTGATTTGAGATCAGATTCAACAAGCATTTTTGCAATCTAGTGGCAAGAACTTTCAAAAAAAAATATAAAAAGAATTTCAGAGACTGATCGGGCGATTCTCACCAAAGCTCCTTACATCAGCAGATTTGGGGATCAAAACAATGAAAGATGCATTAATCTCTTTGAGAAGACTTCTTGAGCCAAATAAATCCTTAGTGTCATTGATCACATCCTTAAAGACAATCTCCCAACACTATTGGAAAAATAGAAAGGGGAAGCCATCAGGCCCAGGGGCCTTGTTACCTTCAAATGAGAAAATTGCTTATTTGACTTTTGAGATCGAAGGAATAGTTGTGAGCTCCTTATTCAGATTATTTGTCACAACTTTAGGAATAACATCCAAAGAGGCATCTACACACCTTTGATACTAGATCAGATCATCCAAGAAGATTTGTTCAAAGAACCTAGTCATCGCTCTTCTAATAGCCTCTTCATCTTCCAACAACAAACCATCAGCACTAATTGAGGAAATTTTGTTAGATGACTTATGCTTGAGAGTAGTGAGATGAAAGAACTTAGAATTACGATCCCCAGATTTCAACCAAATAGCCCAAGACCTTTGCCTCCAAAAATCCTCTCCATTAGTAACAATATCATGCAATTGCTTAAGTAGGTTATCTTCCAGTAACTATAGATCCTCTGATAAACCCTTCAATTAGATAGCCTATTGGATCTCATCCAATTTCTTAAGGATAGAACTTTTAGAATCAAATATGTGACCAAATGACTCTTTATTCCATTTTTTGAGATTCTTTTTAACAAAATTCAACTTCTTGGCAAGTCTGAACATCGCACAACCATCTATATTAACTTTCCACCATTTTTTGATACAATCCATAAACCAAGGATCCCTTAACCACATGGCTTCAAACCATAAAGGAAATATTTTCTTACGCCCAAGCCTATCAACAACAAAGGAGATAGGAAAATGGTCTAACCCACATATCGTAATAGAAGACAAGGAACAAGCAAAGTCCACAAACTAGGAAGCAAAGGTTATAGCTCTGTCCAATCTAACTTGAATATTATTTGCACCAACACACCTGGACCAAGTAAAGATAGCTCCAGAAAGCTTAACATCAATAAGAGCATTATCATCAATAAACATTCTTAAATCAAACCGACTCTCAGGATTGGCTTGAGACCCCCCCACTTTCTCATTATCAAGTAAAGGAGTATTAAAAACACCCATTATAATCCAAGGAAGATCCAAAAAATTCATTCTAAGGATCTTGAGATCATCCCATAACTTTTTCCTATATCTCTTATGGTTGGGAGTATATACATTAGATATAACCCAAGAATAAGAATCCCTAATCCAAACAAACTTAGTCTCAACATGATTGAAACCATTAGTAATCAGACTACCTCTCAACAACTTAGCATTCCAAAAAGTGACAACACCACTCAAGGCTCCATCAGAGCAAACACCATGGAGTCCACAATCTTTGAAGAATAGATTCTTTAAAGCATCCAACTTATCAATCTGCATTTTCATCTCTTTGATCAACAAAATGTCCAACATATGATCCCGAACAACATTCTTCAAGAGGTCTTGCTTGTGCAAGTTATTCAACCCCCTGATATTCCAAGAAATGATCTTCATTTACAAGAAGAGGGGGTGCTCTTAGAGCACAAGTAAAAGAGGGTTTTCTGGACCCCCTCAGCAATATCCCACTTGCAGTCCCTCTCCCTAATTTTTTGCAAGGTAGGTCTTCCCTTTCCCATAGACTCAAACCCATAATTTGCTTTTTGCCTTCTCGTGGTTATGCCTTTGAGGCTAAGGAGGGCGAAAGAAGAGGGATTTTTCTTCATTCCCCTCACCTAGATATAACCATCTTCATCTTTGTTCATAGAGTCTACCACCACCAGAGGACCATCACCAGCCTCCAACCTGAAACAATAGGCTGAGGAGAAGGCGAAACAACAATTGTCTCCAACACAACCCCTTTTCAAGAGCACAAAGTATCTGAGACATGATCCACATCCTGACTTAAATAATGACCTACAACCACCTCCACATGATTTACAGGATCCTTTCCTAACTCAATAGGAGGAGAAGGAATATTTTCAATATTAACCTCACCCTCCATACCATTACCACTAGTAGATTCACCTTGGTTATTCTCAATATCAGCCTCACCCTCCATACCATTACCAGTATCAAATTAACCTTGGTTCTCTTTAGGTTCCTTAATCTTCCAAACCTTGGTCTACTTAGAAGCCTCAGGCAGGACACCAGGCATAGGGCAATCCTTAGCCTAGTGCCTCGTCTTCTTACATTTGAAGCAAGCAAAAGGGATATTTTCAAAAAAAATCTGCTATTTCCATGACCCAACCTTGGATTTTAAAAAGAACATAGACAACACAGGATCCTGGTCAATCATGACAAAAAACCTAGATACAACTAACCGCTTCCTAGAATGAGTGGCCTCATCAATAGAGACCAACATCCCAAAAGAGTTAGCAATTGCCTTGAAAATTTCTTTATCCCAATATTCTAACAAAAGATTCGAAAGTTTTACCCACATAGGAGCAAAACTAGAGAGACATTTGGATAAATCCATCCCAGGTTCCCAAGGATGAAGAACCAAAGAGAGATTCCCAAATGACAAAGGTCCTTTCACAAACACATTTCTCAGGTCTTCATCACAAGAGAAAGAAAAGGAAAAGAAACCTTTTGGCATGGCTGCAGCTTCCACCTAACCTCTTAAATCCCACTTCGTATAGACCTAGGTGCGAACCTCCTCAATGTTAGGTTGAGGACCTAAAACCTTGCCAACCAGGGAGAAATCAATTTTAGCAATATTCTTGTCAACAAGAGAGTCTAGAATAGAGAAAGAAAAAACACCTTCCTCATTAGAAGAGGACACGGATTCAGAAGCAACTCCTTTTCCTTTAAGCTTAAGGAAAAAAGGTCAAACCATTTCTGATCCAACAAAGAAGACTTTCCTTCTAGCCAAATCTCCCCCACCAAAGCAAGCTCAATCTAGGGAATACTCGTATTAGCCACAACAGATTCCCCTTATGGGACCTGCTCTTCAATGTTAGAAACCAAGATCAGATTTGCAAACCAGAATAGACCTTCCACAGAAGAGAAAATCAGAAAAAATAGAGAGGTTGCAAAAGGATGTGCAACATAATATTATTCGAGAATTCATAATTACAAGAAAATTATTTGCTTTATAAAAGCAAAGATGCATAAACCTAATCTTATCTTGAGCAACAAGATAGCTCAACAAGATAAGGATAAAACCTATAACTTAGGAATTAAATAAATCCTAAGTAAACTTATGCAAAGTGTAATTAATAATTAATTACACCAACACCCCCATAAGTGCAACTTAGGGAGAAGCATATTATTATGCAAATATGAGTCCCGGCAACAAGGCCTGATCAGGTACTCATGTACAAATGTAAAGAGAGAGAAAAACCAGTGGGAAAAACCCCCCCTCAGAGAGATGAACTATTGTGAAGAAGCACTAGAAGAACTCTGATGAAGCAACACTAGAACCCCAAATCCGGCAAGCAAGGAAAGATACTTTTGTTTGTAAAATACCATATCAGAATAGCAAATGCAATAGCAGACCCGATGCCAAGGAACACTGGAAACTCACATACTGGATCAACCCTAGAATTTGTAAGCAACATTAGATGAAAGGATGAATGGACCCATAATGATGACAAATCTGGAAGTTGTGTCTCTTGAAGCCAATGCCAAACTGAAACTAAAACTTCCCATAGGATGAGTACCATCAAGATTCTGGAATGTTAACCATAAAAAAATGGCCCTCAAATGAGAAATATTTGAACCAATGCGGATCAAGAACTATAAAATCCCAATGTGAAGTGTGAACTGAAGCAAACCAAAGATGCGTCCAGCTAAGCAAGAAAGAAGCTAAAAGGAGACAACAGGAAACTAGACAAACTCAAGCGAGTTGTCACCAATATATATAATGGATGCAAGAACCCCCCTCAATGGAACTTTATATCAGTTCATTATTACAATACCCAATGATTGCAGAAGGAGAGAATGCAAAACTATAGAAACATGAGCGAAAATGCAAACCTAGTGCACAAAAAAAAAATGAATGCATGCATAAATTAAGGTACACATATTCTATAAATGACCTCATATTTTTATAGAGGCCAAAACCAGCTTTCCAACGCCATAAAAATCGCAAAAAACGGATAAGCGAGTCAAAAGATATGCTTCCTGGAGTGAAAACAGAAACATTTAAATTCTGAGGCTGAAAAAGGCATCAAAATATCAAAACCATAAAATCACACCTACACCATTGCGTAGAACGTTGAAACAGCTTTCTGACGATATCTCGTTTGCAAAAAAAGGACGTTGTATGCCCAAGTTACGCCCATTTCTGTGAAAGTGCTCTAAAAATGTCTGATTTGGCCATGTGAAGCCCTCAGGTGCTAAAAAAATAAGCCCCTGGTCGCCTAGGCGGACCAGGGGGCTGAAGTGCATGGTCTGGCGGCGGAGCCCCTGGTCATCCATATGACCGGGGTGGGGGCTGGAACTCTGGCCGGGGGCTGGGCACATAGCGCCCAGTCCCCCATATGGCCGACGGCTACAGTTGAAGCCCGTGGGGGCTATAAGGAGCTGGTGGCACTGCAAAAAGATCCGCCAGTGGCGGTGGTCCGACGATGGCCAGTGGGAGGCAGCTGGGTGGTGGGTGGGAGGCCGCTGGGTGGCGGGTGGGTGGCGGCCTCCATTTATACTGGCCGCGCAAATTATTTGTGGATTTTTTATTTTTTTGAATTTTTGAATTTTTTTCAAAAAAAAAGCCTCGAAAATTGTGCCTGGGGGCCATACGGCCCTTGGGCAAAAAAATTTTGCCTCTTCGGACAACTGTATCCAAATCGGACAAAATTTATATGGACATAGGGGTTTTTGGGCGCTGGGAATCCAACAGTGATGTCCGTTTGGGCCCAAAGTGCTTCGAAAATCAGGAAACCCCCAGATCTATCAGATAAATCACCTAGCTTGAAACCCTCACAAATCTGGCAAACGGTAACGAAAATAAATGAAATAAAAGTCATTTCTGACTTTTTCCAGTGCTCTGAATCCAATAGAAAACCCTGATCTGATCCAAGCCACTGCATAATGAAGCTCAAGGAATGAAACCCTCGAGGGACCTTGAATGATCTTTGCACTGTGTTCCTCCAAAAAAGCTAAGAAGGGGCTACAAATCAAGGCTCTAATACCATGTTAGAAACAAAGATCAGATTTGCAAACCAGAATAGACCTTCCACATAAGAGCAAATCAGAAAAAATAGAGAGGTTGCAAAAGGATGTGCAACATAATATTATTCGAGAATTCATAATTACAAGAAAATTATTTGCTTTATAAAAGCAAAGATGCATAAACCTAATCTTATCTTGAGCAACAAGATAGCTCAACAAGATAAGGATAAAACCTATAACTTAGGAATTAAATAAAGCCTAAGTAAACTTATGCAAAGTGTAATTAATAATTAATTACACCAACATTCAAAACCATCACCCACTTTATCCCCTTGGATCTTAGGGACCAATTCCTTCAAGGCATAGTCATCACAAGACACCCTGAGTTTCTCACCCACACACTTCTCATCCAAAAGTGCCACTTTGACCACATCCACACCGAACAACCTGTCCTTCCCAGATTTTCCACCAAGGACTAGCTGCTTATCTTCACCACACAAACCTATTTTTCCAACTGCGGAATCAGAAAAACCCAAATCCGTAGCTTGTCTGAACTGCCAACCACCATGAAACCCTGGGCTTGAGTTCAAATTCAAATCACTAAATCTCGCCACCAAACAATTATTCTCTCCAATGGATATCCCTTCAATGGTCACCATCCCCTTATGTCTCTAAATCATCATTCCTCATAGTTTCTATAACAATTAGGGTTGATTTTTTGTTGTTATTAGCATCTTCTTTTTCATATTTGAAGTGATTTGAGCTGGGGGAAAAACAAGTGATCCTTCTCATTTTCTTGCATTTGGGAAGGATCCTATTTTCCAACATATCATTTTTGGTGAACCTAACTTATTCAACATTGCACTTTTCTGAATTTTGGAGTCTTTCATTGCATTTCAAGTTAAAATATTGCATTCATTGTGTTTAGATTTGCATTGAATTAGGATTTATTCTCTTGCATTTAAATCTTCCATATCATATAGCATTTAGATTTGCATTGTTTTGCACTTCTCAAATCTGAAAAATACAAAAATAAAGCAGTCATTTTGCATCTCATTTAGATTTCATTCAATTGCATTTGAAAATCAAAATAAAATTGTATTTCAATCTAGGTCTTTCATTTCATCTTTTTATTGCATGTTTGCATTGAATTTCTGGAAAATTTGAAGCTACATTTCACTATCTACAACCTAGAACTGAAAGATATATCTGAAAGCTTGCAAGCCATAAAAAAATAGTTTTAAAAGACCTTACCAGGACCCATTCGCCCTTACTGGCAAATAAGTTAGGTCTAACTTGAAGCTTTTGGCAACTAAAAAGAAATTAAAATTCAGTCTGAATTCCATAGAAAGATCCCATAAAGACCTAACTAGGACCCATTTGCCCTTACTAGCGAATGAGTGCTTATTAGCCATAGATCTGCAATTTTAGGACATTAAAATCTTAGTTTCTAGCTTCTTTTTGGTGCATTCATCTTTTTGTTTCAGTTTCCAAATTTGTTGTTTCATCAAATTCATTACATTTAGCTTAAATTGCTTCATTTTAGTGCATAGTAAAAATTCAAAATTACATCAAAACATTTCATTTTGAGCTTATTGCATTGTTTAATCAGTAAACTGCATTGCTTAGAATCTAAAAATTGTATTTCATTCTAGGTTGTTGCATTGTCCTTTTCCATTCTAGGGTTTGCACACTGGGTTTGTAAAACTTGTATGAGCTTTACAACTTGGTATCCTATTCACAATACTATTATAAGACATAGTTTGAGTCTCATGTCATCCAAAAATCTCACTTTTTGTGGATCTTGGGTGCTCTAACTCTCTTTCTAATAGTGTTGAGAATCAACCTTCCATGGCTCATAGTTTGCATACTTCATTTGCTATGGATTCAGCTCCTATTACCCATGTGCATGATGTCATTGACAAGCTAGATGAATAACTAGAATTCTTAAAAGCTCATATCCTTAGTGAATGCTTTGACATTATCTTGGTTCCTATCATACAAAATCTAAGGAAAGTGCTTAAAACTTGAAATGAAACACAAATCATCTATAGCCTTAGTTACTTCCTTAAGGAGTACTTGAAAAAACAACACAATAGCAACATACATGCCACAACTAATCCTCCTACTCAAACTAATAACAATGTTATGCAATTACCTCCCACAAAGAACATGATAACATTTATCAAAGCTAAACCTTGTAAGGGCTTGAATAACCAACCTCTTGAAATTTCCTTCTCACAAAATGGCATACCTAAACATGCACCTGATGTTCCTCTTTACATAGCCAGCCAAATCAACAATAATCCCACCAATGGGATATTGATTGAACTCGTCTGCGGAGAGAGTGTGATCAAAGAATAATTATTATATGTGCATGAGCTATATCAAGATACATATGACAATCCAAAAGCATGGATTGAGACACATAATGGATTTTCTTGCCCTACGATGTTGGAAACACAAGGGTAGACAACTGAGAGGGGGGGTGAATCAGTTGTCACAAAAATTAATATTATTAAACTTATTCTCAGTTCTGATAAATAAACATGAAAGCATAAACCATCACCACATCAGAAACACATGTAACACCAAGATTTTTTGCATGGAAACGTTGTTAGGGGAAAAACCACAAATGGAGGTTAATCCACAAGATTATACTCTATTAAAAGTATAAAAGAATTATAAATGGGGAATGCACATGCATTCAGGCACACTGCCTAGAGCTCACTGCTCAAATACAAAAAGGCTTACTACCCAAGGAAGACACACTATCTTATAGAAACATTTGGATTACATCTAGAAGATTTTGAACTAAGAAAATAGCATCAACTAATGCCTGATTACAGTTTTGGTTAAGAACATAAACATTTGCTCAATCTTCTTCACACTTTACTTCTGCCTTCAAAATATTAGAACATTATTCACACATATTATTTTCACATCTCGCACACATGCCTTCAAATGGTATAAACAATCGCTCATATATATTTGAAACTAGGGATAACATCATCTACATGTCGGCTTCAACAAAATATAAAATGAGTACAAACTGTCAGCCTAAATCAGTAAATAATTGTCGTTGTGAATCAACCAATGTCAGCCACAACATATTGAAGACCCAAAACAAAATCCTCGAACGTGAAACACCTCCAAAAATTATGCCTCAAAGATCCACAAATGCTACAATGACCCTATTGGCCATGAACAAGAAAAACATGAGCTCACAAAAGGAAATCACCAATCGCAAGCACAACGATCAATGTGGGCATACAACATTGATGGAGCATGATCTAGAAACATCCACGAGCATCATGAATCACCATAGAAGCATCTGCAACAACTCAAATTACTAGAATCACATCATCATCTTTCAGGAACACCAACTAAAGCAACAAAAAACTGTCAGAACATAGATGCTCATAATTCGATCAAATATTCATGCGGATCTTTGAAAATTTACATGGATAAACTAGATATACTCGAAAACAAACCCTTTAATCCACAACCTCTAATCATCAACATACTGAGCTAGCCAACATATTGAACTTCACTGCACTACTGACAACCTACAACTTATTTTATCACAATTTTCTCAATATCCTCGACATATACAGCCTTAATGCCAATAGTGTTGACATCAATGACAACCACATATCAACAACATCCAACATACGATAGGCTTGATAGATCTCCCTTTAAAAGTGGGACCGAAAATATTAACAGTCTCATTCTCCATCATTCCACAATCGGACCAATTTCACATGAAGCTAGGCCATCCATAGCTTCACTCCATGAATGTCGTCCCTTTGATTGTGCATAAATGTCTAAAGTTTCCATTTGGAAATAACATCTTCACTGTGCATCATAGTAGATTTCATCTGGCCTAGCAAAAGGGAATTTTTCACTAGATTACTTTTGGCCCGAGCCTATGGAACCTATCAAGCCTCGTGAAGGTTTCTTTTCCAAATCATATCAAAAATTCAAGGCAAAGAAAATAGCAGAACTATCCCTTTGAAACATGCCTCAACCTATGACCAAACCAGCCATCCTTGATGAGACAATGATTGAACCAAAAAAAATCACGAACATACAAGAACAAATTCCTGCAATTTCCCACAAGAGACCACGAGATAACACAAACAATATCATTGTCCCTCCTAGAGTCCAACAAGTTTACGAAGTCAAAGAAAAAGTGGTTGAGAAAACCTTGTTGTTTCTTCTAGTCCTCCTAAGGAAGAGAAGGAACCTATGATTGACAAAACTGCTCTTACACAAAAGCAAATTGACAATAAATTGAAAATAAATCAAAATGCTAGGGAACATAGACATAGATGCCATTCTATTCCTTGGATTGCAAACTCAAGAAAACAACATTAACATAGAAAATCAAAATCCGAACCTACCTGAAACAATGCATGACAACTTTCAATCCTCACCACAACATAAACAAGAACATTGTATGGACATTGTTATTCGACCTCCTGTTGTGATTGACTTAGATGATGACATTGATATTGCAAAGATTGATGAACAAGTGCATGATGAGTTGAATACATTATTTTCCTCCTCCATGAGCTTAAATGAAAAATCTCCTAAAAAGAGTGTTGAACTTGGTGTGTGTCCTAGTTTTGCACTTGATGTTGTCCCTTTGGCTAGTTTCACACCTTCCGTTTAGATTGACCAAGATTAAAAGGTGGATGAATTGCTTTAGGTTGACTCGCATGTGCCTTACTAGTCTTTTTCCTTTTCATTTTTCTTTTTCTTTGATTGCATGTGTGTAATGTGATCCCCTGTGACATTTTTTTTGATGTTCCTCTCTCTTTTTTGTTCATTCTTCTATATGTAACTTCATTCTTCTCTATGGCGTAATCATTTTTCACTTGTCTTGTGTTTTCCTTTTGGGGATGAGGCAAGGCATCGATACATTCATGTCTCTTCCATGTTGACCCAAAAGCTTCATCTTTATATTTTCTGTCTTTTTTTTCCTTTTGGGGATGATGCAAGGCATCGAAACATTCATGTTTCTTCTATGTTGACCCGAAATTTTTTTCTTTTTTTCGCTCTCTTTGTGTCATTCTTCCAAATCTATGTGTATTTTGGGAATGATGACAGTTCCATGCTCTATGAAAACATTGTAGCATAGACATAATAACCCCAAATCCATAGATCCCTTATGATTTTGTGGGACAACCCTTCCTTCTTATTTCATCACACAGCTTGCTTCGAAAAAATATGACTTGGAATAGGGTTTTCTGAGGAAAGCTCTTATGTCATACAATCAAATCATTTGGCTACTTTAAAGCAATTGCTCACAGTAATGGTGTAGCAATCGCTTTAAAGTGGGGGCATACAATGATGACATCTTTTGGAAAATTTCATGGTGTGATTTTCCTTTCTTCTTATGATGTGTCCTCTTCTTGGTGGTTTCATTGGGTTTGATACCGTCCAAGAGTGTATGATCTATTGTCATCGCTTGATGTGAACAAGGCATCCCATGGGTGATCTGACACCTTGATTTGTCCTCTCTTGGATACATTAGGCACAATGCTCCTTAAGAGGAAGACCATTACATGAACAAAGCAAAATCCCCTTTAGAATTTTTTTTACATGACATTCAAAAACATTTTACAAAGAGAATTTTCATTATAGTGCCTTATCAAAGTTGTCAAGAGGATGACTTTGGTATGGTATGAGAGGTTAATTTGATTCTCTCATTTACCACCTCATTGGGATAACTCACCTAGTGGATAGACTAAGGTTCCACTACCCCAGAGTGAGCATACATATTTTGGGATAAACTCACCCCATAGGCGACCTAAAGTTCTATGGCCCCAGAGTGAGCAACATTTTTTATGGAAAAACAGTCATCGCCTCACATCATGTTTAATTGGTTGTGCTTGATCCTTTGTTTTTTTTTATTTTTCTTGGCCTTTGATAGTGTATGATCATGTATCTTTGTTATTGCTACATATTTAAGTGTCTTGGATGTCTACTTTAGTGTGAGTTTGACATGGGGTCATCCTCTCACTAAAGTGGGGGAAAAATGTAGTAACAAAAAAACTTTCCTTTTCCTTGCTTGCTTGGATAATTGACATTAAAACTAGACTAATGGTGTCTTGGAGTGGTGTTGTAATGTCTTGTACACATTCACATCATTTTAGGACCTTTATTTAACTAAATCATGGTTTAACTTTCCCTTTGTAAAGATGTTGTGAAGTGTTGTAACACACTTTCACACTTTTCTAGGACTTATTTGCTTAATCAAGCCTTATGGTCCCCTTTCTAAATAAAATATGCATAATGTATACCTTGTTTAAGTGTTGTGAAGTGTTTTAAAGCACTTTCACATTTATCTAGGTGGTTCTAATTTATTGTGGTTAAGTGGAGTTATTAACCCCCCCTTTTAGGCCTTAATTTTGGCACCTCTTGAGGATCTCTACCAATAATTATAAATTATATATCAATTATTTCATTGGGAAAAATTTGGTCCTGGTAATTTGAGCTAGGTCCCATTCACCCTTGATGCCAAATGGGTCCTCCCTTAACAGGACCCTCTTTTCTCGGTTGTTCTGGAATGGGCTTTTGGTCCTCTTTCAACTCCCCGAAGCTTGGTCCTAGAAACTTAGCAAGGACCAATTCATCTTTGGTGGCAAATGGGTCCTCCCTTAATGAGACCCTATTTTGGAAATTCATTCTGGCTAGAATTTAATTATCTTTCTTTCCAGATCTGGTGTCATCCTTAGTTCTTTGAATTTCAGGGTTAATCTCCTAAATTAGTATAAGGGATTAATTCACATAGTTTCACCTAATATTTTCAAGAGAGCATCCTAATACTTTACAAGAGCATTTTCAAGGCATTTCAATGGAGATTTCAAGTAATTATTGCAGCAATTCAAAGATCATACCATCATGGCAAGGTTCTAATTGCACCATTTCATGTTCATGCTTCATAATCTTATTTCATCATTTGGTTTATTACCTACAAGAGTTTTGACTAAGGAAACCTCCATTCACTAACAAATCAACAAGTTCTTCCATCCTTGAGTGTGTGATTACAGATTTGTAGGTTGAAGAGCAAGATTATCAAAGTTGTCAAAATTGTCAAAGTAGCAAAGTTGTCATCCAAGGTGCAAGATCATGGAAAGAGCCCTATAGAACTAAATACTTCCTTCCAGAACTTGATAACAGGGATTTCAAGAGTGCAAACATCAAAGTACAAGATCTTGAAATTAGTTTTCTAAAACCCCAAAAGGACCCATTTTCCCATAAAGGAGAATGAATCCATAGCTAAACAATAGCAAGTTTTTGGTCAGGTGCACTCCTTTTTATGCTCTAAAATCATTACTCATAGTTGCTACAATAGTTAGGGTTGATTTCTGGTTGTTATTAGCATCTTCTTTTGCATATTTGAAGTGATTTGGGCTAGGAAAAACAAGTGATCCTTCTCATTTTCTTACATTTGGGAAGGATCCTATTTTCCAACATTTCACTTACCATCATCATCCTTTGTGCTTGAGAACTTAGTCTATCTCAAGTACCAATCAACACAATCATCATCAATCCAAGTTCTAAAATCTAATCAGAGTGCTAAATCAATCATCTAATCAATTGTCTAATCACTACCTTTTAGTCTTATCCTTGGTCTTAGAATCATCTTCATCTTTCCATCCAATCATCCTTTCATCTTGTATTCCCATCACCACACGATAACAACTCAAGAAGCTCATGGAACAACAACAACAATTCCACTAATTGTCATATTCTTCCAATTTGTCTAATAGCAAAGGATCCCAATAGACTAACATGTAAGGTGAACCATAGAATCCACATTACCCCCGTGATCTTGTGTCCATCGAAGATGAAATGGTTTCCCAACCTGAGCTCACCCCTAGCCTTGAGGAGCATTATAGTAACCCAACCAACATACACATGACTAATTGCCTTATTAATGAACATTCTAAAGCCATCCCTCCTAAACTACTCATGCAAGGCACTAAGCCTCCACTGAGGTTCAACATGACACAATATTTAGGCATGATTCGATCATCAACCACTCAGGCTCCTTCGGAAAGCTCTTGGAACATACTAGATTTTAGAAATGTGTAAGAGTCACCAATGAACTCAAGCATCTAGGATCACCTAGAAAACCAATATTAATCTTCTACGCGAGAGCAACAAGAGGATGAATTACTAGAATATGATGCAATAATAAAATAATGATATTATCACACTCTAAATGATATATGATTCAGTACTCCCTTGCACTGATTGAGCTAATATGAACTCATCTGAACTAGCTAGAAGGGAGAGGTGAGTATTGATTATATAGCATAATTTGCGCATGTAATTCCAAGAGGGATAATAAATCCCAAATAATCAAATTAGGTGGGATTTTTACCTACTTGGAAAATTCCAAACATGTGGCATAACCTACTCAAAAAGAGACAAGATAGTGGTTATGTGAAGTGGCATAAAAGGCCAAAAGAGGGTGTAAGACTCAACCACCCATGTGTGGGTGAGAGTGACACATGTAATTGATGGCTTACACCACATGTCCTCACATAAACCATGTCTACTATAACCTAATTATGCTTAATAATGTGTAAGAAAAATAAATATAAAAAAACCTACACTAACACCCCCCCTTAAGCATAGCTTAGGTGGGTGAAAGGATGCAAATATTAAAATATGGGTCTTAGCTACAAGGCCATGTTAGGTACCCATGTACAATGAGAAGGAGAAGGAGAAGGAGAAGGAGAAGGAGAAGGAGAAGGAGAAGGAGAAGGAGAAGGAGAAAGAGAAGTATAAGAAGAGAGGAATGGAAAGACAAGGATGACTCGAAACAGGAGGAGAGAGAAGAAGAGAAGGTAGAGGAGAAGAAAAACAAGGAAGAGAAACAAGAGGAAGAGAATTAATAAGAAGAGTAAATTGAAGATGAGGAGGAGGAGGAAGATGAAAAACGAGGAGGAAGAAGAGGAAGAGGAGGAAGAGGAAGAGAAAGGAGGGGGAGGAGACAAAGAAGGAGAAAATGAAAAGGAGGAAAAAGAGGAGAACTGTTGGAGCAGAAAATAATGAAAGCAATATTCAAACTACCATGAAGTGAATCAAGCACAATGCAGTCAAATAACTATCATAGAATATGTAGAATACAATGATCATTCCTTGTTTATATAGGAAAAGGAGGAGATAGGAAGGTGAAATAGAAAGACTTACTAACCCTCCAAGTGATGTGACACATGTAGAACACTTGGGATAAGTGTGAAGGCATGTGTCAAGTATTTATGTGGTGAGACAACTAAACCACTAAGTGAACTTAAGCTAGTGTGAATAGGACTACTAGGTGTAGGAACTAGATAAAAGGAAACTAGATACATAAAGACACTTTTCACACTAACACCCCCCTTAAGTGATACTTAGGGAGTAAGTAACTAAAATATGATTCTCGGCAACAAGGCTTGATGAGGTAATCATGTACAAAATAAAACTCTCTCACAAATGGAGTAAAGGAGAAAATCCAGTGGAAATAAATTCCTCTCCAAAAAAGACAACTATATACAAAGGAAGGAGGACTCAAGACCCCCCAAGGAGAACTTCCTTCACCCTAAGCAACTAGTGCAATGCAATATAGATTGAGGTGATACTAAAGGTTTAGTGAAGATGTATGTAACTTGATCCTTAGTACACAAATACTCTAAGGATAGAACGCCATCCTAGATAAGTTGTCAAATGAAGTGCATATAAATCTTGATGTGCTTTTTTCATTGATGCTCAACTAGGTTTCATGAAATATGAATGTCACTTTGGTTATCACACCAAAGTATAGTAGGATGATCAAGTGGAAGACAAAACTCTATCATAAGTTGTCAAATCCATAGTACCTCTTGGATAGCAATAATTGTTCCTCAATACTCAACCTCAATAGATGATAATGAAATAGTAGTTTGCTTCTTGCAAGACTATGCAACTAGACCAAAACCAAGAGAAAGAATAAAAATGGAAGTGGAATTCTAAGAATCAACATCTCCTTCCCAATCTGAGTTGGTGTAGCCTACTACCTGTGAAGTGATGTGTATTGAATTCCAAAAAGAGTGGTGTCACTAATATACCTCAAAATAGGCTTGTTTGTCTTTCAATGACTCTAATGAGGTTCATGTAAAAAATGGGAGAGAATCCCAATAGTGAAGGTAATATCTGGATGTGTGTGTGTCAAATACAAAATACTACCAACTATTTGTGTATATTAAGTAACATTAACAGTAGATGTGGTGCAAGTGGTAGTCAAAGTGACAACAAACTGAAATGGTGTAGGTGTGTGCTTACAATCACTCATATGAAATCAATGAAGCAAGTCAATGGAATAATTTTGTTGGTATATGGAAATCCCCTCAATAGACTAAAGAACCTAAAGACCAAGGAAGAAATGGAGAATCCCAAGATTTGTCATGTTAAAGTGTACCATCAAACTATGTCGAATATCTTGGATCATGGATGAGGAACTACTACTAAGTATCAAGTCATCAACATATAATACTAGTATCAAAAGTTCATCTACATGTCTCTGGATGTAAATTGTGTGATCCAAGTGGCAATGAGTGAAACTAGATGCAAAAAAGAAATCATCAATATTCTCATATGAATTGAAACAAAGAAAAAGAGGAACCCTAGGTTTAATGCATAAAACCTAGCGTTAATTTTGGGTGTGTAGCCTTATTCTAAAGTTTCATTAATATGGAGATCAACAAGGTGATTAGATTGACTTTCAACCATAAAAGTGAGTCAATAAAACCTGAATCTACATCTTTTTGAGCCTTGGAATGGATTGGAATCAATTTTCCTTGATTAACCTAATTAGACTATGTGACCTAGTATGAAAAATGCAAGATTCCAAAAATTAACAGACTGTAACGAAGATTTGCAAGAAGATATGGGAAGGGTAGAGTGCTATGTACCTATCCTAAAAGTATGTTGGTCAGTTTGAATACAAGGAAAAAGGTGCCCAAGGGAATCTATGTCCTTGTAGGAGTACTTTTGTTCGACTCTTGTAGTTCTCTAATGTCAAATTTGAGACTCTCATTTCCACTTGCAAACTTGTCAGATCACTGTCAGATAATTTTGTAGGTGATTTTTCATGAGTTGAAAGGTGTAGGGATTTGAATGCAATAATGAATAAGTGATCTTTACACTTCCTTCAATCCTCTCCAAACCTAAAATATACACATTCAAAAAGAGAAGAAATGTTGTGCCATGTAGAGGCTTACCTTAGTCAAACCTTGTGTTAGTGTTTCCACTTCCACAATGGGAATGTCAATAGTAGGATAGATAAAATAGAGGAAGGAATGATGAGTCAAAAAAGTGTTGCAACTCACCACCCTTCAATGGCTTCCTTGAAGGACTAAATTCATGCGCATCACCTCAAGGTCTTGGATCTTGCTTGCTTGATTGCTTATGTGAAATTTTCAAGGATGATAATTTTTGACACTAAATTTAACCCCTACTTTAGTGAGAGTGTGAACTTATGTTCAAAATCACATTAAAGTAGAAAATATGTCAAGAGGGGTTTGATCATCTGAATGTTGAAGAGATAGGATGACAATGAATCTATGGAGAGTATGCAAGACCTGAGGATCCAAAATCCCATGGAAAAGAAACATAAACACAAAGGAACGTGCATGTATGTAATGCAACAAAACAACATACACAAACATGCATGTCATAAAACATGAAGCATACATGATGAAAACACCTAGCACATAAATGGAAACAAAATGAACACAAAAACTATGTAAATATGATGCAAACATCAAGAAGACACACAATTACACAAGGTTAGTACTAAAATGATTCAATTCAATGAGGTAAAGAGACCTTGGTCTTAAATTTATCTCAAATATCAAATTTCATCCCCTGATTAAATGTTAGTTAAAGGGGTGCTCTCATGAGGACTAGCAAGCTATGTTATGCCGCATCGCTCATGAGCCACATGCATCCACTGGCTAGCAAGCTATTTTATGCTAGGTGTCCATGCAATATGATGGGTTCCATAAGGCTAGCAAGTTGTGTTATGCTCGGTGGCCATGTTAAGGCGTTCATGACCCATACAATAGAAAATTTTGATATTTTCTAAGTAAATCGTAAACAAAAGGCACCACAAGCTACTGAATTTTGATATTCACTAGGTGAGCCCCCAAGAAAAAGTAGAAAAATGAGAAACACACAAGGTCTAGTGAAGTCCAATATTCACTAGGTGTGTACCCATTAACAACCATACCAAGATTTATACTCATTTATAACCCTAATAAGGTGCCACAAAATGATCAAGATTTTATGCCAACACAATAGTAAGTTCAATGTGTGTGAACAAAGTGAAGCATGAAAATGCTAATGTTAATGCACCACTAATTCCAATGTATGTGAACAAACTAAAGAAAAAATGCAAAACTCACCTAAGTAGGTTCACAAAACTTCCTAAGGAGGCACAAAAAATGACCACAAGATAAATCCAAAACCTCAAGGGGTGTTATAACAACACTACTACAAAAGGTGATTTACAAAAACAACAAAGGGGACTTTCCTCAATATATGAAAGGTCACATCTTAGGGAATATTACACATGACATCACCACCAAGAGAGGGCTAGTTGTGGAATAGAAGAATTTTCACCTTGGGAATGTTGTTATATGGAGCTTGATTAGACTCAGACGTCAAATTTCCCCACTTTTTTTTATGTGTTTCCCCCCAAATCAATCAACAAGAGAATGCAAGGGGTGGATCCCCTCTTGCGAGGTCGGCCATATTTTAATAAATGAATTTGCTGCCAGTATGTATTCAAAAATATAGTTATAATAGTTGAAAACTAATTATGAAACCGCATAAAATTCAAACAGTTATTGTTGCACATGAGAATTCGAACAGCCACGAGTTGGAATGTTAGAATCCAGAGCGTGCGAGGAAGTTGTACAGTCATGTGGAAATGAGTTTGGTTTGTTTCAGGGTGTGTGAGAAATGAAGTGTTTAAGGTCACTAGTTTGTGACTATGAAAATACAAACTTAAGCAATATACGCACATAGCAGTGTGCGAGTAAAAATAGAGCAATGGAAATTGTGGTTAATTCGATTGCTGCAAGTTGCAAGTGTTGCTTCAAGTTGCAGTTGTTCCTACAAGTCATTGTAATTACATTTATTGGAAGTAAATAGTAAATTTGGGCTTTTTTGGTGGACGTAGCCCAAGTATGGGTGAACCATGTTAAAAATCTTGTGTTGTCTCTTGATGTCATTATTTTTGTGTCTATTATTCTTATGTTTAATTTTTATAATCTGAATTTAATTGGTAGTAATTTTCCTGCAATTCCTAATAGGGAATACCAGCCATAGCATTCCTGCAAAGGGGAACATTATATTCTTGTAAGAGAGGGGGACCAACCACATCAAGGCTCCAGGTCACGAAGAGCCGAGAGTAGAGGGCTTCCCTAACTTACCTCACTCTAAAGAAAGGGGATTGAGAATGAAAAGCACTATGAAGTAATTTTGTCATTCTTCAAACCCAAAGTTCAAGTTTAGGCTAGGCGAGCTAGTTTTTGGATTTGGTATTGTACCTCAGATAGCTCTCTATCTGAGGACGAAAGCGTAGTTCTGGGATGATAGCTTGGTGCACTGGTGTCTCTCTAGCACATTGATATATGTACAGCCAAAAAACACGAAGTACATTAAAAACTACCTAATAATTTACTGACATCCTAGCTAGTTGATTATGAAAGGAAAAAAGAATGAGAAATTACAAAAAGTAGAGACAAAGATGATAAAACAAGTAAATAAGAGCTAAGGTGACAAAGATAATCTCACAAAAGCTTCAGTTCGCTAGCTAGCTCCACACATATGTCCACAAACACACAAATAAGAAGGGGAAAATTGTTGGGGTTGTATAGGGGTCTACCTCAATCAAACCTCCATTTTGGTGTTCCCACCTCCATGAACAGCCAAAAATAAATGAAGTAGAATATGCAATAAAGGAAAGTATAAAATAAATTTTGAGAATAGGTGCCTCAAACTCACTGGTAGAAACCCTGTCACTATCACCAAGCAGCAACGTTTCTTAAGTGTTTTGTCTATACCTTTACCTCTATACTGCGAGGTGTTTGGGAGAGAGGAGCGGTAGCATGGTTACCACTATACCGCAGGCACCTCTCGGATGTTCAGCGGTAGTGCGGTGGATACTTCTATATCATGGGTATCCTTTCTTTGGGTTGTGGTGGCACGGTTACCACCATACTGCAAGAGCTTTTCGAATGTCTAGCGGTAGAGCGGTTACCACCATACTGTGGAAGTCTCTCATCTATGCAATGGTAGTACGGTGTGTTACCGCCATATCACGGAGGTATGCAAACTATCCAATGGTAGTACAGTTACCACTATACCTCAGGAGTTTTCGACCTGTCCAGCGGTAACGAGGTAAACCACCACCCCGCGGGAGCTAGTGGAATGTGCAGTGGTAGCGTGGTATAAAGGTGAAAAGCACAAGCTTTTTGGTTTGCTATGTTGTGAGCCGTTATGTGGAGTTACCTAACTTGGAGGAGGCCATTTGTATTCCTGAGAAGTTTGACGATTGCTTGGTGAAGGAAGTTGAATGAAACATCTTTGGTTGTTGCTATACATTGCAACGTACAGGAACTATGAAAGGTTTGAAGGTTTTGAGAGTTCAATGGTTGGATGATCGAATAGTCTGTATGTTCTAAGAGAGCATTATAAGTGTGAGATTTTGTATGAGGTTGATCAAAAACTATCATTACTGTAATGTTGACATCTGAAGAGATTTTGTAACTTGTATGTAATTTGGTTACTGTAATACAAGTGATTTTCTTTGGTGTGGTGGATTTTTCTCCTGTAATGGTTTTCCCACATAAATTTGGTGTCAATTGTGTTTGAGTTAATTTCTCTATTCTATTATTTCTTTCATGTGCATTGTAATGGTATGTAATTATAAAATTTAAAGTCATATCTGCATTCTTCTCTGAGTTTTGACATTAGGAAAGTGTTTTGCATCCGTATTCTTTCTTGACAAGTGGTATCAAAGTCTGGCCAGTTGTGTTATCCTTGTGGGTAGGTTGGGTTTTTTGTGTCAATTCAGTTTAGTGGGAGTCTTGTAGAAGTTTGGTAATTTAAATTACAAATTAAGATGACAAGCACATCAGGAAGGATTGAAATTGAGAAATTCAATGGCAGCAATTTTGAGTTGTGGAAACTTAAAATGGAAGACCTATTGGTGGATCGAGATCTTTGGCTTGTTATGTCTAGAATGAAACCTTCTGGCATGAAGCAAGAAGATTGGGACCTCGTTGATAGAAAATCAAAAGGGTTGATAAGACTTTTTTGGCAGACTTTGTTCTCCTAAACGTTCATGAAGAGAAGACTGCATCTTCTTTGTGGAAGAAGATTGGAGATATTTATCAAGGTAAATCCTTGGTGAATAATTTTTTCTTAAGGAAGAAGGTATACTCTTTGAAAATGAAGGGGCATATGTGGCTAATCATCTGAATAAGTTTAACACATTGATTGCTTAGTTAACATCTGTGAGCGTAAAAATTGATGATCAAGGTCGTTGTATGCTATTGTTATGTTCTTTTCCAGATTCTTGGGATCACTTGGTGATGGAGATTGGGGGTAGGACAACCACTTTCAAGATGGAAGATGTGGTTGCTTCTTTATTGTCTAAATAAATGAGAAGAAAATATTCTAAGATGGTGAAGGAGGCTCTTGTTGTTTGAGACAGATCGAAAGAAAAAGGAAAGAAGAAGGACAAGAACTCCAAATCAAAATCAGAAGGGAGATCAAAGTCTCCTGGTAAGAATTCCAAGGTGAAGTGTTGGAATTGTGGGCAACCTGGTCATGTCCAAAAGGATTGCAAAGAGGAGAAAAAGAAGAAGAAGAAGAACTCTTCTAAAAATGATTCTTCTAAGAGCAATGGAGATTCCTTCATTGCATCCTTGGAAACTCAGGCATCTGATGATGTTTGTCTGATTGATTCTGGAGCATCCTTCCACATGACATCTCATAGAGACTAGTTCACAAAGTATGAAAAATACGATGGTGGAAAGGTGTACTTGGCAAGCGATAAGTCTCTAGAAATTGTTGGTTATGGAAGAGTCAGAATTCAGTTCCCTGATGGAAGAATTAAGGGAATTGACGGCATAATGCATATACCATTTGGCTCAGAATTTACTTTTTGTAAGTAATCTAAATAATGTTGGAGTGCAAGTCTCATTCTCTAGCAATGGTTGTAAAATGACTAGAGCCTCGATGGTGCTGGCTAGGGGTGACCGTATAGGTACTCTATATAAGTTGGATGCATTTGTTGTCCATTGTAATAGTGTCTCTATAAAGTCATAGAAGGTTGTTCATGCAAAGGAGATTGAATTCCCTGAAGGGGATAATTCTTTGGAAGTTAAACTTCCTGCAGAGAAGACTATGCTCTATGATCAAAGGCTAGGTCATATTGGTGAGAAAGGCTTAAATGCTTTGAAAAAAAAAAACATGGTTGAGGGGCTTGATTATTGTAATCTAGAATTTGAATTTTGTGAACATTGTATATATGGAAAACATCATCGTGTTTCTTTTTATTCTAGTCCTCATAAATCTTCTAGTATTCTAGATTATATTCACTCTGATGTTTTTGGTCTAGTGAATGTTCCTTCATTGTCAAATTCAAAATATTATGTATCATTCATTGATGATTATTCGAGAAGAGCATTTGTATATTTTCTAAAAAGTAAATTAGAAGTGTTTAGTCAATTTAAAGAGTTCAAGAACTTGGTTGAAAATCAGACTAGTAAGAAAATAAAATGCTTGAGGATAGATAACAGTGGTGAATTTTGTTCTGCAGAAATTGAAAGGTATTGCAAATACCATGGAATTAAGAGGCATAAAACAACACCTTACACTCCACAGCAAAATGGATTTTTTGAAAGGTTGAACAAGACATTGATGGAGAAGTCAAGAAGTATGTTGAGCAATGCTGGTCTGGAGTAGAAGTTTTGGGTTGAGGCTGTGGCTACAGCATGTTACTTGGTAAATCGATCTCCTTCTTTGGAACTCATTGATAAAATGCCTATGGAAGCTTGGTCTGGTAAGAAGCCCTCTCTGAGACATGTTCGGGTCTTTGACTATGAATCATATAATTATGTTCCAGATGTGAAGAGATCTAAATTGGAGAACAAATTTGTTAAGTGTATCTTCATTAGCTACGGCATTGGTGTGAAAGGATACAAGCTTTGGAATCCTATGACTGAAAAGGTTGTATACAGCAGAAGCGTAATCTTTTGAGAGCTGAAACCTTCTTCAGTGGAACTGCAGTAAGAAATGAAAGAAAATAAAGAGGATAATGATGTTGAAATACCTCTAACCCTAGAAAAAGAGGAACAACACATTGATAGTGTACCTGAAACTAAGGAGAGTTCAAGCAGCTCTGATATTTTTGAAGAAGAACCACAACCTCTGCCTCAACCTGTGAGGGGTTCTACATGTGAGAAGAAGCAACCTGATAGGTATGGATTCTCTATGTTGGATTCTAGTTTTTCCTATGCTTTGATTACTAATACTGGTGAGCCTAGGACTGTAAAAGAGGAAATTTAAATGACTAATTTAGATTCCTGGTTGGAAGCCATGAATGAAGAAATGGCATTGTTAAAGAAGAATGACACTTGGGATTTGGTTCCATTGCCTGAAGGTAGAAAACCTATGGGTTGTAAATGGGTTTTTAAAAAGAAAATTGGTTGAGATGGCAGTATTGAAAAGTACAAAGTGAGGTTGGTTGCAAAGGGTTATTCCTAGGTAGAGGGAATTGATTATGGGGAAATCTTTTCTCTGGTAGCAAAGCTGACATCCATTAGATTTATTTTGTCACTTGCAATAGCTTATGACTTAGAGGTTGAGTAGATGGATGTGAAGACATCATTTCTTCATGGTGATCTTGAAGAAGAAATTTGTATGTCCCAGCTTGAGCACTTTGTGGTAAAGGGTAAAGAAAATCTGGTTTGCAAGTTAAAGAAATATATGTATGGTTTAAAACAGTCGCCTAGAATGTGGTACCAAAAATTTGACATGTTTGTTTTGTCATTGGGTTTTGTAAGATCAAAATCAGATCATTGTGTGTATTTCAAGACTGAAAATGATCGAGTTCTTATTATTTCTCTCTATGTTGATGATATGTTGTTCATAGGCAATAGTAAGTTTATGATTTCTGATCTAAAATCTTAGTTGTCTACAAAGTTAAAAATGAAATATCTTGGTGCAACTAGGTATATTCTGGGAATGGAAATAACCGAGGACATGAAGAATAGAAAAATTCGGCTCAACGAGTAAGTATATTAGCACTATTTTAGAGATATTTTATATGATTGATTGCAAGCAGCTAGTTGTTCCAGTTTTGTAGGGAACGAATCTATCTGTTGAAGATTGTCCAAAATATCCTACTGAGATGGAGGACATGACCAGAGTGCCTTATGCTAGTGCAGTTGGCAGTTTAATGTACACAATGGTCTATACAAGGCCATACATTGCCCAAGCAGTGGGAGTACTTAGTCAGTTTATGGATAATCCTGGAAGGACACATTGGGATGTTGTGAAAAAAGAGTTTAGATATCTGAAGGGAACTTCAAAATATGCTTTGTGTTATCATGGTAATTCGGTTGAATCACAAAGGACTCTCAGAATTCGTGGGTATGTGGATTTTGATTGGGCACAGCAGAAGATCCACTAGTGGATATTGTTTCATAATGAATGGTGGTGTAGTTAATTGGATGAGTAAGCGGCAGGATGTAGTCGCTTTATCTACTACAGATGTTGAGTACATGGCAACAACTCACGCCTGTAAGGAAGCCATTTAGCTTAAAATATTGTGTTCTAATATTGGTTTTGATTCCAGGCAGATTATTATTTGTTGTGACAATCAGAGTGCCATTTTTCTGGCAAAAAATCCTACTTTCCATGCCAGGATGAAACATATTGATGTGCACTATCATTTTGTATGAGATATGGTGGAGGATGGAAAGGTCTATTTGGAAAAGGTGGATACTCTGAAGAATGTTGTTGATGTTTTGATAAAGCCAGTGAGCACATATAAGTTTAGATGGCGTGCAAATTCAATGGGCCTTGGGGTCCAGAATATTCAATGACATCAAGTGTTGAAAAGGGTTTAGTGAGTTCTTCGTCAAGTGGGAGATTGTTGAGAATAGGTGCCTCAAACTCACTGGTAGAACCCCTATCACTGTCACCAAGCAGCAATGTTTCTTAAGTGTTTTTTCTATACCTTTACCTCTATACCGCCAGGTGTTTGGGAGAGAGCAGCAGTAGCACGGTTACCACCATACCACGGGCACCTCTTGGATGTGCAACGGTAGTACAGTGGATACCACTATATCGTGGGTAGCCTTTCTTTGGGTTGTGGTGGAGAGATTACTACCATACCACAGGATCTTGCTGGATGTCTAGTGGTAGAGTGGTTACTACCATACCAAGAAAGTCTCTCATCTATGCAGTGGTAGTGTGGTGTGTTACTGCCATACCACAGAGGTATGCAAACTATCTAGTCATAGTGCAATTATCGCTATACCTCAGGAAATGTCAACCTATCCAGTGGTAGCGAGGTAAACCACCACCCCACGGGAGCCTGTGGAATGTGTAGTGGTAGCATGGTATAAAGGTGAAAAGCGCGGGCTTGTTGGTTTGTTGTGTTGAGAGCCGTTACATGGAGGAGTTAGCTGACTTGGAGGAGGCCATTTGTATTCTTGACAAGTTTGATGGTTGCTTGGTGAAGAATTTGAATGAAACATCTTTGGCTATTGTTATACATTGCAACGTATAGGAACTATGAAAGGTTTGAAGGTTTTGAGAGTTCAATGGTCGGATGATCGAATAGTCTGTATGCTATAAGAGAGCATTGTAACTGTGAGATTCTATACGAGGTTGATTAGGAACTATTGCTGTTGTAATGTTGACATCTAAAGAGAGTATGTAACTTGTATGTAATTTTGTTATTGTAACACAAGTGATTTTCTTTGGTGTGGTGGGTTTTTCTCCCATAAGGGTTTTCCCATGTAAATCTGGTGTCAATTATGTTTGAGTTAATTTCTCTATTCTATTATTTCTTTCATGTGCATCTTAATGGCATGTAATTGTAAAATTTAAAGTCATATATGCATTCTTATCTGAGTTTTGACATTATGAAAGTGTTCTGCATCCGTATTCTTTCCTTACAATAAATATTGCAATGAACACTACAAAACAATACTATGCTACTCTATCAAATCACAATGGAGAGGAGTGAAGCGTTACCACCTCCACACAAAATCTCACTAGCCAATGGAGGAGAATGCAAGGTATGGACTTGGAAAAGTCACCACATCCATAGGGTGATGAAGGGAGGTCTCATAAGACTCCAAGCCCACACTTTTATGGCTTTCCTTACACTTGCAATGTGGAGTTAATGGAGCTTCATAGTTGTTCCAATGCTCGCAATGGAGTGCTGGAATGTTGCTTGAGAGTGAAAAGAGAGATTGAATGTGTAGAGAGATGCCGAGGAGATGGAATGATAGTGAATAGAATGAATTTGAAGATAGAATGGGAAGGAATAAGTCATTTTTAGGTCGGTTGGTTGAAGAGGGACATTACAATTTGGCCCCAATCGGGTGTGTAATGCCTAGCTACCAACTTCAGATGCAAGAATCTGTCAGGGATGGTAGTGCATCATGTGGACGTTTATGTGCCATGCGTTTGTCCCTGACAAATATTCTCTCACTGACACAAAGAACAAATGCCAGGTGGATGGAAGGAAGGTGGGTGATGTGGAATTTCGCATTCAGATTTGATTTTCTAAGGTGAGGGTATGTGAAAGGGATATTTTCTCAAGGGGTGCAAATTTTCTCCTATACATTTTTCCCCCACTTTAGCGAGCATGAATATTGATGAGTGTTTGGTAAAGTAGATCAAAGAGTTAGTAGGGTTAGAAATGTATACCTAAACCATCAAGGAAATAGATTGTGATTCGGCGAACTTGAAAGCATAGAGAAAGCAAAGGACTCCACAGGTACTCTCCCTAGGGAGTTTCAAACAAAAGGACTCCAAAGCTCCACAAAACTATGAAGTTGCATAGAGTACACTGAAGTCCCTCGAACCAATGATGGACAAATCTCATAGGATGAAAGTGTCTCACAGGCCCACAGGCTTGTAATAAGTCAATCCCCAATTTCTCTCCCATGAAGGAAACTCGGTAAAGTAAGTGCCTTACAAGCCTGCAAAACTGCAAAAAGGCAACCCCCAAGTTCTCTCTCATGAAGGAATCCCAATGTAAGGGGACTCCACAAAGTTGGACTGGAAAGTGGCTTTATAGGTGCACCTACAAAGCAACATGTTAATCTATAGATAAAACATGTTAGGAAACACAAAGAGGCCACGTAGGAAAACAAGCAGATAGTCACGCAGACAATCAACAAGTTGAAAGGCTTTCAAAGGGCTCCCTCAGGAACCCTTCAAAGGAAAATGGGTCCACTCAAGGGATGCATTGTGTGAAAGTGTAAAAGAGACATTTTTTCTCAAATTAGTTCATCATCAAGGAATCATTTCTAAAGATGTTCACTTCATCAAGGAATTCGAAAGGAAGCAGATTCCCCCTTGCGAGGGGAAGGTCAAGGCTTATCCCATAGGAAAAGGCTACTCCCACCTCAAAGGAAAGCTCTCAAGTTCTTTCTTTTCCAACCCATGATGAAGGAAACACGTTTCATTAGGGATCCAAGCTGAGAATGTGATCTTTGAAAAAGTTTGCAAGGGTTTTCAAGAAAAGATTTGTTGGCAACAAATGTGTTTTCTAAAAATTGAAGCATTGTGAAAGCAACATTGTCGCACATACGAGGGATAACTTAAGCAAAGAAGAAATAAAGATAAAAGAGTGAAAGAGAAATAGCACAAACAAGAGACACAAAGGTGATTTGATATTTTGGGGTCAGAGCTGCTCATGAATATATATAATTATAGTAAATAGTATATAAATGAACTATCATCAACTCCCTACTATATCAGACCATGTGAATAATGCACGAGAATACAAAGTAAAAATAAAAAATTGGGTCAATATGGAAGGGAAGCCTAAATTCCCCCAACAATTTGCATCATCCAAAATTTTTTGAAAATCAAAGCACATAATAGAGGAAGAATAATGGAACAAATAGAGGAAGTTTTACGACACATAATTAGTCCTATACCCAAACACCAACAAGGGTGACAAGGTTCGTCTAGGAACACATAACACAAGCACGAGGGAACACATCACAACACAAACACACTCCTAATCTAAAGTTAAAGAAGATGCCTCCCCCTAACACATCAACCAAGAGGTCATCCACTTCCCAATCTAGCTCATTATAAGGGGAAGGTGGACAAGCCTATAGTGGTGGAATATTAAGGGGAGGATCTATTTACCCTCCCGTAACAAGGGCTAAGGAAGAAGGCCCCACAAGGTCTTCTCCACTCCGCTCTTCTAGAGCTATGGTCAATGATTTCACGAAGATCACTGACAAGGTTAGAACTTCATCCAGAGAGTTAAACATGTACTTTCTAGAAGCTCCATGTCGTACCTCAATGGACAGGGAGGATCATGCCCGAGATTCACCACTTGGCTCACTGAGTGACTCAAGAGCAATTACAAACTCAGGGGAAGCCAAAACTTTCTATGTCACTAGTACGGAACAAGCTAGCACAGGACCACCCTTTGAAGAAAGTGTGCTCCTCTTACGCCCTCCATTGCTAGAGGGGCCAACCTCTACCTTTTGCTTCTTTGAAGGATGTGAACTCCCCACAAATGAGGTGAGAGGTGTAGAGGAGGAGGAGAAAACCAAAGTAGACACCACCAAGGTATTCGGCATGTCCACAGGTTTTGGGAATGGAAGGATGTCTAGAAGGTACATCAACAAGGGCTCAGCTGAGGGAGAAATAAACACCTGCACCTTTTTAGAGTCAGGCACACTCACACTCACAGTAGAAGCTAGAAGCGAGACTTAACTCGGTTAAATGGAAGCAAAGGGGAGGAGAGAGGAGGACACATTAGGAGGCCCTGATACAAGGGCGGTCATCTCTTCCTTTTTCTATAAATTGGCTTGCTTAGCCGCCAGAGCATTTTTCCAATGCTTGCGCTCATGCACAAGGTGGTCTCTATGACTCTTTGAGCTAAAGGCTAGGAGCTACAAAGGGATAGCAGGCTCCTACTCAGCCATAGGTGTGTCCATCACAGTTGTCACTAGTGAAGGGATAGACTCCTAAATGGGAGCAAGAGGAAAAGTTTGACAAACAGCGAGGGGATTTGGCTCTAGCACCTTAGCAGCGAGCCTCTTCCCATTCACTACTTTTGGAGCAGAAGTGGTGGGAGGTCGCAAAGGCTGAGACATAGAGGATTCCTCGTGGGAACCCTTCCTTCTACTATACAGGTAGGGAAAAGTTCCAAGAGGCACAGTAGGAATATTTGATATCCTAATCTTAGACTTGCACCAAGCAGGAACCATTGGACTTCTCATGTAGAATCCAAGAGTAAACATCCAAAAATCTTCTTCAGAAAGAGGAGTAGAAGGAGCACCCTAAGGACGGGTATGCATCTCCTTTCCCTTTCGAGAAGAGGAGGTAGCTTGTTGTTGCACTACTAGTAGGATCAATTTTGGTTGTCCTTTTCCCCCAATCTTGTACCTCACATAGTTTCGATAAACTAGGTCCATTCTTAGGGGAAGCGGACCGATTGGGGTGGACCAAAAATGATCCAACGAGTAGCCCCCGCAAAACACCAATGGTTGGTATCTAGTGTCATGTACGATGTACACAGCACCTTCATGGGAGAATTTCAAATACTTATGAATGATGGAAGTGATTCCATTCGTGGAAGGTAGCCAAGGTATTCCTAAATTCACCCTGAACAAATTAGATTCCCAAATAACATCAAAAGTTTTGTTCACAACCCTAGGTCCAACTAGGATAAAAAAAGTTATTGAACCATACAGCTTAAGAGAGAGGCCATCATGCATATGGATGGTATATTTTATTTCTTTATACTCCTCCCTTAATTCGTCCATAATGTCTCCTCTGTGATAATATTCACTCGGCTCGTGGGGTCGACTAAGACCCCCATCACAATGTTCTCATTGAGGCCAGTGGGAATGTAAAGCGGAGAGAGCTTGTTATTCAAGGACATATCCTGTGAGGTGAACGTCACGTCCAGCGAACCAATCACAAGCTACGTGGAATGGGTAACCATGACCATGTTAACATATGCAGAGGGCTAAGTGGTAGAATCAAAAGGATCAATAATTAAGTTAGAAAAGTGTGACGAAAATGGGTCCATGTATATTTGTAACTCACTATTTTCTTTCACCACCGATTTATTTGTATTTTATTTACTCCCACTGAGATGAATGGTACTGTCCTCGATGCGGTCCTGTATCTCGTGATGCAGGTGCATACAACATTTTGTATCATGTCCATTGACTCAATGGTAATGAAAAATACATTCACATCGTACCAATCAAGGTAAAGTTCCCTAAGAGGTTGAGGGTTCTCCAAGGTTATGATCTTATCCTTCAACAACTTCTACAAGATAGAAGAATAAGATTCTGCTAACCTTGTGAACTTTCTATTGTGTCTAAGGCCGTTATCATTTGTTGCAGCTACTACATTCACAACAACCTTACCTTTTCCTGAGATTGATACAATAGATTTTCCTTCTGAACAGGAGCATGAGGAGGATCCCCCAAATTGAACTACCATCTGTTGGTATTCCCATAATGTCACATAGAGATGCGCAAAAGAAGGGTATTTCATAAGGAAAAAATTTCTTGTCATAGTCTTTGCATTTTACCTATGAACACCTTTTGCACGTCAAAATTAGGCAGCGGGTATGAGATCTCTGAAAAGAGCACTTGACACCACAATATGCAATCAGTTATCTTCTCATTATTACCTTTCTTGCATCAGACGAGATCTAAAAAGGTCATCTTTGGTCCGATGTTGGCTTGGAATTGTCAAAGAAACTGATTTACAAGTTGATCAAATGAGAAAATAGAATTGTCGGGTAAGGAACAGTACCACTCAAGTGTTGTATCCTTAAGAGATCGAGGAAATAATTTTGCCATCAATGCATCGTGATGGAAGAATTATGTGCACATGGAATTAAAGGCGGACACATAAGTTTGTGGGTCCCCTTTATTGCCATATTTCTCAAATTTGGGAATCTCCATTCCTTATGGGAAGGGAGTACTTAGGATTGCTACCAATAATGGGATATGTTAGAAAAAGGGTTGAAATATGGATTGGGTCGAGGCCTTGGAGAGACTCGCCAGCTGATTTTGCATATGACCCATATTCTGAAGCAGGGCGTTCAAAACAGGGTCATTAGATGACAAGGGACCAGTGGAACCTCCAGAACCACCGCCACCAAAACCACCTCTAGAGCTACCTCTAGAGCCATCGTTGGAGCCACCACCACCAGTAGGGCCTCCAACAAAGCCACCTCCACTTCCTAAACCACCACCATGACCCCTACTGAGGCGTCCTCCTCCAGTACCACCTCCGCTACCAAAGCCACCACTACTCATTCCACCGGAGCCCCCACCACCAAGGGAAGTAGGAGGGGTGAAAGTGAACCCAAGGGGTTTTTTTCTCACTTTGATAGTGGGGGGATTTTGAGAAGTAGAAGATACATTCATCGAGGGGCCTGTTTCATCCATGCATATAGATGTGGTAGGCATTGAAACACCTATTTTTCTTTCATAAGTATTGAGTACTTCCCCTCAGTTAGTACCTGATCTAGTCTTATACGAAGGGACATAAGCTTTAGTTAGATCGGCAAGGCCACGTAAGAATTCTATGTATGTTTGATCCTTTCCCAACAAATTTCTTATTTTTCTAGTAAGCCTAGTGGCTCTCACCATGTTTGGCGATTTCTCCAAATGGTTTATAATGTCTAGTAACATGTTATCCAATACAAAAAGGTTTTTCGTGTGGACATGCACAGCCTCATCCTCGTCCACGGATGAAGCCATAGGGGATGCTAGAGGAGTAGGAATGTGAGTGGTCTTGTTTATGAAACCCATCTCGTTAGTGAAGCTCGTAGGAAAACCAATGGTAAACTCATTAGCTAAACTAGTGGAGAAAGTGGAGGTGAAACTAGAAGTGACCTTTTTCTTCTCCATTGGTAAGTGTTGCATGCTTCTCCTAACAATGTTCCTAAAATTTATGGACTGGGTTGTGATGTTCATAAACCTTCACAACACTTAGGGTTACGAAAACCAGCAGGTGTAGGGAAAAAGTATCAACACAAGCAAATGGAAAGATGTCATTCACGTCGGGTTCACCAAAAATGTAAGAGAGGGGGACCAACCACGTCAAGGCTCTAGGTCACGAAGATCCCAAAGCGGAGGGCTGCCCTAACTTACCTCACTCTAAAGGAAGGGGATTGAGAATGAAGAGCGCTGTGAAGTACTTCTATCATTCTTCAAACCCAAAGTTCAAGTTTAGGCTAGGCAAGCTAGTTTTTGCAGTCGATACAGTACCTCAAACATCTCTCTATCGAAGGATGGCAACACAGTTCTAGGACGACAGCATGGCGTGTTGGCATCTCTCTGGCGCACTAGCGTTTGTATGGCCAAAAAATGTGAAGTACAATAAAAACTACCTAAAACTTACTGACAGCCTAGCTAGTTGATTATGACAAGAAAAACATAATGAGAAAGTACATAAAGTAAAGATGAAGATAATAAAATAAGTAAATAAGAGCTAAGGTGACAAAGATAATCTCACAAAAGCACCAGTTTTCCAGCTAGCTCCAAGCGTACGTCCACCTACACACAAAAAAGAAGGGAAAAATTATTGGGGTTGTATAGGGGTCTGCCTCAGTCAGACCCTCGTTTCAGTGTTTCCACTTTCACGGACAGCCAAAAAGAAATGGAGTAGAATATGCAATAAAGGAAAGTAGAAAGTAAAGATTGCAATGAACACTACAAAAAATACTATGCTACTTTATCAAATCACAAAGGAGAGGAGTGAAGCATTGCCACCTCCACCCAAAAGCTCACTAGCCAATGGAGGAGAATGCAAGGTATGGACTTAGTAAAGTCACTATCGCTACAGTGGTGATGAAGGGAGGTCTTGCAAGACTCCAAGCCCACATTCCTATGGCTTGCCTCACACTTGCAATGTGGAGTTGATGAAGCTTCAAAGTGGTTGCAATGCTCACAATGGAGTGTTGGAATGTTGCTTCAGAGTGAAAAGAGAGATTGAATGTGTAGAGAGATGCCAAGAAGATGGAATGATAGTGAATAGAATGAATTTGAAGGTAGAATGAGAAGGAATAAGTCATTTTCAGGTTGGTTGGTCGAAGAGAGACATTACAATTCAGCCCAATCAGGTATGTAATGCCTCTACCAACTTCAGACGCAGGAATCTGTCAAGGACAACAATGCACCACATGGACATCTATGTTGGTATGTGGTGACTGATCATTCTATATTGTATAGCCCATGGTATACTATACACCCCGGCATGTATCCTTGTCGGGGTCTGGGGTCAAGTCAGGCCCAGGGCGAGGGTTCAGGGGCAGTAGCCCCTGAAAAGCGGGGTTCGAGGGCGGCAGCCCCAAAGAAAAATTTTCCTCCTACTTTTTCGCGTTGTCACGAAAAAAGGGAAAAATCAACGAAAAAGGAAAAATTCGATTTTGTAGAACCCAAAATTTGGAAGCTTCTAAGCTTGTTAAAAAGGGGTTCAGATGGGTGTTACAGTATGATGGAAAACATGATTATTTGCAAGATTGTAAAAAGTTTTTGTATTGGATAATAAAAGTATTGGATGGTTGCGGTTTGGTGGAAGTAGCCCGGATTGGGTGAACCACGTTAAATTCTTTGTGTTATGATTTATTTTGTGTGTGTTTTAGTTTCTCTATTTTATTAATTAAATCTACATTTAATTGTTAGATATCAGCCATTTCTAACCCTAACAATCTGTGTGTCGCATGTTTGTCCCCAAAAAATATTCTCTCACTGACACACAGGAAAAATACCAAGTGGATGGAAGGCAGGTGGGTGATGTGGAATTTTTCCTTTGGATTTGATTTTCTAAGGTGAGGGTATGTGAAAGGGGAATTTTCTCAAGGGGTGAAAATTTGCTCCCATACAATGCCAATAAAATTCACTATTATGGGACATCAAGCCTAATATCACCACAAAGGAGACACTATTATAAATCAAGAAGACGAGACTTTCATTGACAAGCTCACATTTTCTAGGAGATATATGCTATCAACACTAAAAAGGAACCATTCCTTATGCCAATAATAAGCGGGGGACCATATGCCCCCCTTAAAATATTAGTGCACTTGCTACACTAACATTTTAAGGAGATACAAAGGGATCCCTTGATAGAAGGAATGCACCTAACACAAGGCTACCTAAACTCTTGTCCCCCAAGTGTAGGGAGAAAGGTGAACCAAGATGGATTATGATATGTTGCTCATTGCAAGATGAAATATGATTGCATAAATCATAGTTTATACCCCCATGTATGGTAGTGAGCATGTTATGATACTATAGCTACCACATGGTAAGGAGCAGCAACTAATGCTATTTGTCTCTTGTATGTTTAAGTGAAGGTCTTTTTGATATTTTTTCGTTATTTTTTAAGGACAATAACCAAGACCTTTTTTGTTTCTTGAGTGGTGAGCTCTATAGGGACATGGATACCTTGTTCTTTTACACCACATCCTTTTCCATTATAACCAATTTTTTTCAAAATTTGATAACCTCTTCCATAAATGGATTCCATTTCTTTCAAGGAAGGTGGCTTTTCATAATCACTTTCATCATATGTAGATGTGTAATTTGTGTCTTCCTCATTGCTAGAAGTTGTGGATTCTATTGTTTTTGATGATCTAATGATAGATTGTGTAGATACCATTGCAGCTTATTTCTCTTTTCTTGATATTAATGGTGTAATCTTATATTCCCCATGAATGTAAGTGTGAAATCTAATGATCACCAATTATCATCTAACAAATTTGTCACCAATGTAAGGCACTCATCTTTGTCTTCAATTTGTAAAGGTTCCACTTTTGAAGTTGGTATCAATGCCCTAAAAGGACTCTCTATTCTCGTTTCAATTTGTAAACAATTTTCAAATTTAGGATCAACTTTTATTGGGAAAACCTTATTGGTGTATGTGTATATCATTAAACGATGAAGTTTTGAATGAACTCCTTTCATCTCATGAATCCATGCTCTACCCAAGAGAAGATTATATGAAATATCATGGGGCATTACATGGATGTTATTTTTAACACAACCTTGACATTAAATGAAGATTATATGAAGATCATATGAAATATAATGGGTTACAGTTTTTGGTGAAACTTGACATTAAAATCAAGATTTTTCACCAGATATTCACTTTCTTACACCTATAGCAGATAAACCATTAAGAATTTGAAGATGAATCAAACTAGTTATTTGTTAGATATTTTGTGTGGATTCTAATTATATTTTAAAAATAAAAAATAAAAAATAAATTTTGAATCATTTTATGTAATTTTTAATAACTTATTTTTTTTACTAATCAGCAATTTTAAAAAGTGATGTTTACTTGAGACCACAACTTTTTTTATAGACAGGATACAATTCTAATTTTTAAAATACAAATTTTTCACACCAATATCTAGTGCATCGATATTTTTTCATAATTTTTTTTTACATTTTTTTTTTTAATTAATTTTCCAAGTCAAAGTAATTATAATTTGGACAGAGGTGTACTTCGGCCCACATTACTTTTTTTGTATTCATTTGAATTAACTTATTCTTTTTTTGTTGGATTAAGGACATCAATACCTAGTGCACATGTATTTTTTAGAATTTTTTTTCTCTATTTTTCTATTTTTTCGTATGTGTGAAACAAAGAACTTGATGTTCATTGAAAATCCTACATTCACAAGAAATAAAAAATAAATATAATAATCAAATTAAACATATTTAAAATTATACTTTTTGTGAATCTTATAATAAGGGCTACATGCTTAAAAAACATAAATTTTAAATTAATTCATTTGATCACCCAAAAGGTAAATCAAAAGTGGTTTTTTATCAGCATTTTGATAGGTGTAGAGGAGACTCGATTATAGGTATGGTTTAAATCTAACAAGGTTCTATCCAAGGGGGTTTGATATAAGGGGGTTTGATCAATCCCTCTTTAATTAAAATCATTTAAATGGATCCTTTAAAGTCTTAAATCATTGTATTTTCTAAAAATATGTGATTTCAAGCAAAAATCAGGATGTCTCAAAAAGTGTAACCCATTATTGTGGCAGCACCCTACTAGCTTTAATAGGTAACATTATCACACCAAGTGGTTGTCTTTCTATGTTATCAAAACCTTTGATTGACAAATTAAAAATTTGAATTAAAGTTTTGTCTATTTCGATTCTATCCAAAATATGAACACTACAAACATTAATCTGTGAACCATGTCAATGATGGTATGCCTAATCCCAACCTTTTTAATACTAGTCATTATCATCAAGAAATAATTTTGTTTTTGTGTTTCCATAGGGGGTAACTCACTTTGATAAAAGACCATGTCCAAATTAGCTTCATTCATAGCTTCACATAAAGTTGTCACATCATTTGGTTTCACACTAGGAGGGACAAAAACTTTCTAAAAAGCATTTTGAATCATGTTATGATAAATAGGTGATGTTTGAGTCAGATCCCACAAGGATATCTTAGCAGGAGTGTTACAAAGTTGCTCAACAAAATCAAATTATTTACCACTACATTGTGGAATGTTATGTGTGAGTGGGAGGTATGGTTGAGGTAATGGGAAGGATGTTGGAGTTTGTTTTGGTTGCTTATAATTTCTCGTCTTATATGTGTGAGCAACTGTGTGATAACTTGGTTGCTTCAACACATGATTACTATTGAGTTGTTTTTCAAAGCTTAGGATATCACCATGAGATTTAGGAGGTCCTATATTGAGAGTTGACATAGGAGGTTCAATAATTATAGGACCTTTAGGAGGTCCAATAATTAAAGATCTAATATCCAATTGTTTGTTCATAACCTCAACGGAGCTGACTACTTGTTCATGATTTTCTATCAAGAGATCTAATGTCACCTTAGAATATTCATCTATACAATCCATCTTATTTTATTTTTCAAGAAATGTGTCAATGATTTCATCCTCTTTTCCCACAATACCTTCCCAAGTAAGAGAGGTAGGTGAAGAGAAACAAACAAGATGCTCAAGATGCTCCATGATTGAATATTCTTACACCAAGATACCTTCTTTCCAAATAGGAGAGATATCAGGAGAACAACAAACATGATTGTCATCATTATCAATTATTTTACTCTCTTGCACCAATTTATCCTCACAAGTAGGGGATATAGTGGGAGAGTGATCAATGAAAAATAACAAAAGAGGGGAATAAACTCATTATGACATGCTTGTATCAAAAATTCTTTGAAATGCTTAACAAGATCTAATAATAGAATATGAATTATGAAAATGAAATATTTTTGCAACAAGAGCATGATGTTATGCCCTATGGATCAAGCTAGTAATGTTTTTTAGAAAAATAGACAATTATGGGACAGACAAGATTCGGACAACATAAGCATACAGGGAACACAAAAACAAATTTGAGGAAAAAATTCAGCCAAAAATAGTAGGACAAAGCCACACAAATAGGACAAAGCTACCCAAGGGCATCTTTGTCCTAGACATGGTTTCAAAAAATTCAAAGTTTGACTTTGTAGATACTGCTTAAAGATTCAGGGTCTACTTGCAAACAGGTCTAAAAGTGAATATTTTTCTTGAATTTGCTCAATTTATGCTAATATAATTCAAAATGCAAGTTTTGAAAATGTGTGAACAATAAATGACAAATTTGGATCTACAATTTTCATATCTAAGATGCAAAAATTGACTAATTCTAAGATGCCAAAATCTAAAAATGATGATTTTGATGCAATTTTGAAACAAAACAATACATTTTTTTTACTTTTAGAGCTATATGAAGGATGCATAAATACACACTGTTAAGAATTCAAAATTAAAGATTTGCAAGTAGAAACAGACTAAAGGCATAGAGATAGATAATTGTGCAAAATTTTGTTGAGCTACTAATAAGAGGACAAAGACACCCAAGGGAATCTTTGTCCTGGACAAGGAAGGTGAAAACTAAAAATTTGAATGTTTATTAGATTGCCTAAAGGTTATGTTTATGTGTGCAAACAAAGAAAAATGGAAACCTAGATTTAAAGTATTAAACCTAGGGTTAATTTTGGGTGTGGCCTATTTCTAAAGTTTCATTAAGATGGAGATCAACAAGGTGATTAGATTGACTTTCAACGACTAGACCTACATCTTTTTGAGCCTTGGAATAGATTGGAATTGATTTTCCTTGATTAACCTAATTAGACTATGTGACCTAGTATGAAAAATGTAAGATTCTTGCAATTGACAAATTGTAACAAATATTTGCAAGTAAATATGGGAGGTAGAGTGCTATGTACTTGTCTTGAAAGTTTGGTGTCGATTTGAATATGAGGAAAGAGGCACCCAAGGGCATCTATGTCCTTGTAGGAGTACTTTTTTTCTACTTTTTCAATCCTCTGGTGTCAGATATGAGACTCCTATTTCCACTTGCAAACTTGTTGGATCACTATTGGATAATTTTGTAGGTAATTTTCCGTGAGTTGACAAGGTGTAGGGATTTGAATGCAATAATGAATAAATGATCTTTGCACTTCCTTTAATCCTATCCAAACTTGAAATCTACACATTCAAAAGAGAAGAAATTTTGTGCCATTTAGGGGCTTGCCTTAGTCAAACCCCATGTTAGTGTTTCCACTTCCACAATGGAAATTTCAATGATAGGAAAGATAAATGAGAGGGAGGAATTATGAAACAAAGTGTTGCAACTCACCACCCTTCAATGGCTTCCTTGAAAGACTAAAGTCATGCACTTCACCTCAACGTATTGGATCTTTCTTGCTTGATTGCTCAAATTTCTCGGAGACCTACAACAAGGGTTAGCCTTCACAAACAATGATAACATAAACATGCATAAACTCACATAGGATTTGACATGATGCTTGGATCTTGAATTGTTGCAATAGAGCTCTAAAATTCTACTCTTGACAATAATTCTTGCTCTTAATGTTCACCTCTTGCTTGTTCTTGCTAGATTTCTCATGTTAGTTTTCAAATGATGCAATAACTAGGTATTTGTAGAAATTTATTCACTTTCCCACAAATTAATCTCGATAGCCAACATTTCCAACTTGAATTTCAAATGTTAAAATGTCAACACTGCCATATTCAAATTTTGATCCTGGAAAAATAGGGGGACAAATCCGCCCAAGGGAATCCCAATCCTAGCTCCATTTTCTAGGGATTTAGGTGTCAAGGGAAAAACATTAAATAAATGTGCTTGTTCTATGCTTGCAATTTATTGGAAAATAGTAAAAATAGGCCTTGGAATGCATAATTTAGGAAATTATGGGGTCAATTAGGCTCAAAAATTTAGGGGGAGAAAAACATAGTGTGAAATTGTCATGGGTTACAATTTTTGACACTACACCAATCCATAGGGGCTTGCTTGAGACTATACAAGGAATGGTGTAACCTACAAACAAGTGAAGAGTCTTAAATAAAACCTAGAGGTTTATCCATATAGATCTCCTCATGAAGATCACCATGTATAAAGGCACTCTTCACATCCATTGGATAAACAAGTCATCTTTGTGATGCAGTAATAGAAAGAACAAGGTCAACTGAATCCATATTAGCTACAGGGGAAAATGTTCCAAAGTAGTCAATACCCTCAACTTGTGAAAAACCCTTAGCCACAATATGTGTCTTGTATCTTTCAATAGAACCATCAATTGTATATTTGATGTAGTACACCCACTGCGCCAAACCGTATTTCTTCCCTTAGGAGGAGTAACTAAATCCCAATTATTATTCTTCATCAATAAAGAATACTCCTTTTCCATAGCACTATCCTAATCTAGAATATTGGAAGTGTTATGCCTTGCATAACCACCCCATTTTATTCTGGAACAAAACGGGTCCCCCTTTCTTCTTTTGTTTTCTTTGCCTTTGGTTGTCTGGTTTGGTCTTAGGAGTTCTTTTGTTTTCCTCTTGAGTTTGTCTCTTGTTATGTCAGATTTTGGTTCTGCTTCAGCTAGAGTTGGGTTTCTTTTTGTTAAAATTGAAGGCATGATGAACAATAGTGTATTTTATATGCTTTGAGGACTAATGGAGGCATTTGTGTTGCAAGATTAAATCTTACACCTGATGGTATTTCTCAAGGAACTCAATTGGAAAGCCTGCCTCAGTTAGATTTGGCATAAAACTCCTCAAGAAGAAAGTCGTTGAGACCCTCCTATTGTCTTGTCGACTAGCAGTGCATTCTATTTGTCTGAAATGTACCGGTCGGCCAGACATTTTAATCACCGCAGGTTTTTATATGTCTCCCCGACATGCTAAGGTCTCATCAACCGTTGCACACAAGGTTAGCATCACTGAAAGATTTGTGCTCGGAGAGAGGCCCTGTCGACTGATGCAGGTCTCACTAAAAGGTTATGCCTTCGGCATAAGGTCTCGCCGATGGTAGAAGTCTCGGCGACAGGGTGGGGCTTCGGGGTAAAGTCTCACCGACCAGGTGGACTCTTGTTGAAATGAAGCGATCTCAGCGAGAGTGGTTTGAGTTCGACATGAAGTCCCGGTGACCAAGTGATGTCTCACCGAAAGGATGGTGCTTTCGATATAAGGTTGTGGTTTCGGGGAGATGTCCTACCGACATGGGGAGTCTCGCCAAAATATTTAAGTTTGGCATGATGTCTAGCCGAAGGGGTAAATTCTTCCCGACTGGGCGGAGTCTCATTGAAAGATGAAGGCCTCAAAGAGAGGTCATGTCGACCGATGAAGTGTCTCAGCGAAAATTTTGAGCTCGGAAAAAGGTATCACCGACCAAGCAAAGTCTCCCCGAAATGAAATAAGCTCTCGCCGAAACAAGATGGCTTCGATGAGAAGTCTTGCCGACCCAATAGGGTCTTGCCAACATGGAATGGTGGTCCCAGATGGAGGTCTCGGCGAAAAGAGGTGTCATCGGGGAGATGTCTCACCAATGGTTGTTAGTCACGCCGATGGATTTTTCCTTCGGCGTAGTGTTTTGAGCTCAGCGAAAGGTCTCGCCGACCAAGCAGGGTCTTGTCGAAATGAAGTGAGCTCGGGGAGAATGGAAGAGCCTACGTAATATCTCACCAAGACTTTGCATTCACCGTGATGTCTGGCCAACCCACTAGTGTTTCGTCGAAAGATTGTGGCCTCACTATGAAGTCTCACCGACCGAGGGGAGTCTTGCTGAAATAAAATGAACTTGGAGAAATTTTTTCACTCGGTGTAATGTCTCAATGACAGACAATGGTCTTACCGACTAGTGGTATTCTCGCTGACATGTTTTGTGCCTTCGTTGTAACATGAAGGGCTCGATATGATGTCTTTCTGAGTGCGATTGTCTCGGTGATAAAAGGGGAATATCGCTATAACTTTGGCTACCTGTCGTGATGTCTAACCGACCCGATGGTGACTCGCCAAAGAATGAAGGGCTCGATATGAGGTCCTTCCGAGAGAATAGAGTCTCACCAATAGATATGTGGCTGTGGTAGGACTCATTGCTGAGAGTTTTCCTTCAATGAGAAGTCTTGTCGACAATGGAAATTCTTGCCGATAGCGATGGATTTGCCAATGAAAAAGGCATATTGGTGTGACCGATGGGAACTCGCTATGATGTCTGACCGATAGCGATTGTCTCGGCGACCATTGTGGATATCGATATGACTCTAGCTGCTCGCTATGAAGTCTTGCCGACTATCGTAGGTTATGTCGATAGATGCTATGAGGTATAATCGCATCGGGGAGACACGATTAGTGTCTCACCGACATGCGATTCTGTGTAAATGACCTTTGAATGCCTGGGAATCTTACGTGGAATGTGTTCACCCAATCAAGGGGAGCTAAAGGTGAACCATTGGCCATTTGATGGATTGACTACCCCTGTGAAGGAAATCAACATAATGTAAACGACATGGATCTGCTCTGAGATCAAAAGCGATGGAGTAGCTCGGTGAACAATGGTGGGGATATCTAACGGGAAAATCTGATGCTACTTTTAGAAGAGGTCAACTTGCAGAAAGATCTTTATCAGGAAGAAGGTCGAAAGAAAGAAGTTGTCAGTCTTAGGGACAGCTGTGAGGTCTATCAGAAAAAGGCGAATTGATATTAATGGTAATGCTCCAAGGCATTCAAAGTGGCTCTGATGGAAGTTCGAGGGTGGAAACAGAGGCCAGAAGTTAATGTTGTGGTTGTAAAAGATTTGAAGGCTTCTCCTGAGAGCGATCCTTCACCGACATGGACAACGAGATGCATATTGAATTTGGCATTAACTTCATTCCAAAAAGATCTAAGGGTCGATCCTTCTGAAGCCAACTAATATTTTGTAAACCCTAAAGTAGGGGCCAACTTTCTTTTTGGCACGTTCTGTATATATGGAATTTCTACCTCTTTTAGTAAAGGAGGAGTTTTAGAAAAGATAGGGAGAGATTTTTCATAAATCAGTAGCAGTAGAGAAAATTAAGAGTAGCAGTAGAATAGGAGTTAGATTCGATAGAAGGCAGTGATGTATCTTTCAAGTTCTCTTAGTATAGATGGAAACAATCTGAAGACATAGGTTTTTTGTACACTGGTGATTGTGCCAGATTTGTAAATGGTGCTTACCTGTTTCACTAATAGTAGAAGCAACCAGATTTAAATCTACTTCATGTGTTGTGTTCCAAAATGGTATTTATCTGGGGTTAATCATTTGATTTGAGAAGCTTTCAAGGAATGAAGTTTTATTTTATGTTTTGTCTAAGTAGTGATTTGCAATCTGCTATTGAAATTAGCACTATGGATGAATGAAACTGTGTGTTAATCACAAGTTAATTTTGTTCTCCAGTTTTAGTTAGCAATTCCTTGAAAGGTAACAAGTCTGGTTAAGTTGGATGAATTATCATT